>JARHVA010000738.1:640000-962500 GCA_037957365.1 Torreya grandis | reverse complement strand
CTTCCTCTTCTACAACACTAAGGTAAGTTAAGTTATGTATTTTTCAATTCTATCCTTTCATTTATCTTATTCGCTTCTTACAACAATTTGTTTAGCTTTAGCATTATGTGTTTCTATGTTCTGTTAGGGTGTGGAGCTAAAAGCTTCACCAAAGAGCACACTTTGACAGTTTCGGGTCTACACAGACACCAACATCGGTCAGGAGTGACCGACATTGGTCAGGTGCAGTTGCAGAGGCACCGGCATCGGCAGTGGGTCAGCCGACGACGGTCACAGGCAAGCAGCAGGAACCGGCGTCGATTACCTATGCGTCCAGAATGATATTTCTGAGGACAGAAGCGAGTCTTTGCATGATGAGTTTAAGTTGTAGTCTTAAGCTCGCGTCTCTATTATTAGTAATATTATTTTTAGATCCCTTGTTCAAGAGGCTTAACTATTTGTTGTAAGTGCATGCTCAAGTTTTCTAATTCTATATGTAGAATTAGATCTTCCTAGCTTATTGTAGTAATTGTAGAATTGGTATGTTGAAGAACAGTACAGAATTGAATCAATCCAGGCTTGTTGGAGTTGATTGTTCTTGAGAGAGAGAGCTCTTGAGGAATAGAGATCTATACATCTAGGAGAGGTGTGGAAGAAAGAAGTTTCTTCAAATTGTATTATTTTTGTAAAGAGTTTGTTAATACAAGTTTTCAGGGTGGTTTCTTGTATCTCTTGTTCTTGTTATTATCTCATTCTAGTTACTTGTCTATCTGATTTATTTCCACGTTTATTGCTTTCACAAGTGTAATCTATTGTTGGTTTATCCCTAACAAGTGGTATCAGAGCCTAGGTTACAGGTTCAAGAGCTGATACCAACAAGTGGTATCAGAGCTCAGGTTCACTAACAGGGGGTTCAGATCTGTGTAGTGTGTATTGATTACAGGTTCTCACAGGGTTTTCTGTAGGGATTTCTATTTGAGTGGGAGAAGCAATGGCAGATGAAAGTAAACTGAGAATGGAAAAGTTCAATGGCAAAAATTACCAACATTGGAGAATGCAGATAGAGGATTATCTGTATCAGAAAGATCTCTACTTACCGTTAGGTGGGGTTGCAAAGAAGCCCAAAGACATGGAGGATGAAGAATGGGAAGTTCTTGACAGAAAGGCTCTGGGGTCTATAAGACTGAGTCTAGCATCCACTGTGATATCCAATTTATCACAGGCAAAGTCTACGGTAGAGTTGATGACTATGTTAGCAAATTTGTATGAAAAACTCTCAGCTTCTAATAAGGTATATCTTATGAAGCAGTTATTTAATTTGCATATGAATGAAGGTGGATCTGTTTCTACTCATTTGAATGATTTTAATGGAATAGTGAATCAATTAAGTTCAGTCAATATAGTGTTTGATGATGAAATAAAAGCTCTTTTAATATTATGTTCTTTGCCTGAAAGCTGAAATGGCTTAGTAATGGCAGTAAGTAATATTGCATCTGCATCAAATATTTTGAAAGTAGAGGATGTTGTTAGTGTTATCTTGAATGAGGAAATTCGCAGGAAAAGCACAGAAGAGACATCTGGGAACGCTTTAAATTTTGAGAGCAGGGAGAGGTAGAAAGAGAAGAGCAAGAAAGGCAGATCAAGATCCAAATCTAAGGGGAAAGGCAGATCTAAATCCAGAAATGGCAGAAGGCCACAATGCTGGAATTGTGGAAAGATGGGGCACATAAGCAGAGATTGCTGGTCAAAGCCTAAGGGGGACAATCAGCATGAAGGAAAGGAAGAAGCCAAGGTTGCAGGTATTGCACAAGATGCTTTAATTTTATCTCTACATAATAATATAGAATCTTGGGTGTTAGATTCTGGTGCATCTTTTCATGTTACCCCTAATAGGGAATATTTTAGTGACTATATCCATGGAGATTTTGGAATAGTGTATCTAGGGGATAATGAGCCCTGTAAAATAATTGGCAAAGGTAAAGTGCAGCTGAAGATGCAGAATAGCAACACATGGGTGTTGAGAGATGTGATGCATGTTCCTAGCTTGAAGAGAAATTTGATTTCTGCAGGAAAGTTAGGGGATGAGGGTTGTATAGTAACTCTCACAGTAGAATCTTGGAAGGTGACCAAGGGTGCACTTGTTATGGCTAGAGGTAAGAGAGAAGGTACTCTCTATTTGTGTAATTGTGTTACTAACAAATCTCCTTCTGTATTATCTACTTCAGATGTGGATGCTAAACTGTGGCACTCAAGGCTTGGCCACATGAGTGAGAAGGGGATGTCAACTCTTAAGTCCAAAGGTATGCTTTCAGATTTAAAAGGTATAGATCTAGAGTTTTGTGAGCACTATGTATTTGGAAAACAGAAAAAGGTTAGTTTTCTCAAGACTGGGTCTACTAAGAAGAGGCATAAGTTGCAGCTTGTTCACACAGACGTGTGGGGACCGGCTCAGGTTGCTTCCATTGGAGGATCACAGTACTATGTATCTTTCATAGATGATGCTACAAGGAAGGTATGGATCTATTGTATTAGAAGAAAATCTGATGTATTTGAGACTTTTAAGATTTGGAAAGCTATGGTTGAGAATGAAACAAGTAAAAGACTGAAGTGCCTGAGATCTGACAATGGCGGTGAGTTCTGCAGTTATAAGTTCAGAGATTATTGTTATATGCATGGAATCTGTAGGCAAAGGATGGTTCCAAGGACACCTCAGCAGAATGGAATTGTTGAAAGGATGAACAGGACAATAATGGAGCGTGCAAGATGTATGAGATTGCATGCTGGTTTGCCCTTACAGTTTTGGGCACAAGCTGTTGACACTACAGTATACCTGATTAACAGAGGACCCTCTACAGCTCTGGATGGTGGTATTCTAGAAGAGGCATGGACAGGTAAAAAGGTAGATCTCTCATATCTCAAAGTTTTTGGTTGTGAAGTCTTTGTGCACATAGATAAAGAAAATAGAAAGAAGCTTGATGCTAAGTCTATGAGGTGCACGTTTATTGGCTATGGCTCAGATGATTTTGGTTACAGATTGTGGAATCTAGAAACTAACAAGGTAATTAGGAGCCATGATGTTGTTTTCAACGAAAGAGTGATGTATTGTGATCAGCTAAAGAAGCTGAATCAATCTGAGCAAAGCAATGATGAATCGGACGAGGTGAAGGTCCAATATGAGCTCGCGAGAAAAGGAAATAATCACATGCAGGAAAACACAGAGACCGACGTCGGCAGATTAGGAACCGGCGTCAACAGAACAAAAACCGAGGTCGGCCATACAGAGACCGACGTCGGCAGGACAGGCACCAAGGTCGGTCAGGCAGAACCGACGTTGGCCAATAACAGGTCTGGAGGTGACCGAGGTCGGTCACTGTTAGAGAATTTGGGTGGATAGCGTGTTGTGAATGAGTCTCAGACACCCATCAGGAGGTCAGAAAGGGTGAGTAAGCCTCCAATTAGATATTCTCCTTCATTATTTTATCTATTGCTAACTTATGGTGGAGAACCAGAGAGTTTTGAAGAAGCAATACAGGTGGAGTCCAAGAGTCAGTGGGAGCGTGGCATGGTTGAGGAGATGGAGTCCTTAAGAGAGAACCAAACATGGTATTTGGTTGAATTGCCAGCAGGTAAGAGGACACTGAAGAATAGATGGACCTACAGGTTGAAAGAAGGTGAGAATGGATAGATGAGATATAAGGCCAGATTGGTAGTAAAAGGATTTGCACAAAAGCTAGGTATTGACTTTGGTGAGATTTTTTCTCCTGTTGTTAAAATGACTTCTATAAGGGTTGTATTGTCTTTGGTTGCTTTTGAGGATTTGCATCTTGAGCAGCTAGATGTTAAGACAGCGTTTCTTCATGGAGATTTGGATGAGGAAATATATATGGAACAGCCAGAAGGATTTGAGGTCAAGGGTAAGGAGAAGTTTGTGTGCAGATTGAAGAAAAGCTTGTATGGCCTCAAGCAAGCTCCTAGGCAATGGTATTTAAAATTTGATAGGTTTATGACTGAGCATGGCTACATAGGTGTCAATCTAACCATTGTGTGTATTTCAAGAGATTTGATAACGATAGATATATTATTCTATTGTTGTATGTAGATGATATGCTAGTTGCAGGATCACACATGCAGGATATCTCTGAGCTTAAAGTGAAATTATCTCAAACGTTTGCTATGAAGGATTTGGGAGCAGCAAAGAAAATCCTTGGCATGAGCATTAAGAGAGATAGGAAAAATCACAGGTTGATATTGTCTCAAGAAGATTATGTGGACAAGGTGTTGAAACGGTTCAATATGCAGGATGTTAAACCAGTAAGCACACCTTTGGCTGGACATTTTAAGTTGAGTAAAGAACAATGTCCTAATTCATATGATGAGGTAGAGTACATGAATAAGGTTCTATATTCTTCCGTAGTAGGGAGTTTGATGTATGCAATGGTGTGTACTAGACCAGATATTGCCCAAGCAGTGGGAGTTGTAAGTAAGTATATGGCCAATCCAGGTAAGGAACATTGGAAAGCAGTTCAGTGGATCCTTAGATATCTGAGAAGAACCAACAGTAGGCACTTGTGCTATGGAGGTTCAGATACTTCTCTACATGGTTATGTAGATTCAGATATGGCAGGTGATTTGGATGGCAGGAGGAGCACTACAGGTTATGTTTTCACTGTAGGTGGAACGGCGGTTAGTTGGATATCTAAGTTGCAGAAGGTTGTTGCCTTGTCAACTACAAAAGTAGAGTATATTGCAGCCACAGAGGCTAGCAAAGAGATGATATGGATGACACGGTTCATGGATGAGCTTGGTAGGGAGCATGAGAGTTGCAGATTGTCTAGTGACAGTCTGAGTACAATCCATTTGGCTAAGAATTCAGCCTTTCATTCAAGAACAAAGCACATACAACTAAGGTACCATTTCATACGATAGGTATTGGAAGATGGTGAGTTGAAGCTGGAGAAGATCCATACGGATAGGAATCCTGCTGATATGTTAACCAAGCCAGTTACAAAGGAGAAGTTGAATCTTCATTCAACTTCTGTTGGTCTTCATGATTGAGTTGAAGATGGAGGAGCTAGAAGATATTGCTGTACAGGTACTCGTGCAGTTGTTTATCTCCAAGTGGGATATTGTTAGGGTGTGGAGCTAAAAGCTTCACCAAGGAGCACACTTTGACAGTTTCGAGTCTACACAGACACCAGCGTCAGTCAGGAGAGACCGACGTCGGTCAGGTGCAGTTGCAGAGGCACCAGCGTCGGCAGTGGGTCGGCCGACGGCAGTCACAGGCAAGCAGCAGGAACCGGCGTTGGTTACCTGTGCATCCAGAATGCTATTTTCGAGGATAGAAGCGAGTGTTTGCATGATGAGTTTAAGTTGTAGTCTTAAGCTCGCGTCTCTATTATTAGTAATATTATTTTTAGAGCCCTTGTTCAAGAGGCTTAACTGTTTGTTGTAAGTGCATGCTCAAGTTTCCTAATTCTATATGTAGAATTAGATCTTCCTAGCTTATTGTAGTAATTGTAGAATTGGTATGTTGAAGAACAGTACAGAATTGAATCAATCCAGGCTTGTTGGAGTTGATTGTTCTTGAGAGAGAGAGCTCTTGAGGAATAGAGATCTATTGAGAGATCTATACATCTAGGAGAGGTGTGGAAGAAAGAAGTTTCTTCAAATTGTATTCCTTTTGTAAAGAGTTTGTTAATAAAAGTTTTCAGGGTGGTTTCTTGTATCTCTTGTTCTTGCTATTATCTCATTCTAGTTACTTGTCTATCTAATTTATTTCCGCGTTTATTGCTTTCACAAGTGTAATCTATTGTTGGTTGATCCCCAACATGTTCTTTTCTTGAAGCACCATCCCATGTTATACGTGCATGACACGTGATGAGAATCAAGTGGGGCATATGTATATACATAATATTTTAAAAATTTATCAATTACTAATGCTTTCTTTCTTGCAAAAACTTGTCAAGTCTCAATCTCTTTGAGTGCACACCTTAAAGAGTGCACTGAGAAAGGGTGGGTAGGTTATTGGTGCTTCACAGGATTGTTATATGCTATACCATCACTTATAATCAACATAAACCTCTCCTAGACACTACCCTAAGCTTTGACACCTCCCTTACATACTCATCTAAGTAATTTATCACCTTAAATAACCCCTACCTAAGCTAAAAACTCTTTTTGAAATTTACCGAATAAATTTGGCTTGGACTGACCCTATACTTAAAATATATGAGCACATTATGGAACTAAGTCATCTTTGGCAGACCTGGTCCAAGACCTAACTACTTTTTTTAATTAATGATATAGGGTTGATTGGGCTAACTCTATCGACAAAACATCTAAAATCATTTAGGGTTAGATCCAAATATATATACACATCCATTTCTACCATTTCATAGAGAGAGATAAAGAAGTAAATCATTATTTACATAATTTTTTATCCACCATTCTACTTGGGGATCATTATTTAGGGTTTTGTTGATGTTGGAAAGTGCACCCGAGGCAAGGAAAACAAGTTCTTGCCCTCTCCCCACAACATGGAAACTCCTCTCTCACCTGTGGGATGGTGAAGTAGGAGAGGAGAGTCTCTAGATAAGGGCTAGCTCCCTTTGATGTATCGTTGTTTGTTCTAGAAAGTGCAAAATATGTATAGGTATATATATACAGCAATTATATAAACTGGGGGGATGAAAAGGGAAGAAAATACAGGAAAACAAACTACTCTAAAGAGGTGATACACCAAAATAAGGTGACATTCTCACACCTACTCTCAGAATCAGAAAAAGACAACATCATACACTCAGCCTTAGCAGGGAGACTAGGCTGCAAGAAAATGGCAGGGAGGTTCTTATGAAAAACATAGGAATAGGGATTCACCAAGATGCTATGAAATACATACTTATAAATGACTTCCTTTGTTCTATACCTTCAAATGGAACTCTTCTCCTTTCAGCTGCAGACAATGGCGCCTTGTGGATAACTGGTGTGTTGGTGCTGAACCTGTGAGAGCATCAAAGAAACTATGACTAGACACAAATCAAACACTCAGAACATAAACAGAATATTCATCCAAGAAGAGGTAAAACCGTCTTTATAGATTCAGGTAGAAATTTCAGCAGGGCTGCGCCTTACAAAAATTATGAAAAGATCCTTACAAAATGACCAAGTATCGAATATATATGAAAGTCCAAGAGGCTCATTTGGCGCTCTTTTTTAAAAATGGCTGTTCATGAAAAGAAACAAGCCGCTCAAAATATTAATGAGCCATGTGCTATGCCTGCTTGAAGTTCACATTTTTTAAATGACAACACACGGTTTGTCTACCCATTAAATAAAAAATGAAAAAATTGGTAACATTGCTTAGCTGATGCATCTTCTCATGGTCAATTCGCTGGCACTATTTCACCTATTGGAGTCTCTTGTTCAAATTGGGGCCGCTTAGACTTAACTATTTGCTTATTCCATGCTTGTCACTTTGTCTTTATTGAATTTGTCTCTATCTGGCTCGTTTGACCTCCCAAGAATGAACTTTCGGCAGGTTGCTGCATTCTAGACTCCTTGGCAATACTTTCTCAGTTGGAAGCAAAAGCCATTTTATTCACTAGATTTGATGCTCAACTGGCCGTCGAGCTTTGAAAACCAACAGACATTCCATCCTGCTAAAATTGATGGCTTCCCGAGCGTCATCGCTTGAGATCTAATGGCTAAAACGTTCTGCTAAATTTGACGTCTGCTGGGACGTCATCGGGTCCTGCTAAAGTGTCATCAAGTCCACGCGACATCCTCCCGGCACTTCTATCTTGAAAATTATCCATCAACTGTCCCTTTGAAAAGTCCTTGGAGTGTTTTCCCTCCAAAGGGTGCTTTGAACTGTTGACTGCTCTTCTGGCTTGGAGTATACCTTTGAACCGGGCCATTGAACCAAAATGGTTTAATGGTCCAAAGGTACAAAGGTTCGACGTGTTTTCATTCAAATACTTGAATTGAACAATGGACCCTTTGAGCTTGAACCAAGCCCATTGAACCACAAAATTTGGTTCAACGGTTTAGTTAAATCATTATTGAACTAAGGAACTGGAACCAAAAATGAACCTTTGCACTAAGAACTGAACTTGAAAATGAACCAAGCCATGAAACGGGGAATGTTAAACTTGAACAGCCTGCAATATAACTAGCATGAACAGCAAGGGAGGAAGGGGACCAAAATTTTACCTATAGGCAAAATTTGGTCAACAAATTTGTCTAGGATAGAGGCAATGTTGAAGGCAAGGAAATCTTCCATGCAAAATTTGACGCCCTATGGAGCAGTCCTTATGTGATTACTCAATACAAGCAGCACAATGCTTTCCAACTTTCAAGATTGGACGGCGAAGAATTGCGTATCCTAGTTAATGGGATACATCTAAAGCATTGCCACTGATCTTTTGGGTTCGCCTGTACATATTTTCCCTTGTTTCTTTCTTGTTTTCCCTAAGTGTTGTTGCACAGTAGTAGCTTTTTTAGTCTTGTGTGTGTTGTCTTTTCATGGAGGTAGATCTACGTGGCTGGTCCTAAGTTTTGATAGAGCTCTTATTGTTTTTCAAAGTTATCATCCAACTCCATGCCCAATGGATTGCAAGGCAACCAGTCTCTAAGCATAGCAGGCATGCTTCCCCTGGGAGTCGCCAATTTGTTGACCGAATTTTGCCTACAGGTAAAATTTTGGTCCCCTTCCTCCCTTGTTGTTCATGCCAGTTATATTGCAGGCTGTTCAAGTTTAGCACTCCTCGTTTCATGGCTTGGTTCATTTTCAAGTTTAGTTCTTAGTGCAAAGGTTCATTTCTAGTTCCAGTTCCTCAATTCAATAATGATTAAACTAAACTGTTGAACCAAATTTTGTGGTTCAATGGGCTTGGTTCAAGCTCAAAGGGTCCATTGTTCAGTTCAAGTATCCGAATGAAAACACGTCGAACCTTCGTACCTTTAGACCATTGAACCATTTTGGTTCAACGGCCTGGTTCAAAGGTATACTCCAAGCCAGAAGAGCAGTCAACAGTTCAAAGCACCCTTTGGAGGGTGAACACTCCGAGGACTTTTCAAAGGGACAATTGCTGGAGAATTTTCAAGATAGAAGAAGTGCCAGGAGGATGTCGCATGGACTCGATGACACTTTAGCAGGACCCGATGACGTCCCGGCGGATGTCAAATTTAGTGGAACATTTTAGCCATTGGATCTCAAGCGATGATGCTCCAGAAGTCTTCAATTTCAGCAGGATGGAATGTTCGTTGGTTTTTAAAGCTCGACAGCTAGTTGAGCATCAAATCTAGAGAATAAAATGGCCTTTGTTTCCAACTGAGAAAGTATTGCCAAGGAGTCCAGAATGCAGCAACCTGCTGAAAGTTCATTCATGGGAGGCCGAACGAGCTAGATAGAGACAAATTTGATAAAGACAAAGCGACAAGCATGGAATAAGCAAATAGTTAAGTCTAAACAGTGCCAATTTGAAGAAGAGACTCCAGTAGGTGAAATAGTGTCAGTGAATTGACCATGAGAAGACACAGTAGCTAAGAAATGTAATCGATTTCTTCATTTTTCATTTAATGGGTGGACAAACCGCATGTTGTCATTTAAAAAATGCGAACTTCGAGTAGGCAGAGCACATGGCTCATTAATATTTTGAGTGGCTTATTTCTTTTCATGAATAGCCATTTGTAAAAAAGAGTGCCAAATGAGCCTCTTGGACTTTCATATATATTCGATACTTGGTCATTTTGTAAGGATCTTTTCACAATTTTTGTAAGGCGCAACCCTGCTGAAATTTCTACCTGAATCTATAAAGACAGTTTTACCTCTTCTTGGATGAATATTCTGTGTGCATTCTGAGTGTTTGAGTTGTGTCTAGTCATCGTTTCTTTGATGCTCTCATAGGTTCAACACCAACACACCAGTTATCCACAAGGCGCCATTGTCTGCAACTGAAAGGAGAAGAGTTCCATTTGAAGGTATAGAACAGAGGAAGTCATTTAAAGTATGTATTTCACAGCATCTTGGTGAGTCCCTGTTCCTGTGTTTTCATAAGAACCTCCCTGCCATTTTCTTATAGACTGGTCTCCCTGCCAAGCCTGAGTGTATGATGTTGTCTTTGTCTAATTCTGAGAGTAGGTGTGAGAAGGTCACCTTATTTTGGTGTATCACCTCTTTAGAGTAGTTTGTTTTCCTGTATTTTCTTCCCTTTTCATCCCCCCAATTTATATAGCTGTATATATATACATGTACGTATTTTGCACTTACTAGAACAAACAAGGATACATCAAAGGGAGATAGCCCTTATCTAGAGACTCTCCTCTCCTGCTTCGTCATCCCACAGGCGAGAGAGGAGTTTCCATGTTGTGGGGAGAGGGCAGGAACTTGTTTTCCTTGCCTCGGGTGCACTTTCCAGTGTCAACAGTTTTTGGCACGCCCGATGGGACCTAATTTTACAAAGTTTTCAACAAAGTAAGTTATCAAGATTGATGCTGGTCCTATTATAGCAAGTCGAGTTTCTTTAGCATCTGGTGACTCTGAGTTATATTCGCTGGTTAAGCAGCCTAGTACCTTCAAAAGTGCATTTTTATGGTATGTGTAATTTCCATCATTTTAAATCATGGACTCTATTTTCTTTGGCCAGCATGGCTATAATCCTTACCAGCCTTATGGCGATCCTTATCATGCCTAATATGGCCAGTGTCTTTGCCAATCAACCCGTTTCCGCTTTCAAGCAAGCGTTGTTGGGATATGACAAATATGTAATTGATCTTAACACTAGAAAGGGGTGCAGCCAAGAAATTCCTAATCATATTGTTCATCAAGTGAGGAATGCACTGGATCAAGTTAAAAAAGAATGGGCTCCTATCGAAAGAGCAAATTAGAACAGGCTTTCAAATGAGATGTTGGATGTGAGCGGTTTAATTGCATATGTGGAAGAGAAGCTGAGTGTGCATGAGAGGCAGCCTTACCAAGTCTATCAACCTACATACTCGCTACCCAAAGCATCATATCAGTCATATACAGCCCCTACTCTTGAGCCAAGTTGAGCCTGTCAAAGTCCGTTCCCCAATCATGTTGAGGAAATTTTTGAAATAGTGAATCTTATGTTTAAAGCTAATCTTGATAGACAGATCAAATTGGCAAACCTTCAGATGCAGCAGTCCATTCTGGCAGCAAGGGAAGTGGAATTGAAATCTTCGTTGTCCTCTCACATTGAGGCTGCATTAGCCCCAAAGGAAATGCCTAGTCTAAATTGCATGAGCTGGAATAGAGTGGTCGAATCTTGGGATAGCAAAGAGAAGAAAGATGTTATCCAAGAAGACGTCATCCAAAATGAAGAAATGCAAGGTGAGGATGCTCTGGCTAATCGGATTGAAGAACTAGAAAAGAATATGAGGCTGTTGGGCGAAAAAGAGGTGGAGCTTTCAGACGCTACAGACCAACCAATGCCAAAAGGTATCCCTTTCACCAATCCACAAGCTAATTTCAATATTGATGAAGTGTTGGTGAAGTGGAGGGATGAAAATCAAGAAGTTTTGGCCCAAGGTCTGCCCCCACCTATTTTAGAAAAAGCTCTCCCTTGTGTGCCAAATCCTTTCTATGATATGGCGCTTGCTCATTCTAGCTCATCCAATGCACAAATCAGTCTTGCCCTCAATCCTGTGCAACTAGCTTTCCAGCATGCCTCTCTTTAGATAGATTTCCCTGTGCATGAGTAGCCCCTCCCAATTATTCCCTAGCCTCCTCAAGTATTTCAACATGATCTCCAAATTCCATGCTGGAAGGAGGAGCATCAGAAGCCAGCCCAGGAACTTGAAAATGACAAAGTTGTTGTCCGCTCACAAAAGCAAGAGTCCAATCCTAGAATCATGAGCTGGAAGCAAACAGTCGAATCTTGGACCAGCAAGGAGGAGGAGGAGGAAGGTTTCAGTGTAACTCTTGAAGAAGATGAGGCTGCTCTTGCCCCTAATAATGATTATGACTTCTGGGAAAGGCTTTTCTAGGAAGATCTAGATAGGTGAATTGCAGAATCAGAATCTAGAGCAGGTCTCCTTAGTAAGCGTGAGATGGATGTTTCAGACCAAATTGTAGATTCTGTGTCTGAATGCTTCCATCCATGCACCTCCAAGAAAGCTATCAGGCCTTCCCTGATATGGGTTATGCTCAGTGTGTGACTGATGCGGGGGACTTCATGATTGTGAATGAGGACGAGATTAAACAAAGTGACGTGAAAGAGCATGGACAACCTCTTGTCCACATTTTAAATGATTTGTTTGAAGTCATCAGAGCAGGCTATATTATTCTTCAGGGAGGTTATGAGCTAGTTAAAAATGAAGAAGGCAACATTGAGTTTCAAGCAAGCATGCAAGAAGGTTGCATTTTTCTAGATTCACTCCTTCAGAAGGTTAGTGAATCTAAAAATACTTCCTCCGAAATCATTGAGGATGGTCATACCTTGGAACCCGAGCATGAGGCAAAGGAGAATGAGCCAGTTAATGACGCATATCGGGAGGTTTCTGGTGATGAGCTGGCAGAAATTGACTTCTTGATGGGGTGCACCAACCTGAAGGACCAGCATTCAGTAGGCTTCTAAGAATGAACAAAATACATATATATCAGAGGCATGTTTGAATTTGATCCACTCGGATTCCAGCCAACTCAGGTGATAGGTAAAAAGAGCAAGTCACCATTTCTCTTTTCCATTCAGCTGCTTGCCTGGTGCCATAAGTCTTCTTACCAAGAAGGGGACTTGAGAAGTTTTCCATTTGATCCAGGAGGGAATCAAAAATGCCTGGTTAGTTATACATAATAGTTTGTTTCAGTTTCTTTCCTATTATCCCTAAGTGTAGTTTGCACAGTTAATTGTTTTTTAGTCTTGTGTGTTTCCTTTTGCATGGGGGTGAAAGCTTCATGTTCGATTTTGGGATCTCTTGAGAGCTATTGTGAACTCTCTTCAAAGTTATCATCTGACTCTGCACCTAATGGATATTCAAAGGCAACTGGGTCCTAAGCATAGCAGGCATGCTTACCCTATGAGTCACCAATTTGTTGACCAAATTTTGCCCCCTAGCAAAATTTTGGTCACCCTCTTCAATTGCTATGAAAGGCCAGTCAATTTCGAGTTTGTAAGGTCCATTTTCAGGTTCCAACAGCATCATTTCAAGCACTGGCTTGGCCTAGTTCATTCATTTCTGAGTTCAATGTGTTCAGTTCAATGGCCTTTGGTTCAAGGGGTCCATCTTCAAAGTTCAAACCGTTGAACCGTTGAACCATTCTTGGTTCAACAACTTAGTTCAACGAGCTTGGTTTGATCTCTTGGTTCAAAGTGAAACGATTCAAAGGCTAGGGTTCAACGTACTTGGTTCAACGGGTTTGAGACATAAAGTTCATTGCCCTAGTGGAGGGCTGGCGTAAGAAAGGATCCGGGTAAGTCAAAGAATTTGTTTAAGTTCATTCAAAATGTTTAAGTCCTGAATTCGGCTCATCAAAGCACAAGGTTTAAGGAAAAAATCAGATCCAATTCAGAGTTCATTTTGGTTTGGAAATGTCTAAGTCCCGCATATATCAAAGTTCCAAGCAAAAGGGAAGGTAGGCGTTTACAAGTCAAAGGGCGGGTCACCTATACAAAGGGAATGCCAAAGCAGAATTTCTATGGACTTTTTGTCCGCGAGAAATGCCCGCAAGAAACACAGTGAGAATACTCGGGACATTTCCACAGGCTTTTTGTCTGCAGGAAATGCCCGTGGGCACAAAGCCCACGGAAAACAAAAAAAGCCTGCGGGAGCCATTCAAAGCCTGACGCGAACATAGAAAAGCCCAACAGCAGCCCGTGAAGGCCCGCAGACCGTCCAAGCAAGCCGATGATGGCAAGCAGTCTAAACGAAGGACCCACCAAAGTATTCAAGTGCCAGCAAGCCATGAAGAGATTAAGGTAAGCTGAAGGAGGCCAGCGTGGACCTAACTGCCAGCATGGATCCATTGACGGCCATGGGCACATCAAATTTAGCAAAGCCGTATAGCCGCTTGCCTTCAATATAAAGAACAGGTTACGAGGAAAAAAAGGAAGCGGCCAGGAGCCAACAAAGCATGAGGACATCCTACGTGGACGTCAAGAAAACAAAAGAGATAGCCAGTTGTTTCAAAAAACATAAAAAATGCTAACCAAGAAGTGCTAACCAATTGAAGCGACCAGCTAAGATGTTTGCCCCTGGGGGCTGAACAGACCAGATGAGACAAAATGGGAAAAAGTCAAGCGACAGGCAGGTCCCTTCTAGAAGAATGATGCCAACAATAGTGTTTTCCCTCTTACCAAGGAAGACGTGATGGGCCACTTACAAGCAAAGCGCCAAAATGAGTCTTCTTGTCTTTTTTCTATATAACATTGTGAATTGGTCATTTGTAAAGAATCTTTTTCACAATTTTGGTCAGGCACAACACTGCTAAAATTTCTGCCTAGATCAAATAAAGACAGTTTTACCTCTTTCTTGGATGGATTTTTCTATGTATGTTCTGAGTGTTTGAGTTGTGTCCAGTCATTGTCTTTTGATGCTCTCACAGGTTTAGCACCAATAGACCAGTCATCTACAAAGTGCCATTGTCTGTTACTGACAGGAGAAGAGTTCTATTTGGGGTGCAAAAATAGAGGAGGTCACTTATAATATGTATTTCCCAGCATCTTGGTGAGTCCCTATTTCCTGTATTTTCCATTAGAACCTCCCTATCATTTCCAGCAGCCTGGTCTTTCTGCCAAGTCTGAGTGTATGTATGTTGTTTTGTTTGGTCTTGAGTGTGGAGGTGGGAAGGTCGACCCTTGTTTTTGGTGTATCACCTCTTTAGAGTAGGTTTTTTGTTTTCCTGTATCTTTCTCCCTTTCCCCCCCCCCAAGTTTATCTATATATCTATACTTTGAACTGCCCGAAACAAACAATGATACATCAAAGGGAGCTAGCCCTTAACTAGAGACTCTCCTCTCCTGCTTCACCATCCCACAGGTGAGAGAGGAGTTTCCATGTTGTGAGGAGAAGGCAGGAGTTTGACTCCCTACCACTGGGTGCATTTTCCATCGTCAAAAGGTTTTAATACTAAACTTGGAGATTTGAATCTATCTTATGGAGAAGTCTTTTGGATGCATAGGATAAGTTATGTAGCCTAGAGCTGACCTATCTTTTTTATCCTTACATACCATAACAACCTCTTGCGAAGCACCTTGGCCAAGGTAGAAATTGAGCCTTGATGGGTTTATCTTCAAAGGTAAGTATTCCTAACTCTTGCTCTTCCTTGTTAAATAAGATATATTTGCATTTGTTAGCTTATATGCTTCTTTCTCCCTACATTAAGATTTCCTCTACATTGACTTGAGTAGAGATCTTTTTTGCATGTTTACTTTCATGTCTATTACCCATATATTATACCACAAGCTTTGGTGAGCACTAGGTTATATTTTACTTTACTTTGTCATTTACTTTGTGAATAATAAAACATGATACCTATCTAGGGCTATTGGATGGTGTTGCTTGACTAGAGGCTTTGGAACCCTCTCTAGTGATATTATTATGGTAAGGGACCCCTTGGTTAGGTTTAGCAAATCCATCTTGGTCATGACCCTAATTGTATAAATGTGCAAACAAGTGGAAGGGTAAGTGTGATTTATCTTCTATAAGATAGGATTGAATTGTTGATCAACTTCAATATCCATTATATACACATTTTAACATATTGAACATTGCTCATTAGGCAAACCAATTTGGAGATATGCCAAAGCATTCTTGATGAAATTTTCAAACAAATTCTCATTAGAGTATTGCATGCTAGATAATTTTGGTTAGGCACTTTATTTTGTAAAGTATGGGATTCATGTCAGCACAACTGACACCTTGACATGAGGTGATCACTTGGCATGATGATTGTTATTTTGGCATCTTGGTTCTAGCTAGAAGAATCATTACACTCCTTACACTAGCTAGTAGGTGGGTAACTAATTCCATAATTTTTGGGGCATCTTTTAGGTTGGGTGATACATGGTGATCATAGCACAAAGGCATAAGGTGATGGAGCTGATGGAAGTTATTACTTAGGATTCAATTTGATACTCAGCGTGGACACTCCACTGTAGCAAGAGATGTTTCTATAGGCTATACAATGATCTTGGACCAACTGATGTAAGGGATGTGAATTGATGTAGTGAAGTTCTAGAGAATTGGTTCTGCATGCATTGTGATGACCACCTTTATTATTAAGAATATCATGAACTCTATTAAGGCTCCATTTATATATGCCCAATCTCACCTGTGAACCTTTGGGCCATTAATTAGCTTGAGTGAAGTGGTTACTCTATTTTAAGTACTATGAAATTTGTAATGTTTAAAGATTGATTAATGGTGATGAATGTTACAAAAAATTAAGCTCTTTCTAGTTGATGTGTGCTTGATATTGATTATTTTAACGCATAATGAATGTAATAGTTATAATGTTGTAATTGTAATTCATTTATGATAAGCATGTTGGTTATTCAAGCTTCCAGTTCATGATGTTAATGACATCCCTATAATTAATGATGATGTTAGTCATAAACTAAGTAATGATTAAGTATAGAAAGATCATGTGCCAAGCATTGATATCCTTGCTAGAAGTGTTATCCTAAGTATGAATACTTGAAGTAAGAGTAGCCCTTGACCCTTCAAGCACCACTATGATGCTAAACTTAGTAAAATAAAGGATTGCACCCTTAAGACTATAAAACCACCCCAAAATAGGCTTGCACCTACAAACCACCAAGCCTAGTCCATAAAATACTTACACTAAGGGATCTACTTAAGCCTTCTTTGAATCGACCAAGTCCCATATGCCATGACTTGTTCCATGGCACAACTAGCCTAATGTGGGCCTCAATTCTTTCTCTATTGTGCTTTGGGTGAGTGCTTAAGTCATGTGCCTTATGTGAATTGATGTTAGCATACCTAAGTGTTAAATGTTGAGCATAAAAATATAACTCCATGTTTGTGCCTAGTTGTAATGAGTCTAGACCCAACTTAGACTACCAAATGAGCACTTGACTAGACATATGTATAACATTTTGGTTCTATTTCCATGGCCCGTGTTGAATTTTATTATTATAATGGTATGGAAGAATGATGATCTAACTCTCCCTAGAAAACATTGAGCGTTGGTTGTAATAGGTAGAAGATAACTTTGTGTTGAAGCATCCAACCTGTCAAAGACAAAAGTTGAGAAAGTGGGTTCAAGACAACCAATATGATGCCTTGTATAAAGTTTTTTTTTGTGAATTCTCTAAGCATGTGTACCAATGGTTGGCTGCATATGCAACCCATAGCAGGAGGAGCTATATATAATGTTATGAGTGGACAAAGGAGTGTTTAGAGAGGTTTTAGACCCTATATGCCATTTGGACTAGGGTAGAAAACAAATGGTGGCAAGGAATGCTAAACAATTACATGTTTGAGTTCACAATTTCAACATATTTGTGCCCTGAGGAAGCATAGTACCAGTTTTTATTTGAATTAAGAGGCATGTTTGTAAAAGAGTTCAACATAGTGATCAAAAAGCTAATGGTGGATTACAAATTTGAAACTTTGGGGATGGAAGGCTAAAGTCCTTTCTTGTATGATCAATGCAAAGTGGGAAAGGGGGATGTGTAGGTGAAGCAAAATGGAAGGGGATGATCAGATTGACACCTAAGAGCTAAAAAGATAGACCTATAACAAGAGATGATGTAGATTGATGGAATATTTGGAACCTAAAAGTGTTAAGAGAATGTGTAACAAGCAAGAAGGGCATGAGGAAGGATCTCTTGAAAGATAGTAGCATGAGGAGGAGAGATATGATGAAGCTATAAATCGAGCTCAGTATTTGATAGGTGTGAAATCCACTAGGTTCCTACAAGACTTGGTGACTAAAGATGCACTTGATGCACCTACCCCCTTTGAACTTGAAATTCATGCTCACGTATTAGATCCCCCACTTGAAGAAAGCATGAGAGTGATAATTGACCCTATTATCAACATATATTTTAGATGATTTGTAGACTTGAAGTGTAATTTTGTGATTGAACAAATTATTCCCTACAAGGAGGTGAGCAAAACTACCTCTAAACCAATAGGAATTAGCTTACCACAATAGAATTTAAGTGCAAGTATACCAACTTAGTTAATGTTAGCATCATAAAGTGGGAAACAACCCACATGAAGTGGTTCAGTGCCATAAGTTAGTAGTACAACATTATCATCATCTATGATGCCAATAGTAACTATAAGACTAGCACCTAACCTAGTGGCTAAAGGCATTAGAGGGCCGCCACCCAGATAGATGCCAAGGGGACAAGAAACTTAAATCTTAGTTACCCCCATATGAAATTTACTATGAAAAGGCCATGTGATTTCTAGAGTATCACAGTGTGGAAAATACCATAGAGCATGTGTTAAAGTGTGAACTACAATGGCACACTCAAGGCATAACCCAATCAGAGTACAAGGCAACCAAGTTCATAACCAATTTATTATATTAAACCCATACTTGGTACAAAAAATTTGACCCTAACCAGGCATGGTCAATTATGATACCCTAAAGAAGGCATTCTTGAAGGAATTTGACATCCTAGAGTTTGAATAGTAAATCATCAATGCGTTCAAAGAAATTACCAAAAGACCCTCAGAAAGTGTGCACTTGTATGATACAAGGTTCAAAACTCTCTTTTCTAATCTTCCTTATGATATACACCATTCCCAACATGCGTAATTATTCATTATAGGGTTACTAGTACTGATCCAAAGAGTGCTTTCTATGAAGACTTTTGAAGACCCTTATGAAGCGCTTGAAGCCACGCTCAGAGGTGAGGCAATCAAAAGTGATAATACTAGGATCAACCCATTTATGAAAGTAAAGATTCCATCTATGGCTTTCCAACTCCAAAATCTTATTTCTAGTTCATTGTAATATGCTCAAAATGGATTATGGTGCACTGATTGTAAAGTAGAAGGCCATAATAGAAATAACTGCCCCTGAAGGAATGTGTACACATTGTTTCTAAATAATGAAGTTTGTCAAGAGATACATGATGTTAGTAATTGACCTTTATTTCAATGTGCCAACTAGGTCAACACAACTAGCTATTGTCAGTTTATGATGCCTACACCCTTACCATAGCTGATTGTTAGGGTATTGATGAGATGTGCAAGAATATGGAAAGAGGTGCAAGGTAAGCCACTGTAGTAGTCGAAGGGCATGATAACTAAGGAAATGAAGGCTCTGACCAATAAAACATAGGATTGAAGATGTAATGAGGTGCCAAAGGGTGAGGTGGAGGATGCAATGGTGGAAGGTTCCCACCCCACTCATGTTACAAGTGTGGCTCGATAGAGCATTATCAACGTGACTTCCCTACACATCCAACCTATGGGTATTATCGAGAGGGACATAACGTCAAATAATGATCCAATTTGTACAAAATAATGACCCAAGGAAGGCTTGGTGTAGACAAGGGCATAGGGATGATTAGGTATGAGCCAAAAATGGGGAAATGGACTTCAAAGGTGCAACTGACATACATATAGTCAAGTACAGATGACTACTCATGGTGGATTCAATACTCAACTGCCAGTTACACCAATACCTAAGTTGCATTCAGAATAAGTGGATAAGAGTTGTACTAAGCACATAATATAACTTGAACCTAAATTTGTGCCTTATCGAGACCCATCGTGCCAGAAAGATGTATTGCAATAGGCTATGAGTGTAATTTAAAACATGTAAAAAGAGATCTAATTGGTGCAAGATCTAGAAGCATACACTGCTACCTCTTGAAATAAGTAGGATATCCAAGAGGTTTAAATATAAGAATTAATAGAGATCTTATGTCTCCTACAAATATAGGGAATGTTGCCCCTATTAAAGAACTTAGTCTTGGAGCATGTTGGGCAAAAGCCAGTTGATGTCATTGTGCCACACATAGAGAGGGTGCAATAATTTTGACATACACAATACAAAGTATGATCAAGAACTCCTTTTGAATGCCACCATTGATAGATGGTCTGCATGTGAGGCCCTTATGGACATAGGTTCCAAAATGAATATCTTGACCAAGAATGACTAAGAGAAAATGGGTAGGCTAACCTTGAGGCCTTCCCCTCATGTACTTTTCATGACCAATAAGACCAAGGTACAACCCATCAAAATTTTAAAGAGTGCAATTGTAGACATCATGGGCACTAAATTCCATGTTGATTTTGAGTTGGTTGAGTTAGTAAAATAAGACAACTATCCAGTGCTTATAGGAAGGCCATGGTGCTATACGAACAATGTAAATATACACTTCAAGAGGTGTTACATGATGTTTGAAAATGATAAGGAGAGGGTAGTTATACCCTTCTCAATTGACCAAGGATCCCCCTATGTTAAGAGTGTCGACCATGAATATGAGATCAACCACATATATAACATCATGGTGTAAGTAATCAAGACTCTAAATCCCGATGATCAAGGAGTGCTTTCTTGGGTAGATGGCTAGTCAGTGTTAGATACTACCAATGTTGCCTGTGACCAATGAGTCAAGGAAACATATGAGACCACTGGTCAAATATGCTACTTAGTACACATAAAATCACCAAAACCAATGAATATGGGTTGGGTCCAGATTGATCACACTTCTAAATAGTGGGTCCCTTATGCTAAGCAGAAGGGAAAAAGAGTGTTTCACCTTAGTAAAGGTAAACTTGAAGTGATCCCAAGATATGAGGGGAGAAATCCAATGAAAGAATATATCCATGACCTTGAATCATACATCCTCAAGGAAGTAGACAGAATAGGTGCACTAGTGTATACATTAAGGATCATTGTCACTCATTGATGGACAATGTAAAAGCGTAGATTGCCAACTTCACAAGATGTGAAAGCAACCATCTGCACTTAATTTAGGAAGAGTAATAAAGATCTGGACATTTATTTCATCTAGTGACTCTGACCATATAGTGCATGTGCACCTATGTGAAGAAACATGGACTATTTATGGCAAAAATACATCAAGGATCCTATGGTTGCATGCCTTCTATAGGACATTAAAAACATGGACACGAGCCTGGTACATTATCAATGATATGCACCATGAGACAGCCAGTTGGGATGCACTTAAGGAGTGGTTTTTTCACACCTTATCCTTTTCTTCACAAAACCTGGAACTGATTAAGCCACTACAACTGGTTTGAAGGTCAGTATTTGAAGACACTAAAATATTTGAGGAGCACCTAAAAGACATGTTTGATGAAAAGGGCTTGGTACTCCTGACCTTCTTTAAAGAGTAAATCCTTAATAGTGACTTTAATGACAAAGATAATGAAACATGGAATGCATGAAACTTGACAACTTTGCTAAGAAAAAGGAAGTTAGTGCACCAAGTTGAGGATAGTACCCCAGATAAAGATGACCCTACCCACCTTCAGATAGAGACAATTGAGGGTAGTCAACAAGTTGAGGATTTGCATCAAGAGAAGAATGAGCCCTATCATGCACTGCTAAAAACTACCAAGGTAGATATCAGCTTAAAAGGGGAACCAAAAATTGTTACTTTGGGTGTATATTGATCTAACATGGAACTAACACAAATTATTGATCTCCTAAAGGAATTCCAAGACTTGTTCCCTTATAACTCTAGATACATGAAGAGCACACACCCATCTCTCAGGAAGATGAGCATCAAGCTAGTTAATGGTGTAAGACTTATCAAGAAGTGACCTTATAGGATGAATCTCAATCTTTGTGCCAAGGTCAAAATGGAGATTGATGACATGCTAGTCACAGGCATCATCTACCTTGTACAAGAATCTGAATGGTTTAACCCCATGATCATCAACATCAAGAAGGATGGGTGCATCCAAATTTACATTGATTATAGATTGTTGAATGTCACCTACATCACCAACCCATTTTCAACTCAATTTATCGATGAAGTCTTGGATGGAATTGTAAGTTATGAGATATACACCTTCACGAATGGGTTCTCAAGATACCATCAAGTCCAAATCGAGGAGGAGGACAATCCCAAAACTACCTTTGCAATAAAATGCAATTATTTTTCATATAACATGATGCTCTATAGACTTAAGAATGTACCAGCTATATTCTCCCAAGTGGTGATCATCACTTTCAAGGACTTCCTTCACAAGTTCCTCTAAGTATACTTAGATGATTGGACTATGTATGGGGTAATGAAGGATTATTATGACAAATTGAACCTAATGTTTGAAAGGTGCCAATAGCTATAGATTTTTTTGAACCTCAAAAAGTGTCTTTATGATGCCATTTGGCACTTTGCTTGATTATATCATCTACAAATATTGTGTGCTTGTTGATCTAGTGAATATTGCAATCATCCTCCAACTCCACAACCCTTCAACATAGAAACATATTGATGCTTTTTTGGACACTATGAGTACTATAAGAAGTTCATAAGGAATTATACCAAGTTTGTAGTGTCATTAGAAGAGCTCTTGCACAAGAATGGCCTGTTCTATTGGGGCCCAATACAAGAAGATGCATTTGAGACACTAAAGCTTAAACTAAGAAGTGTATTGATACTATAATTTTCTAACTAGATGACTCTATTTCATGTCCATGTTAATGCATTTGATACATTGATTGGTGTCATTCTAGCACAACTAGGTGAGGGCAAAATAGATCATCTCATTTCTTTTACAAGTAAGAAACTGACCAAGGAAAAACAAAACTACACCATAACTAAGCATGAGGCACTTACCATGGTCTACACACTGTACAAGTTTAGGCAATACTTGTTAGCGACCCCATTTATCTTCTTCACTAATCATGAGGTGTGTAAGTACCTGGTGAACAAGCCCATTCTCCATGGGTGCATTTGTATATGGATAGTTTTGTTTCAAGAATTCTAATTCTCTATGGTACTAAAACTTGGAAAATAAAACTTGGGCCCAGACCATCTATCTCGTATCAACTCTGACAATGTGGCAGTGCTTATTAAAGATGATATGCCTGATGGGTAACTTTACAAGGTCCATCATGTCAGCAAGGACCTGGTATAAATCACCACATTCTTGACATCTAGAGTTGTGCCCTAGACTATAAAAACTAAAGAAAAGAAGTAGTTTGTAGTTCAAACCACCCCTTTTCAACTCTTTAGCGGGGAAATATACAATTTGAGCCAAGATGAGGTTTTGCACCAATGTGTCTCAGAGCATGAATGGGACTCAGTATTGCAACAGGCACATGATGGGATTATTAGAATCTATTGTGATGGAGATGCTATGATGTGCAAGGTTTTGTAGTCAGGATTATGGTGGCAAACCTTATTCTAAGATGCAAAAGAGTGTGCAAAGGCATGTGACATATTCCAACACATAGAAAAACCAAACCACTAGGATGAGATGCCTCTTGTTCTCATTCTTGCCTAGGCACCATTCAAAAAATGGGCCATTGAATTTGTTGGGCCTATTAATCCTATTTTGAGGTGCACATGCACAAGATATATTATGGTAGCCACATATTACTTCACTAAGTAGGTCAAGGCAACACCAACCAAAGATTGCATAGATACCACCACAACAAGATTTATCTGGCAGAACATCATTAGTCTCTATGGGTGTTTGCTTAGTTTGACTATTAATATAAGCACACACTTCATCAATAAAACCATGAAGATCTTGTTGACTGAATATATGGTAGTGTATCATAATAAAACACCTTATCATCCACAATTTAATGACATCGTTGAAGCATTCAACAAGATATTGGGAATGTACTCACAAAGATACAAAATGTTGGTTGCAAAGACTATGATGATTGAGTGTCAGCAGTATTATGGGCCTATTACACTATATGCAAGCACTTAAACAAGGCAACACCATTTCAATTGGTGTTTGGTGCAAATGTTATTTAACAAATAGAATCATAGTGCCCTAATTATGCATTATGTGTATTGGTTGTTTGGATGACCAAGAGTCTTTGAGTGCATGACTGGAAGACTTGGAGTGTTTAGATGAGACACACACTTGAGCAAGATGGAGCTAACAAATATAGAAAGCATGCCAGAAGATGTGCCATGATAAACATATCAGGTGCAAGGTACTTATTAAAGGAACATTGGTCTTTTTATATGACTCAAAGTACCTCAAGCACCCAAGCAAGCTATATATTAGGTGGATGGGACCTTACATCATCCATAGCATATTAGAGACTGGTGCATGCAAGTTGTACAGGTTGCTAGGTGAAATATCCCTAGGCATTTCAACAACAATAAATTGAAGCCCTATAGTCAATAGGATGGTGCTTTCACCATCAGAGACTAACTTCTTGATCACAACTCAATTGTGTTGTGATGACCAAAATAAAATTTGGCACAATCCAAATCTTTGCTAATGGTTTGAGTCATTTATGTTAGGTGAATAAGTGAGGCACTTTTGGGCCCATAGAAGAACTATTATGGCACTTTCATGCATAAATCTAGCTAGGTGAGTAAAGCACGATTGCTTTTTAAGTGCCTAAGGCTAGACACCTAAGTTTTGGGAGTGTAAATTTTTCTAGATATAAAAATATATGAGTACCAAATTGACAAAGGGAGGCACATCAGATGCTAGTACGCAAGAAACCTAGAGAATGAAGCATTGGAGGACCAACACAAGGATTTGTATGGGGTAGGGAAGGCCAAATCAAAAGATTAAAGCATAGATAAATTGACCAAAAAATGGAAGTGTGCTTGAAAGGATGTGCAACTAAAAGAGGAGACGGAACATATGAAGTTGAATTATGCGCATGTGAAGCACTGCACCCAGGTTACCATAAGAAAGGCAAAGGTCACACCAAGGTGAATGAAGTGTAGGAGGAAGATTGTCAAGATCACTAACGCTTACCCAAAATTTGATGGGAAGTGACCATTTAAATCACCTGTCACTTCACTGAATAAGCCATTAAGAGAATTTAATGACTATGACGATGGAGGCACAAAGATTTGCAATAAATGTGAATGTGGTGGTGGATTTTTGTGGATATTGGAAAATAGGCATGTAGAGAGAGAATTGTGAGAGTAACAAACAATAGAAATTTTGAGTGACATCGAGGCCACCATTAATGGTGCCAAAAGCTCAAGAGTTGAAGTCAGAGTCACAAACCCTATGATTATGAGTAAGTGAAAAGCAACCTTAAGATTTAGGAAGATCAACTAATCACACTTCAATAGCATCCAGTTTAGAATGGGTAAGAAGAGGTTAAGTTCTAGTCTATCATAGGCACAAAAGGATGTTAGGAAGGCACAAAGGGTGGAGAAAGTAATTGTTGTGAAGAAAAAGGTGCAGCTAGTATAAGGTGTTAGTGTTGTCGTTGTAGACCTAAAATTAAGCATTAAGCTTATATATAGAGAAATGGAGTTTCCCCCTAAGGTCATAGTGGGGGAGACATGGGTATCTTTTGTGTACAAATGCAGATTAAATGAGTATAACCACTACATGTTGAGTAATGCACATGAACTCAACCAAGACTAGATGGTTGACATAAGAACAATGACCAAGGCAAGCATGATGCTATTCAACATCTCCATTTGAGATAAGTTGGCAACAACTAATGTGACCTAGTTGTATGAGCTACCAAGTTTTGGTAAGCTAGAAGAATTGGTGTAATTCCTCCTCTTACACGTACATGGTGATCAATTCTATTTTGCATGGAGGTGCATGTGAATATCAGTGCACATCATTAATATGATCACATGACTACAAAGTACAAGGATGGGCATCTCCCAGATAATGAAGGATGATGTGAAGGTAGAGAAGGTTGTGAAACTCTTAGGATATTATAAGGTAGGGTTCACATTTTCAATCAAGGACATTCAAAACCCTATCATGAGGGCAATGGTGTGCTTCATGAGCTCTAAGTTATGCCCTGTCAAATGTTTATTTGATATAAGTAATACATACTTGTGGATCACCCCCCACATGGTGTAGGGGGAGAAATTTAATATCATAAATTTTATTATTGAGAAGATCATGAAAAAAGTGCAGGAATGCCACAAGGTACATGAGACCTCTAGGTGGGGGTTCATGCTAATATTGATAGTGATGGAGGAGATCATCATGCTCAATGGTGATGATGACAATCTCTGGGATTTTCCACCACACAAGTACTCCCAAATGCTGAAGTATCAAGAATTCACCTACCCATCCAACTTCTCCCAAAAGTACAAGATAAGGGTGCAATGGTAGGCATGATGACCTTCACCATCATGCAACACTTTTGTGTAGTGTACCTGGTGCTCATATACGAGAACCTATCCAGCTGACTCAAACTATCTTGTGCATTTTTAGCTAAATTTTTTATATCAATGATACGGAAGATTCCCAATGTGAAATAGCTAGATATTCCAGTGAAGGTCATGGACCAAAAAAGAAGAAGGCTGAGGTGTCAGTTTGTGAGCCCAAGAGAAAAGGCCACAAAGGATGAGGAGGATGACTCTAATTGAAAAAACCTTCATCTCTTCTAGAGGGAAATTATAATCAAGTGCATATTTAATTTGTATTATGAGATGAAGCCATGGAAGAAGGGCATTGACCTTGGGAAAGATGATGATCACCCCCTCTTGATTATCAATGAAGGAAATCCAATGTTGAAAACACAATATAAGTTTCCTTAGAAGAAGCAAGGATATACACATGAGGAAATTAAGGAGTGCATCAGATTGAGGATCACCTCTAGTGAACAAGCCATGCCTTTATCTCCCAAGAAGCGTGTAACCTTCACACTAGAGACTACTTCCTCTAGCAAGAAGCACAAAAAGAAGAAGTCTAAGGGACCCATTGTGCTCCCTATAATAACTCTGGGAGAAATGGAGAAGGAAGAGACCCTCACACATGGACTGGAGGAAGAGACTGAGGAAGAGACAAAAGAAAGAGCATGGACCTACATCATGTAGATTGAAGAAGAAAAGAAGCCAAGTTCAAAAGATGTGCAAAAAGCCCTTCAAAGTGGCATAATCAATATGCTCAAAGAAGTAGAGGAGATGGAAAGCTCCTCATCCAATGAAAAACCCTCCATATCACCCCCATAAATAGAAGAAGAGATGAGAAGGGTGTGGAAGAAAATGGGCCTCAGTGAGGTAGATATTGAAAATGCACTAGTGCTTGAAAAATAGTGTAGACCGGATGAAGAAAAAGAAGCGACCAAGGAAGAGAAGAAGGCCAAGGAATAGAAGGCCAAGAAAGAGAAGAAGATGAAAAAGGTTCTTACAAGAGTGGGACCAACTATTGAAGCAGCAAAGAAGGCACCCAATTCCCCCACTAGGAAAGTAGATGAAGTTGCACAATAGGTGTGCCCAATTAGTGAAGGGGTGCCTGAAGAAAAGCAAGGTGATATGGGTGCTTTGAAATAATAAACAAAGAGCACTGAGGAACCCCAATAAGAGAAAGGAAAAGTTGGGATTGAGGGAATAAACTTTGAGGTGAGTATTGAGAAACCCCAGGAGGAAGAAGTGGATCAAGGGGAAAAGTCCAAGGAAGAACCCCTTAAAGAACAAGAAGATGAGTCCTCTAAGGAAAGTGATGAAGCAAGCAGTAATGATAGTGAAGAAGAGGAAGAATAAATATAGCTAACCATCATCGAGGAGGAAGGTATAGAGTTGAGCATCAGAGAGAAGGTGCAGAAGGGGTAGAAGGATGAAGACATGTTTGGCTTCATGCCCCCTAAAGCTACCACATCTAAGATGCATAAAAAACTTGCATTTATATTTGATCACTACATGTGTGCGCCTCACTTTGAGGTGCCTCAAAAGGCTGTATTGGGCATACAAGAACCTGAAGAAGGGAATGACTCCCTCATCATCAACCCTCATGTCATTAACCTAGTTCAGTCTGTGAACGTGCTTATTCGAATGGCCACTGAAGTGATGTGCAAAAATATCATCAATGATGATAGGGCATGAAAATGGAAGAAACTCTACAAGGATGTCAAAAATCAAGTGTAATCAATGAAATTCAAGTTGAAATAGCTATGTGAGTGCATAAAGACAACCAAACCATCCCTTCTTGTTGGCATGGATAATTCAAAGCTCTCTAAGGTTGATAAAATATGTGTGTTAGTGGAGTAAATGCTCCTAAGGATGAAACTAGAGTTGGTGTAAGAAGAAGAAGATCTCTACATCATGTTACAAAAGGAGCTTACTATTAAGCTTGAAGAGGTGTAGGACCTTTTTGTGAAGCTACAAAAGGGTGTAAATATAGTCTATGCCATCTTCTTGAGATTTTCGAACTAAACATTAGTCATAGATGTGCACCTTAAGCAAGTAAAAAATGAAAAGGAGAAGTTGATGGTGTAAGTGTACTATATAAGCAGATCGGAGCATGCACAAGTAATGGGGAAGGTTAATGTGCTAAGCACCTAGATAAAGGACAAAGAATATAACCTGGAAGCACTCTTTTATGCTTTACAAACTAAGGCCTGCGATCAAAGAGTAATCCTGGATGGGGGTGTGACAAAGGCTAAGGCAAGTCTAGAGGCCTTTAAAAAGGAACTGGATAAGACTAATGTGCTCATGCTTACTACTACATCCACTAAAATATACAACACCACTGAGTAAATCAAGCTCTCTATCAAGGGCTTTGAGGACTTCAACACTGAGCTAAAGGAGAACGTGCCCAAGTTCTGTAAATTGAAGACTTTGATAGCCTAGTCTGAGGATGGACTAGTAATTTTGTATGGGGTAATATTGGGTCATTTATTTTGTTAAGAATGGGATTTTCACTAGTACGATAGATATATCGATATGAGGTAATCACTTAGCATGATGATTTCTATTTTGGCATCTTGGCACCAATTGGAAGAATTAACATACTCCTTATGCTAGTTGGTAGGCAACTAACCAATTCCAAAAATTTTGGGGCATCTTTCAAGTTAGCTGATACATGGTGATCATAGCGTGAAGGGTGTAAGGTGATGGAGCCAGCATAAATGATTACTTAGGCTCTAACTTAGCACCTGGCTTACACATTCAACCCTAGAAAGATACGTTCTTGTAGGCTATAAAATAAGCTCAAACCAGTCGATACAAGGGACATGAATTGATGCAGTGAAGCTATATAAAATTTGTTCTACATGCATTATGATGGTCATCATTAGTATTTGGAATAACATGGACACCATTAAGGCTCCATTTGTATATGCCCAATCTTGCCTATGAGCCTCTAGGTTGTTAAGTAGCTTGAATGAAGTGGTTACTCTATTTTAAGTACTATGAACTCTATATTATTTAAAGCTTGATTAACATGATGAATGTTATGATAAATTATGCTCTATTTGGTTGATGTGTCCTTGATATTGATTAGTTTAATGCACAATGAATGTAATAGTTATAATGTTGTGATTCTAGTTCATTTATGATAATCATGTTAGTTATGCAAACTTTTGGTTCATGACATTAATAACATCCCTAGAATTAATGATGATGTCAGCCATAAACTAAGTAATGACTAAGTATAGAAAGATCTGGCACCAAGCATTGATATCCTTGCTAAAAGAGATATCCTAAGTATGAATACTTGAAGTAAGAGTAGCCCCTTAACCCTTCAAGCACTGCGATGATGCTAAACTTAGTGAAACAAAGGCTTGCACCCTTAGGACTATAGAACCACCCCAAAATAGGCTTGTGCCTACTGACCACCAAGCCTAGTCCATGAAATACTTGTGCTAAAGGATCTACTTAAGCCTTCTTTAAAATAACCAAGGCCCATACACTATGACTTGTGCCACGGCACAAATAGCCTAATGCAGGTCTTGGTTCTTTATCTATTGTTCTTTGGGTGAGTGCATAAGGCATGTGCCTTATGTGAATTGATGTCAATGTAACTGAGTGTTAAATGTTGAGTGCAAAAAGACAACCCCATGTTTGTGCTTAGTTGTAATGAGTCTAAAATCAACTTAGATAACCAAATGAACACTTAACTAAACATATCTACAATTATTTTTTGTATATAAGAGGTATAAATTTTTTTTGATCATTACTAGGGTTTAACAGGTTCCCCACCCATATAAAATTGGATCACAAAATACAAACAACCTGATTGAAAATAAAAGCTAATCAAAGATATTAACCAGAACCATGGCAAGGCCATTCTAGCTATAGTATGGCAAGAAGCAAAAAAATGACAAAATTAGACAAACCATAAACAAAATAGACCAAATAATCCTATCCAATTGAATTAAGTTCCTCCCTTACTCTCTTTATGAAAATAATGAAGTATCATAGAGGAAGGTTGAGGAATAGGACACCCTTTTTTATTATTCCTTGCTACGGTTGAATCTTCTTGATTATCTACAATCTCTAAAACCACTCAAGAAGGATATTTTTTTATCATTTGTGAGACCACTATAAATAACATTTCTATAGTCTTTCATTACCAACAATGACTCTGTTGAATCCACACCAGAAGAAGTTGACTCCTTAGGAGTCGGCGACGGATTCACAAGAAGAGGAAAAATAACTTATGCCACCTAAGACTTCCCAATTGATTCACTTTTAGGATTAGAAGTAACAATAAAAGGATGAAGTAAGAGATGATCTTCTATATCATCCTTCCATAATGAATAATCCACTTTACGTTTAAAGCTCAGATAAGAAGCAACCAAATGACCTATTTCAAAACAACTTTGACATCTAAATGGTAACCCCTCATAATTGAGGGTTTGAGTCCAACAATGACCTATGACCTTTAACTCTATGTCTGTTGGGAGATATTGATAAATATCCAAATAGACAAGAATCTTGGTGAAGGTGGTTTGAGAAAAATTGGAAGTAGATGCATCAATTTTCAACAAAACACCTAGGGTTCCACCAATGGTCGACAAACAATATTCAACCTAAAACTAAAGAAGAAGATATGCCAATCTCACCTAATTAGGCCTGACAATAAGATTCTCCAAGATAAGATTAAAATAAGGAAACCAAGGTTTTAAAAAAAGATGTTGATCCTAGCACTAAGAATTGGCTTGGACCACCTTATTACGATTTGAAAGACTATCCAAAATCACAATAAAAAATACTTTGACACAAGGATATAATTTTAGACTATCCTCCATTAAATGTTGCCATGAATCTAAAATACATTGATGAAGAGTATGGAGGTTAGGCCATAATTTAACAAATCGACAAACAAGACCCCATTTCAAAAACCACTACTTGTATTGAAGCACTTCCTTTAGAGCTTCATCCATAAATGACATAGACAGAACAACTTTAGCCACATCTACCACTATTTTCTTACCCTAGTCAACCATGTGAGCAAAATATTTAGCCCTAGCTAAAGCATCAAAAGTTGAATCCATCCTTGCCACACTATTAGAAACCCTAACAATCAACAACAAAGGTTTATGTTGCTCTGTATTAGGGCCTATGAATTTAGGGTACCCACCAACCATCACCTCTAGATGCCCAAAGATATTAGATTCCTCTAGCCCTGATAAATCTTTGTACTGCACCTAGTATATCTCTTAGCTTGAGCCTGCTTGCTTACCCGATAACCTTGCATAAAAGGGATAGGTGCTGAAAATCATAGGTTGAGGCACCATCATTGCCAACAACACTAAAAAATCAATTAAATGACATATTGTATTTTGGATATTAGAATTATTATTATGTTTATAAGAGGTATCATTATCAATGATGTATATCTCTTAAATTATTATTATAATTCGTGTCTATAAGACTAGATGAACACAATCTTGATAATGATAAAAAAAAAATGAGATATATATATTTATTGGAATCCAGAAATTGGTTGCCTCTGATGTTTCATCCATGCCTTGAAAACAATCCACACATTCAAATCATGTTCTCAATAGAAATACAATCAGAATCATAAACAAAATAAAATATTCTAAAATATTATGATATAAGTTGCTCCAGACTATTACTACTATGATCTACATCATCTGTGTCACAGAATAGGTAGAGTTTTATGTATTAAATTTGTAAATTATGTTTGGTTTAGAGAATATATGGGAAAGGGGAAAGAGAATGGGGGTTGGATTGGTGTCAAGATGCCCTTATACATATTTTACAGGCAATAAAATCCATATAGGTGTACAAAATGTGAGTATTTTATAATATTTAATAAATTAAAACAAAATCCATAAGGTGAAGTGAACGAGAATGAATACACAAACACACACATATATACATACACACACACACATACATGCATAAATAGATATATGTATGTATGTATATAAGCCATAAACGCATATAAAATATGAACATAATAGAATATCACGGGTCAATGTTATATAGGCATACAATGCCAAACAACCATACATAAAGCTAGATAGGCATACAACAAAATGTTATAAGATATGATCCTAATCATCAAAATGCATCAATCTCTTTGCCTTTCTTGTAGAATGCTCTCCCTTAGATGCCTTGCTCATAGATGGAGGTCTCTGAGATGAATGAGTATGGGTCCTTTTCTACTCAAAACATGCTTGTAGTTCAACCTGTTCATATATAAATATTATCATAAACTTTATATACTAGAACAAAATACTTAAAAAATTTACAAAATATTTTTAAAATGATACAATAATTATTCAAAGGTGCACTTATCACAATCTAGTGCTCACAATAAATATACATTTGACACTTAATAGGGTCAATGATAGGTTGAGGTTGTCGAACAAGAATGTGAAATAGAGAACCAACAAGAGTTAGTGCCCTGCTCCTGATAAGGGAACGGGTAAGACCCTGAAAATTTTATATACAAAATAAAAATTAAAAATTAGCTCATAAATATTTAAAGTAACTGACTCAATCATTGAAATATAATAGGTAAATTCAAAAATTAAATTATCTTGTACCATGCCATGCCTACTAATCATTTAAACAAACCTAGAAGACATCATTGGAGGAGTTTACATATACAATTGTTTCATATATATATATATATATATAAGCCATAAATGCGTACAAAATGTGAACATAATAGAATATCCTGGGTCAATGTTGTATAGGCATACAATGCCAAATAACCATACATAAAGCCAAATAGGCATACAACAAAATATTATAAGACATGATCCTAATCATCAAATTCATCGTTCTCTTTGCCTTGATTATAGAAGGCTCTCCCTTAGATGCCTTTCTCATAGATGGAGGTCTCTGATATGAATATGGATCTTTTTCTACTCAAAACTCGCTTGTAGCTCAACCTGTTCATATACAAATATTATCATAAACTTTATATACTAGAAAAAAATAATTAAAAAATTTACAGGTTACTTTTAAAATGATACAAAACTTATTCAAAGGTGCACTTATCATGATCTAGTGCTCACAGTCAATATAAATTTGACACTCAATAGGGTCAACGATAGGTTGAGGTTGGCAAATAAGAGTGTGAAACAGAGAACCAACAAGAGTCAGTGCCCTGCTCTTGATAAGGGAAGGGGTAATACCCTGAAAACTTATATATACAAAATAAAAATTAAAAATTATCTCATAAATATTTAAAGCAACTAACTCAATCATTGAAATATAATAGTTAAATTTAAAAATTAAATTATCTTGTACCATGCCATGCTTGCTAATCACTTGAATAGACCTAGAAGACATCATTGGAGGAGTTTACATATACAATTGTTTCATGTGTGTGTGTGTAATCCATAAATGCATACAAAATGTGAACATAATAGAATATCTTGGGTCAATTTTGTATAGGCATACAATGCCAAACAACCATACATAAAGCCAAATTGGCATACAAAAAAATGTTATAAGACATGATCCTAATCATCAAAATGCATCACTCTCTTTGCCTTTATTGTAGAAGGCTCTCCCTCGGATCCCTTGATTATATATGGAAGTCTCTAAGATGAATGATTATGGATTTTTTTCTACTCAAAACTTATTAGGTTGTGGAGCTAAAAGCTTCACCCGGATGCAAACATGGAGGTTGCTGAGTGTCACAGTCACCGGTGTCAGTCAGGCCAACTGACGTCTGTCAGTGGTAGACAAGTAGCAACTGACATCGGTCAGGAGTCAGCCGACGTCGGTCACCTCCAGATAGACAGGGACTGACGTCAATCGCCTGTGCATTTTAGAATTGTTTATTACACGAATAATTAGTTTGTTGAACAACCAGTTTGCATGTAAAGACTAATTTTAGTCTTGGAGCTACGGTTCTAATTATTGTAATTAGATGTCTAATTATTGTTTGTATGGGATCTATATAATAGACTCATGGGCTGTATTGTAAAGGTGTAGACTCTCAAGGATTCTTGTAGAATTGATTCTGTAGAATCAAAGTTCTATCTAAGGGAGAAGGGTTCTTTTGGGTGTGTATGATCTAGGTCGACATGTGTGCAAGGCCAGGTTGATCTACGGTATAGCAAGATCAGGTGAGATCTACATGTGTAAGTAAGATCAGTTTGATTTTTAGGTTGTTGCAAGTTCATGGGAGATCTACTTGGAGTGTGTTGTGTACTCGGACTTGAGTATGTGTGTATACTTGGTGGTACTGGCAGTAGTGATACTGACTGGTTGAGGTGAACAACAACTCTGTGTTTGAGTTGTTTGTTGTGACCGTGATTGAAAGAGTGAACTCTTGAAGAGATTTACTGTTGTATGCCCTAGAGGTGTGGGAGCCCTAGAGGAGTGTGAAGAAGATTGTGGCATCTTCTTTGTTGTATTTCCTTCTGGAAGAGTATTAATACAATTGGGTATTGTCTCTCATATTCTGTGTTATTTATAAATTTCTTGTTACTTATTACTTTTGGTTAAATTCTGTGTTTAGTTGCTTATACAAAAGTAATCAACTGTGCTCTTCGAGAGTAGGGGGTCTTGACAATTGGTATCAGAGCTAGGATTAACTAACAGGTGGTCAGAGCTTGTTAAGTGTTTGTTGATTACAGGTCACTCTCAGGGGTTTCTGATTGAGTGGGAGTATAGCAATGGCAGAAGAAAGTATGGAGGAATTCAAAAGCAAGAATGATCAATTACGAAGTTATGGAAAGAAAGAGCAGGTAAAGAAAGATTGTTGGTTGGTAGAAGATCAGCATGAAGGAAATAAAGTAGCATGTGTTGCAGATATTATTGCACTGGTTGCTCTTGTATGTTCCTTGGATAAAGTAGAATCTTGGTTTATAGATTCTGTTGCCTCTTTCCATGCAGCCCCAAATAGAGTATTTTTCCATGTTAAGGTCCATGGAGACTTTGGAAAGATTTATTTAGGGGTTGGTGAGCCTTGTCAAATTGTGGGCAAAGGTGAAGTGCGACTGAAATTGCAAACGGCCAACACATGGGTGTTGAAGGATGTCATGCAAGTCCCAGTCTTGAAGAGGAGGCTAATTTATTCAGAAAAGTTGGGTGATGAGAGATGCACAGTAACTCTCACAGCGGATGCACTTAAATTAGCATGTGGTAAGAAAGTATGTATCCTTTATCTATCTACTTATATTACTGATTCTCCTTCTGTTGCGAAGACGTGGCTTTGTAGGCTTGGTCACATGAGTAAGAAGGAGATGCATGTTCTTAAGAGGAAGACAAATGTCTTTGACAAACTTAAGAACTAGAAAGCCTTGGTGTTCATGGAGGAGATGATGGACAACGATCAATGGAGAGGGCTGAATAACTCTAAGCAGGGCAGTTTGGATAGGGTTTTGATCCAAAGAGAGCTTGCGGGTAAAAAGTCATCACTCACAGGAAAACACAGTTATCGATGTCGGTCAGGTGGAACCAATGTCAAACAGACAAGTACCGATGTCGATCATGTGCAGACCAGAGTTGGTGGTGTCGAGCAAGGTGGCTACCGGCGTTGGTCAGAGAATTGACATCAATGACCAGAGGACATCGACGTCGGTCAGGGAACCGACGCCGATGATCATGTGGATTTGACATCGGTCGAGTACAGACCAGGGTTGACTAGGAACAGATTTTGGGTGGACAACAAGTTGTCAAGGAGTCTCAAATTCCCATGTGGAGGACTAAAAGGGTAAGTAAGCCTCAAATTTTTTATTCCCCTTCTTTATACTTGTTGCTCACTGCAGAGTAGGTAGGATCCAGGAAACAGTGGGAGCATGGCATGAATGAGGAATTTGATTCCTAAGATGAACCAAATGGGAGATTTGGTAGAGTTGCTAGCCGAAAAGAAAGCACTGAAAGATGAATGGATTCCTTGGTTAAAGAAGAGAGAGGATGGACACGTGAGATGGAAGGCCAAGTCATATGGTCTTGAGGAAGCTGCAGGATAGTGGTACAGGTTTGAGAGGTGTATGACAAAATATGGCTTTAGTCAATGTCATTGTAACCATTGTGTTTACTTTACCAGGTTGGATGGTGATTGCAACATTATCTTGTTATTGTATGTTGTGTGTATGCTTGTTGCAGGGTCACACATGCAGGTAGTTACTGAACTAAAGGTAAAGTTAGTTCAGTGGTATGTCATGAAGAATTTGGGAGCAGCAAAATTCTTTGGCATGAGTGTGTCTAGAGACATGGAAGGTCACAGGGTGATTTTGTCTCTAGATGATTGTGTGAATAAGGTAGTGGCATGGTTCAAGATGCAGGATGCAGAATCGGTTAGCACACCTATGGATGGACAATTCACAGAATAGGGTCCCCAATCACATGATGAGATTAAGTACATGTGTACTAGACCTATTTTTGCCCCAGTAGTGGGTGTTGTCAGCAAGTTTGGAGCCAATCTAGGAAAGAAGCACTGGAGAGCTGTTCAATGGGTTCTTAGGTATCTGAGAGGGACCAGTAGCAGGTTAACATGCTATGCAGGGTTAGGGACTTCTCTACATGGGTATGTAGATTCGGATGTGGCAGGTTACTTGGATGACATGCGGAGCACCACAGGATGTGTGGTGGTTGGTCTTCAATGTTGAGCTTGAAGAGGGATACAAGCTAGGAAACAAATTAGATGATGTATAGGTACAGGTACAGGTGCAGTTGTTTATCTCCAAGTGGGAGATTGTTAGGTTATGGAGCTAAAAGCTTCACTCAAATGCAAACATGGAGGTTGCTGAGTGTCACAATCACTGGCGTCAGTCAGGCCAACCGACATCGGTTAGTGGTAGACAGGTAGCAACCGACATCGGTTAGGAGTCGGCCGACATCGGTCACCTCCAAATAGACAGGGACCGATGTCGGTCACTTGTGTGTTCTAGAACTATTTGTTGCACAAACAGTTAGTTTGTTGAATGACCAGTTTGCATGTAAAGACTAATTTTAGTCTTCGAGCTTTGGTTCTAATTATTGTAATTAGATGTCTAATTATTGTTTGTATGGAAACTATATAATAGACTCATGGGCTATATTGTAAAGGTGTAGACTCTCAAGGATTCTTGTAGAATCGGTTCTGTAGAATTAGAGTTCTATTCAAGGGAGAAGGGTTCTTCTGGGTGTGTATGATCTAGGTCGGCAAGTGTGCAAGGCCAGGTTGATCTGCGGTATAGCAAGATCAGGTGAGATCTACATGTGTAAGTAAGATCAGTTTGATTTGCAGGTTGTTACAAGTTCATGGGAGATCTACTTGGAGTGTGTTGTGTACTCAGACTTGAGTATGTGTCTATACTCGGTAGTACTGGCAGTAGTGATACTGACTGGTTGAGGTGAACAACTCTGTGTTTGAGTTGTTTGTTGTGACCGTGATTGAGAGAGTGAACTCTTGAAGAGATTTACTATTGTATGCCCTAGAGGTGTGGGAGCCCTAGAGGAGTGTGAAGAAGATTGTGGCATCTTCTTTGTTGTATTTCCTTCTGGAAGAGTATTAATACAATTGGGTATTGTCTCTCATATTCTGTGTTATTTCTGAATTTCTTGTTACTTATTACTTTTGGTTAAATTCCGTGTTTAGTTACTTATACAAAAGTAATCAACTGTGCTCTTCAAGAGCAGGGGGTCCTGACAAAACTCGCTTGTATCTCAACCTATTCATATACAAATATTATCATAAACTATATATACTAGAATAAAATTTATAGGTTACTTTTAAAATGATACAAAAATTATTCAAAGGTACACTTATCAATATCTAATGCTCACAGTCAATATACATTTGACACTCAATAGGGTCAATGATAGGTTGAGGTTGGTGAATAGGAGTGTGAAACATAGAACCAACAAGAATCAGTGCCCTGCTCCTAATAAGGGAAGGGGTAAGACCCTGCAAACCTATTTGTACAAAATAAAAATTAAAAATTAGCTCATAAATATTTAAAGCAACTGACTCAATCATTGAAATATAATAGGTAAATTTAAAAATTAAATTATCTTGTACTATGCCATGCCTACTAATCATTTGAACAAACCTATAAGACATCATTGGAGGAGTTTACATATACAATTGTTTCATGTGTGTGTGTGTGTGTGTCTATATATATATATATATATATATATATATATATATATATATATATATAAAAGACATAAATGCGTACATATTGTGAACATAATAGAATATCTTGGGTTAATTTTGTATAGGCATACAATGTCAAACAACCATACATAAATCCAAATTGGCATACAAAAAAATGTTATAAGACATGATCCTAATCATCAAAATACATCACTTTCTTTGCCTTTCTTGTAGAAGGCTCTCCCTCGAACACCTTGCTCATAGATGGAGGTCTCTGAGATGAATGAGTATGGGTTTTTTATACTCAAAACTCACTTGTAGCTCAACATGTTCATATACAAATATTGTCATAAATTTTATATACTGGAACAAAATACTTAAAAAATTTACAAGTTACTTTTAAAATGATACAAAAAATATTCAAAGGTGAAATTATCATGATCTAGTGCTCATAGTCAATATACATTTGACACTCAATAAGGTTAATGATAGGTTGAGGTTGGTGAACAAGAGTGTGAAACAGAGAACCAACAAGAGTCAGTGCCCTGCTCCTGATAAGGGAAGAGGTAAGACCCTGAAAAATTTATATATACAAAATAAAATTTAAAAATTAATTCATAAATATTTAAAGAAATTGAATCAATCATTGAAATATAATAGGTAAATTTAAAAATTAAATTATCTTGTACCATCCCATGCTTGTTAATCATTTGAACAGATCTAGAAGACATTGTTGGAGAAGTTTACATAGAAAATTATTTCATGTGTTAGTTATTTTCACAAGTACAAAGGAAAATTACAAAACACAAATCCATATTTACATTTAAACATTACAAGAACTCTCATACCTTAGTCAATTATTGTGTAGATGAAATCACAATATCAACACCTACATTTTCTCCCACCCGACTAGATCATGGAATTTCTAGCATGACTATCAATTAAGCAAACAAAATATCATTGTTAATCACTTGAGTATATATATACAAGTACATACATGTAATGAACCATAAAATTAATTAATCCTTAAAAATTACCTTTGTATATGTATATATGGGCACATTATTAGCAACATATGTGCTCGTGTACCATCCACAATCTTGTTGCAACATAAAAAATTAAATAATTATATACATTATTGAGCTTTCTATGAAAAATAATTATTACTTTTTAAAATATATAAATATTTGATATTTAATAGGTCTAACATTTTTTTTGCATCATGTAAAATATATAAGATTGGGGTGATGTACCCAAAGTGTCCAGACCCAATGTGCATATGACTGAAACACATCAGTGAGATCAATATCATCTAGGCCCTCGAAAAGACTGCCATGAGTAGGTTACACGAAATCCTCCTCATCCTCCCTAGGTCCAGTACATATATCGCCACATGATTTACAATGTTGATGTCGAGAAAAAATGCTAGATGAAGCATCCCCATGTCCATCTTCACCAAAAATTAAAAAATTGGCTTGTATGTTGAATAAGGGTGTTAGTAAATGCCTTAACCACATGCAAAGTATCAATCTATATAATCTCCTTGACTGTAGGTGGTATTATCACAGGAGGATGTAATTTTTGGATAAGTGCTCTCGCAGGCTGATTAGGTGCATGACATGCACCCTACCTTTCCTACGCAAAGCCTTTTCCTCTGTCCTAAAACTCTAAGAAATCAAAATAATTTATAATTTCATCAAGGACAAACTCGCAATAGAGTTTTCTCAAAAAATACATGAGTCATTATTCTTACAAGGTAGGTGATTAAAGACCATCCATCATCAGTCCCACAAATTTTGTTTGATCAACTCGTGGGTGCACTAGTAGATTGGAATATGTTTGGTTGTCACATTTAGCAACACATTATTTTTTTCATCATTGAATAGTGCACAAATTTTAGATTTGGTTATTTTTTCTCTCACAATGGCCATATATAATTTGTTAGAATAATATGCCCTACATCTATCTCTATAATCAACTCACTTATCAATTTGACCCATTAACGAGTCAACTTCGCCTATTAATGTCTCTAATGTATTTGTTAGAGAAGTTTGGTGGGGGTTGTTTGATTGGGGATCCCTCATTGCTTCAATTAAATTCTCAATCTTAATTTTTTTTTCTATTATGTGGGCTGCCAATTCCTCTCGACTACCTTGGAGGGCTTGAAGAACTAGAAGAGGGTTATGAGGGTTTTACGGGTTAGGAGGGTTAGGTTCATTTGCACTTTCTTCATTTTCCTCTACACGTGAAGATGTATTATGCACTGAAAAAATTAAAAAAAATGAACAATTACAAAAAATAATAATGCAAATGCAAGAAAAATTCACTAAATTGGACTCAAATACATTTGCATACCTTTTCTCTTATGTGTCATTGTTGATTTTGAGTTATCTACTTTTCTTTCCCAAACGCGAGTTGAGCTCTTTACTTGTGCACTCATGGTTTGCATCAATGCCAAATGAAAGGCATCAATGCCTTTTTTTTATAAGAATAATACTGCGTATATAATTTTAAAAATTAAAACTACGTACATGATTTTTATAATAAAACTGTATAAAAGGTCTTGGCTCGATAATCATGAAGCTTATGCGCCAAGTTCACAATGCACTTTCATAAAATGCATACATAGAAATATTAAAATCAATTTAAACGTAAAAAGTGTCCACTTTTTGACCCAAAACTTCATGCACTTATCCTTGTGCTACGTGTTAATGACTACTTTTAACTTATCTTCCTTCCAACTTTCAATTACCACTTGTGATAATATTAAAATTAGCTCATTTTCCTCTTAATAATACACTTACATTAAAAAATAATCATGCCCAACTTACCTCGATGCGATCTTTATTTTTAAAATTTTAAATTTTTATAATATATATTAATATAATTTATATATAATAATATATTATATATGTAATAGTATTATATCAAACTATATATATTAGTAAATAATATTATAAATAAAATTATGAAATTATAATATATTGTATATAAATATTATATAATATATATTAAAATATATAATATATTATAATTATATATAATATTATATATTCTATGATATAATATGTTATGTATATCATAATATATAAATATTATATTAATAATACTTTATATTATAATATTTATTATCTATGTTAATATTTTTCATACAAAATTAATTATTAATTGTAAATATATAATATGAATATTGTTAACATATTATAATATTATATATAATATATTATAATTTTAAATTAACTTATTATTGTAATTATGTTTTAATTATTTGTATTTTTTATTTTCTCAATGTTCATCTATACATAAATAAATTGAGTCGATTAAATGTAATTATGTTTTAATTAAATGTAATTGTATAATATATTATAATATTGGATTAATGGTTATGATTATAATCATGTTTCAATTATTTATAATCTTTTATTTTCTCAATGTTCACTTACACAAACAAATTGAGTCAATTAAATGTAATTGCCTTTTTCTAATATTCTATAAATCACAAAGTTCCTCATCTTTATGTTATATGTCACTAGTTAATTTTATTCAATGTTTGTGTTTATTTGATTTGCATTCAAGTTCATCTATTCAATTTTTTTGTGCGTGTTTTAATAGGGAACATTTACATGGAATCATTGAATTACAATTTTTTTTGACATTTCAACTTATATTTTAGAAATAAACATATAACAACTTATAATGACGAGTAAGCGTACATCTAAATCACTGAGCTCCTTCAGCTAAGCAACTACGAGTAAGGAATATCTACGCCGTCAAAGTCATCCAAGGCACGATCCAGACTTCAACCGTTTGGCTCTTTGTGTCGAGTACCTAGAGAGATTTGTACCCTGGTGGATGGATATAAGCAACCATCATTCTTACTAGTCACACTATACTTTTTTAGATTAGTTTTTGTTTAAAAAAAATCATATTCTAATACCTAAGAATTGTACTATTTGCACTTAAAAATATTATATATTGAGTTCTTTTTTGTTTAATTAAGTAGCATGAACAATTTATCTTATATTTACGTGAATTTATGTTATACGTTATATATAATAAACAAAATGTATAGAAAATAACATTCTAGCTAAATTTAATATTTATAGAAGCAAAAAATATAAATTGAAATGACTAGTAAATTTGATGGCTATATAATTATGTTCTAAGAATATTAATTATTGGAAATTAAAAGACTCCATATCTTTATCATTTTTATTATCATCAATACCATTTTTCAACATAACCTATTTTTTAACAATAATTTATATATTTAATCATTTTAAAATAAAATTAAAATACTTCACATAACTAATTTATATATTCATAAAATAAATTAATTTATAATTAAAATTTTAACACTAATAAACTTTAAATATTCTTCTTAACAATAAATAAAAAACCACATCACAAAACTTATTTATTAAAAAAAATATATCAATATATATTTTTTAAAGGAAAAGATAGTAGGTTGTCGTTAGTCCCAAGAAGGTGGCCGTTAGCCATGCACCGTACTTCTTAAAATTAACTCAAAGGAAATGAGGTGTTTCTTCATGAGTTGATTTTAAATGTTTTTTTTGACTAATTCAATACATATCATAATCTTTAAAAAGGAAAAATCCAGACAATGTCCCTTTTAGAGTGGAAATGGTTAAATTGCAAGTTAGAGCTAATATAAAGATGTACTTTATATGTAAACTACCAATACTGAAATAATTATAACTATTAAGAATCATATTTTGAAAAACTATAAATATTGAAAACCATAAGATGCATTTTATATGTAAATTATCAATACTCAAGCAATTATAAATATTAAGAATTATATTTTGAATAATTATAAATATTAAATTTTTTATATATTAAAAAAAATGTTATTTATATAATTTCTTTGAATTATATAGAATGTTGGTATTTCAATTATATTTAAGTAAGAAATTTACATAATATATTATAATGATGAGTAAGTATTTATTTAAATTAGTGAATTTTTTGGTTAAACAGTTATGAGATACTTCATTTTTTCAAAATCAAAGTATAATTTTAGTTTTAATCATATCAAATATATAAAAAAATTTGTACACTAATAAATAGATATAAACAATCATCATCTTCATGTATCAGACTACAATCCTTTAAATTATTTGAAGAAGAATCATATTTTAAATATGAATTAAGTGGATATATTTCACTTAACATCATGAAATATATATATATATATATATAAAAATAAAAAAAATGATGTTAAGTGAAATATATCCACTTAATTCATATATATATATATAGTGAAATAAAAAAAATATTATAAATAATTGTTGATCTAAAGATGAAGTTATTTGGTTGGTAACAAATTTATTGAATAGACTTGACAAGTTCAATTCTTTTTTTCATTATAACAATAAATATATTTAAATAATATAAACAAATATTTTCCAAAATTATTTACTCAAGAAATTGTTATTTAGAATTTAACATATTTTTTTATTTCAATGATGAATTATATAATTTTTTTATAAAGTTTTATATAAATATCATAAATTTTAGAAGTCTCGAATACTTTAATATACATTTTCAAATAATAAATATATTTAATAAATATAAATAATATAAAAAATACTTTCAAAATTATTTATTTAACAATATCATATAAAATTTTCACAAACTTTTTAAATTAATATTATAAATTCTAGAAGTTTTATATATTTTAATATATTTTTTTCTTTCAAACTTTTAAATACACTATTACTTCGATAAATATGTCTCTTTAATATATTTTTTGATTGATTTTTTTTTTTCATTTATTTTAAAGATATAAAAAATTTGATCACAATTTTTTATAAAACTTTTTTTTTATCAATATTATAGATTATAAAATATAAAAATACATCCAAAATACACGTAAATTAATATATTTAAAAAATAAATTATAAAAATTAATTTTAATTATCAATAAGATGTGGGTGAATTGGTTAAGTGATTTAGTTGTTTTAAGTATCACTTACGTTCAAATCTTAGTTTGGTATTGGATGGCGGATATGGCCGATTGTTAAGTATTCAGGTTCAGTTGTAATCGATTGTTGGTATTCTTAGACCGATAATGGTTGAATGTTGGTATTCTTAAGCCGATTATGACCGTTGATGATGTTCTCATACCAATTGTAACCGTTGATAGTATTCTTAAAACAATTATCACTGTTCATTGATATTCTCTTGGGAATCTGGGTCCTCCAATTATATCCTAAATCAATTAAAACTCCGATCAAAAACTCATGAGATAGAAACCCCTCAACCCTAAATATCCATTTAAAAATAAATAAAAACAAACTCTAATTTAATCTCTCTCTCTTTGAAATATTAAATTCAAAAATACATCTACTTTCAAAAACATTGTTATTCATTTTATAGAGGTAATGCAATCTGATACCCTCCATGTTTATCCTTCACTTAAAAAATATATATTTAGAAATTCTTTTTATAATTTATTTAAGCCACCAACAATACACCACACCTAACTTGTCTTTTATAATTTATTTAATTTTTTTAAAAAAAGAATCGACAAGAATTGTCAACTAGTAACTCTTATAATATATATTTCAAATAAAAACTCCGGGCCCACAGAAAAATATTAAATAGCACAACTTTTGCGATATGAGAGGGTCGAAAAACGCGGGGCCCGCCTTTCAGACAAAGTGCCACTGAAAGGGGGCAATGAAGTGTTTCTTTACTCTGTCTCTTTGAGATTTATTCTCCGATAAATTAAACAATAAAAGACAGGTGGAGCAGCAGCATAATGTCAGAAGACAGGCCCATCCATCACATTACGAAGAGTTTAAACCCTTATTTTGGTCGCTAAAAATCTCTCAAACCCCATATTTTTCCTTCTGCAAATCATATTTTTAAAGTTTGAAAGCTGGGAGTTGGAGGGAGTGAGATAAATATATATAGTGATACACACATACTATATACATCAGCAGCCATGTTTAGCGGCCAGAGACGCGGAGGCTTTAATAACGCTTGCAGCAGCCGCAGAGGTAACAGAAGTTCAAGGGATTCCAGGCTTGCTTGGGCTGCACAACAGCAGGGACCCTCTTGCAGTAATAGTGAAAACGATGCTTTGTATTTCGGCTCGTATGCCCATGTTGGAATTCATGAAGAAATGCTCAAGGTAATCATTCTAGATCAGCTATTTTTTTAATTTTTTAGTTGGAGGAAAAAAAACAAATAGTACAGTGGATATGGCAATAGAATAGTTTGCGATTGTGTACCGTGTAAAATATTTCACCAGTGGAAAGCACAGTTTATGTTTTTTTTATTATTATTTTTATTTTGCTGTTCTAGGAGACTCTTTGTGAGCCAAACAGCTTTATCAATATATATATAAACTGAAACTCATTAATATATTTATCAATAATATAAAAATATAATACATAGATGGTTACAATAAAAAGGTGGCCGGTTAGCATTGAGAACTCAATTTTCATTCCTTAAAAAATACAACTCTAAACAACAAAACTGTCAACTACACATGGCAGCCAGGAAGTGACATCAAAGCATTATAAAAAACTAGGTACACATCGCAGCCCCAGAAGGTGGTGGAGGTAGATCATCTTTAGGAGGTTGAGCACGCCAAGAAGAGGGTTCAGCTGAACGAGGATCAAGTGCCATCCGCCCGTAATAAATGGTCTTAGAAGGACTCAGAGGAATTGTAATTCCCCAACCAGGAGGTGGCGGCACATAAGGCCTTATTGGTTCAACAACCTGCATAGGCGGATTCCACCGAGATGTTTTTGCATGGCGGTAGACTCCATCCCCTTTGCTGAAGAGCGGAAGAAAGACGACTCTTGGAATGACTCTGCTGATGTCTCGTTGTTGGTGGAGGAGTGCCATGCAAGCGTTGGTTGCTAGGAACACAACTCATGGTGTAGGGAGCACTTCCTCAGTGGTCGAGGAGCTCTTGCAAGTGTTGAAACTCGAGAGCCACCTTCTCTCCCTTAGCTTGGATCTACGAAAAAGCCGAAAAAATAACAAGCACTTTATTCGTCATTGTTGGAAGTAGCTGAATTTATAGACTTCCATAGTTTAAACCAAATGATAGCTCTTAAAAAATTCCAAAAAAAGGCAATGTATGGAGATCATTGAGCATCATCCCCCAAAAATGCCATGTGCCAATTGAGCGGCTAAGGGTGGTAACATTGGAATAGGCTATGGATCCATTGCCAGGGAATCTAGGCTCTTAGACATGTCCAAAAAAGGTGCGTGAAAATTTCATGTTGGAAGCAGGGCAGACACTTGGGGTTAGAAATCCCAATGTCCTTGAGACGCTCCCCTAGGGAAGACCTTGATAAACCAGACTCTAGAGAAAATGAGCTAATTTGGGCTTGAGCTTGTATTTCAAATCCTATTGAATCTGGGAAGCCAATTTCTATGTGAGGAATTTAGATTCCATCGCTTATTGAGCTTACACAAAACTGAAGAAAGCAGACTCATGATCTGCTAGACGAGTCCTAGCGAACAGTTTCAGAAGGTAGAATTGCAATTCCACTACCAATCCTTCCACTAGACAAGTGGAGGTTGCATATACATCTTATGAAGCATGACATCGAGCATCGATTCCTGAATACACAAGATAGAAGGCAAGTCTGAATTTATTAACCTATATTTGGTTTTCAAGGAATGCCACGGGATCTAATGACAAGAGGAAACCAAATTCCGAACAATGCAAATTCCTTATTTGAAAAGCCAAAGAGCTTTTATGCCTGGCATATTGCCAGAGGGAGGTTGGAATTGGTCATGATAGGGAACCACTGGAGATTATGGTCATTAAAAGAGAGACAGGTGTGAAAACCATCACTGACCCATTTTAGAAAGGTTTCACTGTTTCAAAAGCTTTCTAGATGCTCTTAGCAACAAAGGACCCTTATATCTTGACAGGGACATAAGTAATAAAAAAAGAGTGCAATCGAATGTTTTTCGAATAATTCTTTCTATAAGGAGCACTTATCACAATTCAATGCCTAAGGAGAATTTTTCAAGCCTTATTCCCCTCAATTGCCTTGACAATCCACTTAGCATAGAGAGCAATGCTTTGTCTGTAAATATCAATAATGCTCATTCCTTCTTTGTCATGAGGAAGGCAACAAATGTCCTGAGCTGTTGTGTGGAAACCTTGAATTTACTTAGCATTGGCCCAAAAAACATCTCTAAGTACCTTTGGTAATATGTCACATGACGCTGTTGAAGGAGCCAGACGATAGGAATAGTAGACATGGGTGCCGGCCAGGGTTTTAGTGTAGACTTGAAACTTGCTTGGAAGAGAAATAGGCTTTGTAATGCAATAAGTGATTTGTTTTTCCACTCTTTCAATTACATATTGCTAGAGCACAGGGGGGAACTGTCAAAGGCAAAGGGAATACTAAGAAATTTGATTGTTTCCCTTTTTTTGATCCACTTCCATTGATAATTTTGAAGCCACTAAGGGAAGGGCATCATGCTTTGTTTGTAGCATTTGTTTTTAGCCTATTGCAAGCTTGACCTAAAAACTTTAAAAAAAATGTCAACACAGTGATGTGCCTCTTTGAAAGAGGTTTCTTTTTCTGCAAGCATGAGGAAACAATCATTTGCAAAATGGCCATTGATGAGTTGAGAAGAGCAATCAAGAAGAGTAATTCTCCAGATAAGGCCACGGTTTGCTCTGTGAGCAAGTAGATAACCAAACGATTCTGCAATTAAGATATACAAAGCTAGGGCAAGAGGGAAACCTTGTTTGATGGAGCGAAAAATCCCAAAGCTATTAGACTTGTGACCATTGATGGTGAGATAGGCCGAGCTTCAAAAAATAGAGTCTGAACTACCGAAAGAAAGAAGTTGCCAACCCAAAGCTTTAAGTATGGTAAGGATAAAGGGCCACTCGATCCGATCATAAGCTTTTTTGAAATCGAGTTTGAGAAAGATTGTCCTCTGTTGAGAGACACGAGCCGATTTTATTCCTTCCCAAACAACAATGATATTATTTAGTATGAACCTTCTTTTAATAAATCCTATTTGCCATGGCCTAATGATTGCAGGGAGGATGTGAGGAAGGTAGAGCGTGAAGGCTTTGGTGATGATCTTGTAGGAAATATTTTCGAGGGTGATCGGGTGTTGATTGGTAGTAAGTTCAAGATCACAAGACATAGGAATAAAATTTATATTGTCATTATTGATGATGGCTCCTAAAGATTTATTGTGCAGGGCTTCTTTGTAAACCTAAAGCAAATTAGGGCCCACAAATTGCCAAGTAGCTTTGTAAAATTCACATGGAAAGCCATCTACCCTCGATATTTTATCATTAGCCATGCATTACACAATAACAAATAGCCCTTCAAGAGAAAGAGGGGCACTGTAGAGATTTTGAGCTGGAGGGCTTAACTTGCAAGGCACCACATCTAAACACTCCTATAATGCTTGCGCTCTCTTTGTCGTATTCTCTTGGGCTTGGAACACAAGTTTATATTGGTCCAGGAAGGCCGAGGAGATCTCTGGGTGGTTGGTGAGATGACCTTGCACTATTTTTATGGCTGTAATTTGTTCTAGGGGTTGTTTGGTCATGAGAGGTTTGAAAAAATCCTTAGAGGCACGGTCACCAATCTTAAGCTAGTGTAATTGGGCCCTAATGTGAGTGCCTCATGGCCTTCAACCACTTTAATCTCGTGCTTGAGTAAGGCAGTTAGGCCCTGTAACTGAGGATTAAAGGGAATTTTCTCAAGCAAGGGAGAAACCCTCTGGTCTTCCTTAGAGACAACACCATCAACCTGTTACGTAATTTGCTTGCCATAGTGGTAGAGAAAGGTGGTTGTGTGATTTATTGCGTCATTCCACCACTCGACCCAACTAGTAGCATATGGTAGACGTGGAGCCAAGTTCCATGCTTTGGCAATGAGTTGAATAGTGTCTGTTGTCAACCTGGTGCTGCACCTTGAATCGAAGATGTGTTGAAATGGCCAATCCTCTATCCGGTTGAAACAATGGGATCTTTGCACGAGGGTGGGTGCCTCAATGGTGAGAAGAACCTTCAGAGAAGGCTGGTTCTTGTAAGATGTATCAATGGATCTCTACTTTGTGCTGCGAATCTACCATGGAAAAGGGAGAAAGAAACTTGAAAGGGAAATCCTACCTAATAACGGTGATACACCAAAACGCTGATCCACTCTATTTGGAACCCTGAACACTGAATCAAACAAGGGAAAAAGAAGACCTTTGATTTCAATTGATCACTATGCATAAATATTTCATGAGAAGGTTCGATCCAATGACCAAAACATGAGGGAAAATGATGAGAGAGAGGTCTGACACAAGACACTTTGCAGCCACCTAACATCCACTTACAGCTTCAGCAAAAGAGATATAGAACACTGAACATGATTTGCATAATATGATAAGCTAGCAACTAGGTACGAATCAAAATTTGGGAAGGGAGAGAAATCTACCACATGCAAATTGCTGAATGAATATACAATATGACAGCACTTGAAATTTGAAAGTACAGTCCTATTGATTGAAGAGGTTACACAACTCGCTAATCGCAGAGTCTGGTCTTACCAAGAGAGGGATGAAAAAATCTAAGGCTGAAAAGCCATTAATATAGAAAATTACAAAAGCCAAGAGATTGGCATTGAAAAATAGAAGAGGAAGATCAACTTATATTAACTCAAGCCTAACTTTGCCTTCCAATAAAATATATTTTCCCTTTGTCTTTGCATGATGCTCCTTGGCGTTTAAGAAATGGACGGTGGGTCAGTTGAAAGTCAACTTCTCCTTTGCATGGAAGATTACACCAATTGTCAAAAATAGACTCCTCTTGAGCTGTCGGATCGAGAAAACAATCTTTTTTGCCTGAAAACGGTGCCAAACTTAGACTGAGAAACTCGGCTTGAAGCTGAGTTAGACCTTCGGATGCATGAGAATGACTAGTCAAACCATGAACAAAACAAATAGTCAACTGAAACTTATCAATCCGTCAAAAATAGCCTTTGCTTGCATGAGTGAGACATATTTAGATTGAATCATTCGTCGACTTTCCATTCTCGGTTTCCTTATTTCCTGTGCATGCATTTCTCTTGTTTGTTTGTGGTTTTTCTATTTCTTGGCTTTTCGTTGACTTCACCTTGGTCTTTATTTTCTGCAGACATTTTTTTTTTGCGGACCTTTTGGATTTTCTTATTGGCTTATTCCCTTTGATTTTCTTCGGAATTTGCGTTTGACAAATTTTTTTCACAGACTTTTCTGTTTATCTCCCTAGCCTTACCTTGATTGTATTTCCTCGGGCTAAATTCTCTCAGACTCTTTGTTACTTGTGAATTTCCTATGGAAAAATTGTCTACCCCTGGCTTTAATTTCCGTCAGATTTATGTCTTTTCACTGTCTTGATTTCCTCGCGGACTTTTTCCTTGCCAATTTTCTCAAATTTATTCTTGGCTGCATTTACTTCGGACTTATGTTTTCTCACTTTCCCGCGGGCTTTTGTGTCCTTCGGATTTCAGCGGACTTTATCTATTTGCATTTTTTCGAATTAATCCTTCAAACTGTCCGAGGATATCCTTTGAACAAAATGTCCGAAGGAATTCCTTTGGACTTTTGTCTGAGGATATCCTTCCTCCGATTTGTTTTCTCTTTTGCCTTTGTGTATGTTCCATCGGGTTTTTCTTTGTCCCGAATTTCTTCGGACTTTTTGTCCGAAGGAATTCCTTCGGACAAAAAGTCCAAAGAAATTAGTCCTTTGTCTTTATTTTGCCACCGATAGAATGCCCTTCGGGTTTTATTGGAAAGGTCTTGCCACCGACCAAGTGCCCTCTGCAAGGGCTTGTGCCCTTCCTCTGTGCCCTTCGGGAAAGTTGGAAAGGTCCTGTCACCAACCAAGTGCCCTCCACAAGGGCTTGTGTCTCTCCGGAGTTGGGTTTTCGGAAGAATTGAAGGACACCCGGGCTTTTTGTAGGGCACCCGGGCTTTTTGTCTCCTTAATTCCTTCGAACAAAAAGTCCGAAGGAATTGAATACTTTGTCAATTGCCCCTTTGGAATTCTCTCGGACTTCTCCCAAGTCCTTTGAAAAAATCTTTTCCCTCGGACAAAAAGTCTGAGGAAATTGTCCATCTCTTAGCCTGACAAAATTTTGAGAAGACAACACTTTGGAAAGAAACTCTTGGGAATAGTCGTTGTAAGTCTAAAAAACAAACTTGTATTCCGTAGGTGTTCGAAAGAAAACACTCGCCTTCATTCATAAGCGAACCTATAGGCTTGTAGGCTCTTTCCTTCGCTGATACCTTGCTGTAGGTGGCTCCTTGGGTAGCCGTAGGTATGGATTTAGGCTTGATTGAACTTTGCAAAACCTTTTCCTTTTCATTATTTAGTACCCGAAACTGATTCACAAGACAAACTGGTACCCATAAGACCGTCTTCCGAATAGTAAGGTTGACAATTTTTTGGCCTGTGGAAGAATTGTCAACATTTCTGGCGACTCAGCTGGCCCAACATGCCTGCTATGCTTGAAAACTCAGACCATGTACATATTTTGAACTCCTGAAACAATGATAAACTTGATTTCTGACTGAAAATCTCCTCTTGACCATGGCTGAAGTAACCTTTCTCCTTCAAAATAAAAAGGGAAACACACGAAAGCAGAAAAACTAACTAGGAAGCAAACGTGCAAACAAGCACTTATTTGACGAAACTGAAGCAAACTACTGTGCTTGAACAACACTTGGAGGGAAGCAAAAAACAACTATGTACATAGAGTTTTGCTCTTCAATGGCAATGTTTCAGATGTATCCCATTGACTGGGATTGGAAGCTCTTGGCCGTCCATCTTGGCAAATTAGAAGGCATTGTGGGATTTGCAATGGGAGATCATGCATGGGCCACTCCAAAGGGAATCAAACTTTGTGTGCCTTCCTGGTTTGGCTCGATCCTCATCCCACTTGAGGACCAAATCTCCTTCATTGAAGCTTCGTGAGGAAGCTCCTTTGTCAATTGTTCTTTTCACCTGTGCCTGATGACTTTCCATGGCAAGCATGGCTTGATTTCTTGTCTCTTCCAACTCCATAAGCTCTGCATACCTGATCTTCATAGGCTTATTCTCCAAAAACTCAAGTTGATGCATTAGTTCTAATGCTGCAAACTCGAGAGAAATAGGTAACCTTGCTTCCTTACCATAGACTAGCTTGTAGGGAGAGTTGGCTATTGACCTCTTGTAGCTGATCCTATCAGCCCATAGAGCTGACTTCAACTTGAGATGCCATGACCTTTGATTGTCTTCAATAGTCCTTCGTATGACCCTTAAGAGGTTCTTGTTTGTAGATTCAGCAAGGCCATTTCCTTGTGGATAATAGTTCGATGAAGTGCTGAGATAAACCCCATGTTGGACAACCCATTGGCTGATCCTAGATCTCACAAAAGCCATTGCATTATCAGAAATAATGGTCGAAGGAACTCCAAACCTAGTGAGCAAACCTTCATAGAAACCAAGGACATTAATTTCGTTTGCTTCTTTCAATGCAATTGCTTCCGTCCAATGTGTGAAGTAATCTGGAGCTGTTAGAATGCACCTATGCCCTAAACTCGAAGGAGGGTTAATGAGACCAATAAAGTCCAATCTTCACTGGACAAAAGGCCGATCCATTGGAATTCGCTGAAGGGGCAAGGCTGCAAGTTTAATTTTTCCTACAAACATAACACATGGTTTGCACTTCCTAACCTATGTATGGCAATCGCCAAATATAGTAGGCCAATAGTACCCACCTCATGATTTTAAGTGCTGTAGTTCTTGCGAAAACGTGTCCACCAAGTCCATCATGGAATTCTTCAAGTAATCTTTGAGTTTGGCTTGGTTCCACACACCTTAGTAACATTCCATTGATATCCTTTTTGAACAAAATGCCATCAACAAGCAAGAATGGGATTGATTGCAATCTGAAATACCTTCTTTTTGAAGCACTTAGGTGAGAAGGGTAACATCCATCTTGTAGATAGCTTACCAAATCACGAAACCAACTGGAAGGTGAGGTGTGAACAGCAACAATCTCTTCATCATTTGACACTAAAACAACTTCATTAGTTTCTTGCAACTTCTGAGCTAGATGCTCACAAAGTCCTTTGTCTCTATTCAGCTTTGTAACTTTAATTTTTATGTCATATTCCATTACTTTGGTTATCCAACCAGCCCTCTTCTCATTTATGTCTTTGTTCAGAAGAGATTCTTTGATGCTTGGATGAGCAACCATTAGATGTATTTTATTATTAGACAACAAGTGCCTAAATTTCTTCAGAGATTTTATAACTGAAAGGACATGTTTTTCAACAAAAGAATATCTTGTCTCGTACTCTGCAAGCCTTGGCTGTAGAAAGCTATTAGCTGCTCCAAATCTTCATGATTCTGTTGCATAAGAGTCCTTGAAATGGTGTCCTCATTAGCATACGTATACATAATGAAATCTTTCGTAAAATCTGGATTTAAAAGCGTAGGAGCACTTGCTATGGCTTTCTTAACATCCTCAAACCCTGTTATTCCCTCCTTGGACCCGTTGAAGTTTTGATTTTTCTTTAACATGGCTTAAGTGGTTTAGCTACAGTAGCGAAATCTGAAATGTATCTCCTTATAAAATTGATCTTTACAAAGAAACTTTGCAAAGCCTTTTTGCTCTTAGGCAAGGAGAGTGCAAGAATGGATTGAATCCTTTCAAAATCTATGTTTAAACCGTGCTTTGAAACAACATGTCCAAGAAGCTTACTTTCATGAACTGAAAATACACACTTTTTGGGATTTAGAGATATTCCAAATTGCCAACACCTTTCAAAAACTTGCTGGAGGTGAACGATGTGATTCTCTGCATCTTTTGAAAATACTGTTATATCATCCAAATAGACAAGCACAAACCTGTTAAGAAGGCCTTGGAAGGCCATATCCATGGCTCTCTAAAAGGTTGCTCCAACATTAGACAAACCGAATGACATCTTTCTATATGCAAATGTCTCCCACTTAGTCGTGAAGGCTGTCTTGAATTGGTCCTCGTCTTTGACCAAAATCTGATTGTAACCACTATATCCATCCAACAAGGAAAACCTCTTTGAACTTGCAACAAGCTGTAAAATTTGTTCCATTGATGGCAATGGATAGTGGTCTTTAAGTAAAACCCTGTTTAAATCACGGAAATCAACACACAAACGAATCTCATCATTTTTTTTCCGTACTAGAACGATGTTCGTCACCCAAGTTGAGTGCTTGATTGGAAATATGATAGCTGATTTTATGAGCTTGTGAAGCTCAGCTTTCATCAAAGGCTCAAGCTTTGGATTGATTGGCCTTTGTCTTTGTCTTACTGGTTTAGTTTTGTCTTCTAACTCAATAGTGTGTTGAGCCAAACTTGGATCAAAACCTTTGAGATCACTATACTACCATGCAAATATATCAGCAAAATTTATGCATAAATCAATGAAAGCTTTCTTTTGTGGAGTGCATACCTTGCCCAATTTCAAAATCTTACCAGCTGCAATCTCTACATTGGTATAGTGTTCTTCCTTTGTGGACAAGGATGGTTTCTCATTTCTTAGCTCATCATCTTCACTGACCAATCCCTTGGGTAGCTTATTAGTGTTCAGTTGTACAATCTGATCACCATACTGCTGTGAGCGTTTCGACTGATTCCTTAAAGAAAACTCAGCTTCTTCCTGCAAAAATCTCACAATTTGATTGTCAGTTTCAAACACCTGCCAATTTTCTTGGTTATCCGGAACAAAAGGCCTTACAACTATCTTAATATATGACTGAAAAATGTCACTTTTTACATCAGCTGGGATATCAAATTGTGCCCCAACAAGAACCAACTTGTCAACATGTTTATTCCTATCTCTTGGTATTCCCTGAATATTAAAACCCTGAAAATATTCAAGTAAATCCCAAACTTTGTGTCTGTAAGATTTAAGCCACGGATTTTTGCATATATTCAAACCTTTTATTTGGTGGACTACAAGTTCACTATCTCCAAAATGTAATGTCCCCAAAATTATGATAAAGTGATTTAATTAATTTAATTAAATTAAGTTGTCCAAAAATTAATATTATTTCAAAAGGATGACTTTAATTAATTATTTTAATTAAATTAAAATGGAAATAATAAAATATTAAAAATGTCACTTTATTAAATAAGTTTCTTCTAGAAGTTGGAGTTAGTTGCAAGTTGGCTTCTTCTAGAAGATTCCTTGGAGCCTTTAAAAGAAGTTGAGGGCAAAGCACTTGGGGGAGTTGTTGAGTAAAATTTTCTCTTGAGTTTTTTACTCTTTGGCTGCAATTTTGCTAGCTTTCATTCTGAGGACGAAAACTCTTAGAAATCTGTGGTTTGGACGAAAACCCACTCCACCATAAGAGATGGATTCACCTAGGATCCATTATTAAGCTTATTTGCAGGTATTTCATGAGATTGGAAGCTTCAAACAACTAGGGTTTTGCTTTCAGATTTCATATCAACAGCTACAGATTTTATATCAGTCATATTTTGTTGGGTTTTACTCCATTTCTTCACAAGGATTCATCATTCCTTGGGTGGCCAGCAAAAGAGGACAATATTACATCATTTGGGTATCATTGTTTGAAGGTTTGGACGACATTTTGACCATCATTGCATGTATGCCTTAGTCTGAAACAATAATCAGACTTGATCTGTTTGTAATCAGCCATCAACATTCAATAAAGTTGCCGAGTTTCATCATCCGGCTTGACAGTTGTAACGTCCCTTTTGGAAAAATATGCAATTGATCCAAAACAAATTGGTCGCTTGGAAGTTGGCAGCGAAATTGTTATTGACAAGAGCAAGTCAATAAAGACTTGGTTGATGTGCATTTTTGAGAAGTGTGGAAATACTGAAATTGAAGGCGTGGACTCAACAAATGCATGCTATGGTGGAACTGCAGCTCTATTTAACTGTGTTAATTGGGTTGAAAGTAGTTCTTGGGATGGACGATATGGTCTTGTTGTAGCTACAGACAACGCAGTCTATGCTGAAGGCCCAACTCGGCCTACAGGTGGAGCAGCTGCTGTTGCTATGTTGATAGGGCCCAATGCTCCAATAGCATTTGAGAACAAATACAGGGGAAGAGACGCCAAATAAGAAGACAAGCGGTCTTGGGAAGCTGTCAAAGACAGATTGCATGAAGATTCAAGGTGCTGGTAAAAGACAAAGATTGGCATAAGACAAGACAAGTAATCGCTGAAGTGGAAGAAAAGACAAACTATCAAATTCTATTTTTTGCTTCACCCTTGAAGATAATCGAGTTCTCCTTGGATGTCTGCTTGCATATTCTAAAGGGGAGATAATCGATCAGTGGAGTCGTTGGTGCATTTCTGAGTGTTTTGTGGCACTGTTGGAGTTGCCTTTTGCTTATATGAGGGTCGACTGAAGTGTTGGAGATTCATCTCTGCTGGACGTGGCCTTGTTGGAGGTTTCAGGTGCTTCATATGCTGCTGTGCATATTTCAGACTTTCTGCTATCTACAGGTTGGAATATTACATACTCTCACGGTGTTTATTGTAACATTCTGATTAGAAATATCAGAGATTATATGCTTATGTTCTGATGTGTAAATCTGAGTCTAATACACTGAAATCAGACTATCATTACTGTCTCCTCTGAGCATGGATATGTTAGTAGCCAATCTGAAGGTATTGCTTGCATATTGATTTCATTAAATCTCTCAAACTGGGTCTGCCCAAGCTTGTTATTTGTTATCAGCAGTGATTATTTCTGTATATCAGACATTGGTGAATGATCTGTTCTACTAGTGGTTATCAAATTTTCATATTTAATCTTACTTTTGTTACTTGAACCTATTATATGCAATAACGAGAGATGAGTTTGTCAAAATGGAACATCTGAAAATTTGAGTCAATCAAAAATACTTTGGCATATCTAGAAAGGGATATTTCACAAACACTCGCAAACAATTTGCTTTCATCTTCCTAGCCCACTGCAAATCGTGGACTAGTGCTTCATATTTAGCAACGTTGTTTGAACAACCAAACTGAAATTTAATAGAGGAGAAATACCTTTGTTCTGTAGGAGAAATTAACATTATTCCAGCTCCGGTCCTATGTTTATTTCTTGATCCATCAAAGTATATTTGCCACAAGCCTTCATTAGATTCATCCTCTTTGACCATGGTTGGAATTGGTGCATCGTTCTCATGAAGACAATACACACCGAGACCTTCTTCAATCAACTTGTAGAGATCATGCTCATGTAAGGTGGAAGCCCACTCATCAAGAAACAAATCTCGAACTCCATCCAAAGGCGAGTCCTTTTCTACATCACTAGTTTGTAGTATTTCATTTGAGATGATATAATTTGCATTGACCACATTTGGTGTGTACGGTTCCATATGAAAACGTGCAATAGGCTCTGAATGAATTGTTACCTTTGTGCCATATCTAGTCCTGAATAGCAAGTAGGTCCAATTAGCTGATAAATATCCCTCAATTTTTGAGGTGAAATCTCTTGAAAGACACATAGTGAAATAATGAGGCAGGTCCACCACTACGTCTTGTTGAATAGTCACGTTAGGACAGACATGTAATGTCAATTTCAAATATTTGATAATGCCTACCGTTTTTGCTAGTGAACCATCCAACTGCAGTACCCCTTTAGTATTTGGCTCATAAATAAGGCCAAGCTTGTTTGCAATCTGTTTGGACATTACTATACTGCTAGCTCCACTATCCACCATACAATTATGAACAAAAGTATCACCCACTATCAAAGAAAGATAAAAAGAGGGACTCTTCTTCGTTTTTACCTTAGTTTTGTCCACCTTTGATATCTTATCTCTTTGCTGCACTTGTTGCTTAGTTGGCTGATCCGAATTTGTCAAAACAACACCTTCTTTCACACCGGTTTTGGAGACAATTCAAGCGCTGAAAGTTTTTGAAGGAGTTTATCCTTTTGCCTTGGAATTGAAAGAGAATCCCATATGCTAATGCTGATGTTAAACTTCTTCATTTGGTCTACAATACTGAACTGAGATGGACTAACCTTTGATTGCGCTTTCTGTGGTACTTGTTGCTCACGAATTAGAGGTATTTGTTGCACTTTACTAACCTCTATATTCTGATTTTTTTGGGTTGTGGGAGCAGCAAGCTGCTCTTTTGTACTTTGAGCAATAATACTAGGAGCACTTGAAGTATTTGCTACTGCTTGGGCTTCCTCAACAACTCTTCTTTTAGTTCTTTGATAGGTTATAGCTGCAACTTAACTATTTGAAACGTTAGTTTTAACATCTTGAGTAAAAGCGACATGATCATCTACTTGCCAATTTACATTAATAGCATCAGACTGCCCTGGAGTCGCTCCGTGTGATGTCAAACCTGTATTTTGATATTGACCTTCTTGAAAAGAGAACTCTTTTTGTGTCATCTGTGGCATGGTGATGTTCGGTGATACCAAGTTATGGTTTTGAATATGATTGAGATTTGAGGGTTGCCAACCTGAATCTTGCACCAAATTATTTTGAGTTGGGGTTGGAACAATGGCTTTTGAAGTGGAAGGAGCATTCGGATCAAGAGCAGCACATGGCTTAGCTGGAGTTATGGCTCTTTGTGCTTGATAGGGTAGTCTATTTCCTCTGAAATCTTCATAAGGAGACCTTTGATCTTTGAAGGGGTGATAGTTGTTCTGATTTTGCTATTGATAAGGCCTATTTAATTGAAATTGCTTCCTTTTGAGCTGTACTATTTCATTTCCAAAAGATTGTAGCAAACTTTTCAACTCTTCTATTTCACTAGATTGACTAGTAGGGGCTGCAATAGGAACTTGAGGTGCTGGAATTGGAGCCAAGGATGGAATTTGAAGAACTTGAGGGGTTGGTATAGAACTTATTTCTGGAAATATGGGCATTGGAGGTCTTGAAGAAAGCTTACCTGCTTGAATCAAACTATTTTCTGCCCTTATTGCAACTTCCTAAGCATCTGGCAAAGTAATACCACCCATTGACTATATCATCACACTAATGTTAGAATTGAGAGCTTTCAAAAAATACATAAATGCATATTCAGGGGATGGCTTAATTAGAACCGGTATCATGGTCCATGTCTTCTGGAATCTGAGATTAAAATTGGACATGAACTCATGAGGAGCTCTCTATATGGCAGTTAATTGCTCAACTAAAGATAAGTGATCAGATTTATCTTCAAACTGTTTAACTAAGGCTGCACCCAATTCATCCTAGGTGGAAACGGATCTAAGTGGAAGGGTTCTATACCATTGTAATGCTTTTTCTTTGAAAGAAGCAGCTAGCAATCTGATAGCAACATATATTCAACAACATTATGAACTGAACAAAGATTAACCACATCTTGGATATGCTCAATAGGGGCTGTTTGATTTTGTCCTGAGAAGAATGGAATACTTTTGAGGGCAGATACAGGAATGTCGTCTAACTGTGATAGATTCAGTGGACTTCTATTGAATGGAGCAAACACATGATTTCTAATGGCCATTTGGATGGTGGGGATTGCAGTGTCTAGAACGATAGGATGAGGAGGTAAATATTCCCTTTGAGGATATGGATTTGCCTTCTTAGACCTTGCTCTTTTATAAGTTACAAATTCAAAAGGAATACCTTTACTTGCTGATCTTGTGGTAACCTTTGGCATGAACGGATTGCCTGAATGATGCTATGAACTCTAGCAACTGAATGTGAATGAATATACTCCACTGCTGTGAAAACTCTATGTAAAGAACTTTTTCGTGGTCCCACTGGGCGTGCCAAAAACTATTGTCAACTTGGAGCTGCACCCTAAATTGAAGACGTGCTGAAATAGCCAATCCTTTATCCGGTTGAAACAATGGGATCTTCTCACGAGGGTGGGTGCCTCAATGGTGAGAAGAAGCTCCAGAGAAGGCTGGTTCCTGTAAGATGTATCAATGGATCTCTACTCTGTGCTGCGAATCTACCATGGAAAGGGAGAAAGAAACTTGAAAGGGAAATCCTACCTAATAACGGTGATACACCAAAATGTTGATCCACTCTACTTGGAACCCTGAACACTGAACCAAACAAGGGAAAAAGAAGACCTTTGATTTCAATTGATCACTATGCATAAATATTTCATGAGAAGGTTTGATCCAATGACCAAAACATGAGGGAAAACGATGGAGAAAGGTCTGATACAAGACACTTTGCAGCCACCTAACATCCACTTACAGCTTTAGCAAAAGAGATATAGAACACTGAACATGACCTGCATAATATGATAAGCTAGCAACTAGGTACGAATCAGAATTTGGGAAGGGAGAGAAATCTACCACATATGCAAATTGCTGAATGAATATACAATATGCCAGCACTTGAAATCTGAAACTATAGTTCTATTGATTGAAGAGGTTACACAACTCACCAATGATAGAGTCTGGTCTTACCAAGAGAGGGATGAAAAAATCTAGGCTGAAAAGCCATTAATATAGAAAATTATAAAAACCAAGAGAGTGGTGTTGAAAAATAGAAGAGGAAGATCAACTTAGATTAACTCAAGACCAACTTTGCCTTCCAATAAAATATATTTTCCTTTTGTCTTTGCATGAAACTCCTTGGCGTTTGAGAAATGGATGGTGGGTCAGTTGAAAGTCAACTTCTCCTTTGCATGGGAGATTACGCCAATTGTCAAAAATAGACTCCTCTTGAGCTGTTGGATCGAGAAAACAATCATTTTTCCCTGAAAACGGCGCCAAACTTAGACTGAGAAACTCGGCTTGAAGTTGAGTTGGACCTTCAGATGCATGAGAATGACTAGTCAAACCATGAACAAAACAAATAGTCAACTGAAACTTATCAATCTGCCAAAAATAGCCCTTGCTTGCATGGGTGAGACATATTTAGATTGAATCATTTGTCGACATACTTTTCTTGTTTTTTTGTGGTTTTTCTATTTCTTGGCTTTTCGTTGACTTCACCTTGGTCTTTATTTTCTGCGGACATTTGTTTTTCTGTGAACTTTTTGGATTTCTTTCTTGGCTTATTCCCTTTGATTTTCTTTGGAATTTGCGTTTGACAAATTTTTCCCACGGACTTTTTTGTTTATCTCCCTAGCCTTACCTTGATTGTATTTCCTCGGGCTATATTCTCTCGGACTCTTTGTTATTTGCGAATTTCTTGCAGAAAAATTGTCTGCCCCTGGCTTTAATTTCCGTCGGATTTTTGTCTTTTCACTTTGTCTTGATTTCCTTGAGGACTTTTTCCTTGCCAATTTTCTCGAATTTATTCTTGGCTGCATTTCCTTCGGACTTATGTTTTCTCACTTTCCCGCGGACTTTTGTGTCCTTCGGATTTCTGTGGTTTATCTATTTGCATTTTTCCGAATTAATCCTTCGAACAAAAAGTTTGAATCCGAGGATATCCTCCCTCCGATTTGTTTTCTCTTTTGCCTTTGTGTATGTTCCATCGGGTTTTTCTTTGTCTCGAATTTCTTCGGACTTTTTGTTCGAAGGAATTCCTTCGAACAAAAAGTTTGAAGAAATTAGTCTTGTCTTTATTTTGCCACCGGCAGAATGCCCTTCGGGTTTTTTTGGAAAGGTCTTGCCACCGACCAAGCGCCCTCCGCAAGGGCTTGTGTCCTTCCTCTGTGCCCTTCGGGAAAGTTGGAAAGGTCCTATCACCGACCAAGTGCCCTCCGCAAGGGCTTGTGTCTCTCCGGCGCTAGCTTTTTGGAAGCATTGAAGGGCACCCGGGCTTTTTGTCTCCTTAATTCCTTCGGACAAAAAGTCTGAAGGAATTGAATACTTTGTCAATTGCCCCTTTGGAATTCTATCGGACTTCTCCCAAGTCCTTTGAAAAAATCTTTTCCCTTGGACAAAAAGTCTGAGGAAATTGTCCATCTCTTAGCCCGACAAAATTTTGAGAAGACAATACTTTGGAAAGAAAACACTTGGGAATAGTCGTTGTAAGTCTGAAAAACAAATCTGTATTCCGTAGGTGTCCGAAAGAAAACACTCACCTTCATTCATAAGCGAACCTACATGCTTGTAGGCTCTTTCCTTGGCTGATACCTTGCTGTAGATGGCTCCTTGGGTTGTTGTAGGTATGGATTTAGGCTTGATTGAACTTTGCAAAACCTTTTCCTTTTCATTATTCAGTACCCGAAACTGATTCACAAGACAAACTGGTACCCATAAGACCGTCTTCTGAATAGTAAGGTTGACAATTTTTTGGCCTGTGGAAGAATTGTCAATAGTGCCCTTGTGGTTGAGAAGTGATATATTTTAAAAAAATGACTGTGAGGGACATTATGAGGACCATCTCCCCATTTTAGTTTGCAATTGATGGGACTATGGTTAGAAAGGACAAATCTCGGGTGAGCCATGACAACTTGCCCATCAAAAGCGCATAAGGAAAACATGTGTTGCCTAGAAAACATTATGTAGTCTAACCTATTTGAGAACCTGATCGGTGTTGACTTGGAACTTGGACCAAGCAAACCATGGTTTGCTAATTAATGAACACCGTTGAAACAGAGGGTCCACAAAGCCCCAACGATTTCTAAAATAATACCAAGCTTCACATTACCCTATGCACCACTGCATAGGGAGGGTGCCAACTTTATCCTCGGGACTCTCAATCATATTCAAATTGCCGCAAATCAGTCAGGTGGAAAAGGAAAATTATTGGCAAGCCATCTTCAAAGCATCGTTCTGTTACAGCTATCATTAGGAGCATAAACATTGAGAACTTTTAAAGAGTGTCCATCAATATCAAGCATAACCGAAATAACCCGATGTGATGGGTCTTCTTCCAATGAAATATTTAAGGGTGCAAATTTTGATGAAACCAAAAAAGTCACTGCCACGTCCATCTTCATTCAAAGTGGAAAAGTGCGATGTGTAAGGCCATTTACTTCTTAGATAGGTTTGCAAAATAAACCCTGAAATCTTATCTTCTTGCAAACAAATAAAATCTAAAACGCCCAACTATTGACAAGCAACACACACAAAGAATTTGCAAGAGGAATTTGTGAGGCCTTGAACGTTCCATGATAGTAGTTCATTGAGAAAATTCTTCCATGTGCAATTTTCCTTGGCCATCATCTAAGTCCTCCTCTAAGGCAAGCGTTAAAAGTGATTACCGAATAGTGGTTGTTGATGTGGCATTGAAAAATCCCCTAGTGATATGGACTGATGCTTAGCCCCAAATTCTTCTAGTGGAGAAGAGTCGTTGCTGTGAGGCAGACTGTGCGACCACCACGTGGTGGGAGTGCCATCGGAGGATGTCGTAGCACTAGAGGTCACAATATACAAGTGATTCTCTTGAGAAATGCTTTGTGGGGCAGCCGACATATTTAGAGATTGAGGAGAAATGAGGGGAGGAGGAATGACATTATCCACTTTTTTCACACCTTGTTGGGTCTTTCTAATGCGAGGAGTAGGAGACTTCTTAGGGTTTTTATTCTCAATTGCAGAGTTCTTGTTAGCCACAATGGTCTACCCATCATTGTTTTTAGCCACCTTTTGCTTTTCAAGCAGTGCTTGCTTCGCAGAAGGCCTTGAGTGGACTATTGGGCGGTAGTCTCGAATCCTATGGTTGGGTGATTGACACCGAAAGCATGTGTTCGAAAGCTTAATGTAAGTGACTTTTTGTGAAAGGTATTCAATCCCTACTTGATTATCGATGAACTCTTTCAAGTCTTTCATCAAATCAACCTCAACACAAACATGCTTGGGGCACGCAGAATAAAATATGTCTAGTTCATGGCAAAGCATATGCGCTATGGGTTTGACAATCTCAGAGAGAAAGGCCCATAACCAACGTCGAAGATCTGGTAACTTAACCTAGACAGATACCTTAAGGGATATCTGCTTAGAGACCTTAGAATTACGGGACTTGTTAAAGTTATAATGTCGATGTTATAATTAGCTATTAGTTAGTACCTAACTAATGGACGGTTGTGCCAACCTCCCAATTGATGTAACCGCATTATGCTTAATAAAAGGATGGTCACACAAATCATTAAGTGTGCCGCATACTTCCATTTTCTCTTCATTCTCTCAGCATTCGTTTGCTAACATTGGTATCAGAGCCATCGCTCGAGGAACCTTAGAGTGAGGTACGAGCAAAACGGGTTGTTCAAGGAATCCCTAGGTAAGGGGTATGAACAACAAGTTGGAGAGTCAAGTTCGGGGAAGCTTGGAGAAAGGGTACGAACTATGAAGAAGAGGTCATGATTTGAACTAGAGGTTTGTAGGACAAACTAGAAGGTCATGATTGCCCCAAATCGAAGGAGGACAAAGATTAGATGCAAGATAACCTAGAATGCAAAGTTGTAGGTTCCAAACGTCATGTAAACACAACAAAACGTCGTGCAACATAGCAAACACTGCAAGGAGGAAAAACGCGAGCCAATAGTTGAATCAACGCAACAACAATGTCTGAGCATATGGCACATGATGTGGAAAACGTGGGGCAAAACTATGGATGCTTAAATGAGGGCATGGGCAAGCCCAGTAAGGCCACAAATAGACCCAGGGAAACGACGAGTAAGTATTTCGACGGGAAAGAGCAGATTTTGACAAAAGACAACAGGATGAAGGTCAATGACAAACAACAGTACATGGGCACACAAAAATTGTCACGGGCAGAAGTTGAAGTCTTTGCTATTAGGGCACGTTAGCTAAAGCAAAATAGACAGTAAGCCTTTTTTAATTTTTTAAACATTCAAAGTATTTTTCAGAATGTTTTCCCTGTTAAATTACTTTTAAAACAAAAAACAATTTTCATGTTGAAAAATTGTACTTCTACTCTATTGCATTTATTTGCGGGTCTATCAAACATCTAAATTAAATTCCGGATCAAACAAGTTTAGTTGCATTGCGTTTCGAATCAGATAAATAGTACTGTTCTTGTAATATTAAATTTCGAGTCAAAATTTGTATGTTCCTTTTTTCATTGTTTTCCAAGTGAAAAATAGCCACTATTAAAAACCTGGTCTAGCCAGAAGCACAAAAGTTAACTGGTCATGACTATAATGTGTGGAGTCATAAGATTTTAACAATTGCGAAATATTGTGATTGTGACAAAATCATTACCGACACTGAGACATGACCTACAACAAACTTTGTGGATTATGACAAATGTCATAAGGAGGCTTTGTTGTTATGAAAACTATTTATATTGGATGACATGATTCTTGAGGTCTAGAATGCCATTGTGGCAAGTGTGTTGTGGACCAGTTTGTAGAACAAATATCAAGTCTTAGAGAAAGATCTGATTTTGTACCTCAAAAATTTGTTATTTCCTACAAAGATGTTGAAGGACGAGTCTTTGTCAAAACTGTTGACGTAGTGGATTGCACCCTCTGAAAGGAGGCTCAGCGCTCTTCCTCCACGCAGCACAATGGAGACATTCCTCTTGCTATGGGTTGCAAACGTGAGGGATGAATTTCTAGATTAGGAGCTAGCTCCCCTTGATGCACCTTGAGGCCCTGGATTTCCTACTGCTAACAATGGGGGGATGAAAAGGGAGAGAAATACTGAAATCAGAACCTAAACTAATGTGATGATGCACCAAAATGGTTGGTCTACTCAGCTTTGACATACACTTTACACCAGAGAGAAGCAACCATACACTTCATTCAAATGAGAACCTTTCCTGCACCAGTGTTTCAACATGAGATCCTATGGAGATATAGGGAGGAAGAACTACCAGAGGTGTTCTAAGACACACTATGGATTACCTGTTCACATGCTCCTATACTCTGAGCTGGACACTTCTTGTTGACCCGCAAGAGAAGAACTCACAATACACTATATATGTTGGCATAAAATTATGAAAGCATGAAAAGGAAATGACTTAACATAAGATAAAACCATAGACATGCAAAAGTGCAAGCTCAAATGAGGATAAAAACGCTTCTTTTGATATAAGGTAAATTCCTTCAGGGCTTCGCCATACAATGCTGAGAGATCGTTTCTCAAATGAGAAGTTACAAATATATAGAGAACTTGGAAACAAATAGTTGACAAATCAAGGGATGGAGACCCATGCTGAGTTAAACACTTCTGCAGAGACCACAAGCCCATGTTATTGCCGTATTCTTCCAATTGCATATGGGAGAGCCATGCTGTAAATGTCCAAGTCACTACGCTTGCTGTCCTAGACCTGCAAAAGCATGGGATACTCCTAGCAACTGACAAAGCCATCCCCAAGTTGTGTTGACTGGACCATGCTCTCTTCAATGCTGAGCGCAACTAGTGCATTAATGGCGAAGCATGAAAACACAGGGTGCTCTCCTCTATAGTTCAAAAACCAATCTATTTTATTGGTTTTCGGTAGATATATTTCACCAAATGTATGAATTCTCCTTGTTGAGTCGTCCATGCCACTTGTCTTGGTCTAAGTGGTCATTGATTTTGTTCTTTGTCTTTGTCAGTAGCCGGAACTATTCGTTGTTTTGTCTTTTCTGCTTTGTCTTTGCCCGTGTTTTGTCTTCTTCCTTCGACTTCTCCTTTGCCTTGGCCTTTTCTTTGCTTGCTCTTTGACTTATCGGGCCTTTTGCCGTGCTTTCCTTCGGACATTTTGTCCGAAGGAATTCTTTCTTTTGATTTGCATCTTTTCCCGAAGGGCACGTGCCCTTTGGGACTTTGCAATTTGTCTCCTTCAGTTGGTTGCCCTCCGCAAGGGTTTCTTTCATCCAAAAGTGCCCTTCGAGTTTTCTGAAATGGTCTTCACTTTTCTCAAAGTGCCCTCTGCAAGGGTACTTACCCTTCGGAATTTTTGCAAACGTCTTTCAAGCCGTCAAAATGCCCTTCGAAAGAAATCCGTTGCCTTTTGCGAACTGCCTTAGACCATTTTAGGTCCTTCAATCGCTTCTACTTATAAAATTAGACAAATAATACACCTGCACAAACCCGATTTGCACTAGACTAAGCAAAATGACAAAACACTTGGCTTTTTCATTAGAGAACATCCTTTGCACAAGGCAGCAGAGGGATGATCTAGCCAAACATGGATTGGATGACCTTTGTAAAGAAAAGGAGGGGGTGCCGAATTTTGGTTTGCAGGACCAAAAATTGGTCAACAAGAACACCTATTTCAAATGAAAGATCTTCGAGACCGATTTTCAACGATTAACAAAAAGGTAATTGATGATGATATGGTGGCACTGGTACTGACCAATTTACCATCGTCCTACGAATCTTTCGTGGAGGCTCTACATTCGATGACAAAAGTTACAACTTGACATTTGATCAGGTGAGTACTTTTTAAAAAAAAATGTAGACAAACACAAAATGAGTCCAGTGTTGGACAAACAAAGAGTGCATTAACCACTAAGTCAAAAGGGATGCGAAAACATATCTTTACATATCCATCTTCTAAATATTAGGTAAATTGTTTTTACTGTTATAAGGTTGGGCATCTTAAAAAGGATTGCCGAAAGCGACGATACACTCTTTAACAACAAAATAGTCAAGTGGCGAATATGGCAACAGTTGATGGACATGATTCTGAAGAAGAGTATGCCCTTGTGGCATTATACTCCAAGTACTACCAATTGTTGGCTCATTGATTCCAGTGCAACCTGACATTGCACATATTGTAACGACTAGTATGTTCAATTTATTGCAAGGACAAATCTTTCTGATTCAATTTTATTAGCTAATGGATATATATGCAGTAGAAGAGATAGGAGACAATAGCATTGTATTGAATAATGCTAGAAAGATCACAATAAGGATTGTTAGGTATGTTTGTAGCATGAATTCAAATCTCTTATCTGTTAGTCAATTAATTGAGAATCCCAACATTGCTGTGCACTTCTCTAGAAAACAATATGTTGTGTCTGATGTAAAAAAAGATAGAGTGGTTGCCTTAGGTATTAGGAAAGATGGCTTGGATAAGCTCGTTGACCCAACCGCAATCAACATACATGCATGTGTGGAGGGAGACTCCACCATACAAGTAATAGGCTAGTTGACCTTGTTCTAATCAACTTTCATGCATTAGCGGTGGAAGGAATATCCACTATCAAGGACGTGCAGGAAGATGCAATTTCTTAATCTTAGTTCCATGCATAGGGAATTGTGTAGGGAAATGATATGTCGAAGTCACAGGCATTGGCTCATCTTGTTGTGAATGACTTCTCACAATAGGAGGGAATAAATGAGGAGTTGGTTTCTTCTTATATTGCGGAGTTGGTTGTTACTCTCATTATTACTCGAGAGTTGGTTTTTACTCCTACAAAGATGATCACATTTCGGGTACTTCTCTCCACAGCGTCTCAGTTTGGATTCTTGAGCGAACATTTGGATGAGGAGGTCTTCATAGTGCTTCCTGATGGTTTTTAGGTTAGTTGTGATTGTTTGATTTGCACGATGAATTAGTCCCTGTACGGACTTGAGCAAACTCCACGAGCTTGGTATATTCTGTTTGAGCAACATCTCTAGACTTTTGGATGCAAAACTATGGAGATTGTGCTGAAGTTTTCAGCCAAAGATTATTTCATTGTGGGCTATCTTTTTTGGTTTTTGTCTACATCAAAGTTTCTACATTGGACAATAGCAAAATGTCAAAGAACTGCATATTTCATGTTGATATCTTTAGAATTGTCTATAAATGTAATGACTAAACTCTTTGGTCCCATTGCATTTGTAAAATTTCAGGACAAACTTGGAGCAGTCTCTGGTTTAGTCATTAAGGGAGGGTGTTAAAGGTATAATGTTGATGTTATAATTAGCTATTAGTTAGTACCTAACTAATGGACAATTGTGCCAACCTCCCAATTGATGTAACCACATTATGCTTGATAAAAGGATGGTCACACAAGTCATTAAGTGTGTCACATACTTCCATTTTCTCTTCATTCTCTCAACATTCATTTGTTAACAAGACCATGGGGACACAATCATTAGGTTATTCAGAAGGAACCAACAACTTGACCTAGAAAGGAGAGCTTGCACTTGGGATGGTTTCTTAAAGGAAAACAAGAAAAAACCCTTGGTGAGGTTACAAACACTAGTAATTTGAAACCCCAAGGGTTCCCAGTGGTGTCTAATCCAGGCATTAAGGGAATCCTTAGAGGGTATATGACCAACATAGTAAGCTAGGAGACAATTATTTTCATACCATCTAAATGAATTTTCAACAGATTTGCAAACAAACATTGGGTTGAGGAGGATTATCAGAATTTGTACCTCGTCATAGACCTTTGGGACAAATTTATGAGCTTGTTTTGGCACCATCCTTCCCAATGTTGGCAACAATAGTTGCAACATTTTGGTTGAGGGCCATTTAAAGAAACCTTTGGGCAAAGTTAAGGCTAAATTAAATGTGAGCTAGCCTTGGAAATCTCGCAAAGGCGGTTTGATATAGGGCAAGACAAGACAACCAAATGAAAGATAGACATGCACACTCTAGCAGAGCACGGTTTCTCAAGTGTACTAACCTTTAATAAATCTAGGGACAACATGCATTAATAAATTGGTTCATGTAATACCCATTTGACAATGATTTTTTTCCTTGATTATTTGGGGATAAGCTTGAATCACATTCTTAAAATTTGGAATCACATTCAGGTTCTAGTACATGTATATGTGATCAAATTTAGGAGCAGTAGGTATTAATGAATTAGTTTAAGTAATACCCATTTGCAAAGTTATTCATAAAGGTGGGCAGCTGGAAAGAATGCAAAGTACAAGAGGCACTTGAAATTGAGACAGAGTAACTCTTGGAAGCCCCTAATACAATTAACAAAAAAATAAATAGGTTAGGGGATGAGTGGAATATGGAAAGTCAAGCATTAGATAAGACTTATTTTATTGTAACATCTTTCTTTGTGGAAATAAAAAATCTTTTCTCTCCTAAGGATGGGTTCCATAGATAGACTCGAAATGTTGAGAAATTTTGATTTGTGGTCAGTGTATCCACAAACTACCAAAAAAAAAAAGAACGGTAAGATGAAACAAGGTTTTTTGGTTCCTTGGTGAATCTTGGGAGAGGTTATGGGTTGTTAAAAGCATTGTTGGTTAGTTTGTACCATATTTTTAAGTTTTAGTACATGTGATTGAATTTAGAAAGATTAGGTATAAAGAAATTGGTTTGAGTAATACTCATTTGATGAAATAATTATGAGATGATGTTTGAAATGGGTTTTACTTTCCTTGGTAAATCTTGGGAGAGGCTATGGGTTGCTAAGTTTATACCATATTTTAAAGTTTTCATACATGTAGAGGAATTTAGAAAAAGTGTTAAGAAATTGGTTTGAGTAACTCTCATTTGACCCCAAAAAAAATGAGATGATGTTTTTTAAATCTTGGGCGAGACCTTGGATTGCTTTGGAAGCATTGTAATTATGAGATGGTGTTTGAAATGGGTTTTTCTTTCCTTGGTAAATCTTGGGAGAGGCTATGGGTTGCTAAGTTTATACCATATTTTAAATTTTTCGTACGTGTAGATAAGATAAGATAAATATATTAATGTCCAACTAATGACCACAAAAGTAGGTCAAAGGGACTGCAGATTACATAAATGTGTTAGGGAAAAGCGGGAAACCAAAAAGGTCTCCGAAAACAAGAAAAACAATGCTAAAAGAAATAATATAAAACTCGGCAGAGAGTGATCACGCCCAGAGCCAAACCACTAAAGGACCCAACCATGCTCAGGTCCAAAGAAGGGAGCAAAAGAAATGAGCAGTCTCCAAGAATCTATCAACATGGGGAGCACGAGGATGATCCCTAAGAGAGAAGAACCAAGAGGGAACCCATCAAGAGTTCGATCCAACTCTCCTAGCATCCAAGGCCGACGAGAAGAAGCTCTGAATAGAAGTCTGACCTGCAAAAGGGGAGGTATGATGCCTGGTCTGTCCTCCAATCCTCTGCGTAGAAGGAAAAGTCCTTTTTGAAGGTCTGGTGGATCTAGTCTGCCTCCTGATGCCGTGTCTGAAGTGAATATGCTGATGAAAACTTGGGGAACAGTGAATAGTGTATCTGGAACTCACTACGTGTAGATAAGATAAGATAAATATATTAATGTCCAACTAATGACCACAAAAGTAGGTCAAAGGGACTGCAGATTACAGAAATGTGTTAGGGAAAAGCGGGAAACCAAAAAGGTCTCTGAAAACAAGAAAAACAATGCTAAAAGAAATAATATAAAACTTGGCAGAGAGTGATCACGCCTAGAGCCAAACCACTAAAGGACCCAACCATGCTCAAGTCCAAAGAAGGGAGCAAAAGAAATGAGCAGTCTCCAAGAATTTGTCAACATGGGGAGCACGAGGATGATCCCTAAGAAAGAAGAACTAGGAGGGAACCCATCAAGAGTTCGATCCAACTCTCCTAGCATCCAAGGCCGACGAGAAGCTCCAAATAGAAGTCTGACCCGCAAAAGGGGAGCTATGATGCCTGGTCTGTCCTCCAATCCTCTGCGTAGAAGGAAAAGTCCTTTTTGAAGGTCTGGTGGATCTAGTCTGCCTCTTGATGCCGGGTCTGAAGTGAATATGCTGATGAAAACTCGGGGAACAGTGAATAGTGTATCTGGAACTCACTGATATGTGAATTTAGAAAGATAAAGTGTTAAGAAATTGGTTTGAGTAACTCTCATTTGACCCCAAAAAAACGAGATGATGTTTTTTAAATCTTGGGCAAGACCTTGGATTGCTTTGAAAGCATTGTTTTAAGTTTTAGTACATGTAATTGAATTTAGGAAGAGTAGGCATTAAGAAACTGCCTTGAGTAATACCCATTTGACAATAAGTAAACCATGTGACAATACTCTTTTGTCCTGGTAAATCTTGGGTGAGGTTATGGGTTGGCCTTGAAGGCATTTTGCGGTAAAAATTTGGACCACACTCATAAATTTTGTAAACATGAGTCGCGCTTGAATATACCCCATAATCATTAGTAGTTACATCACAACCTTGCCAAATGTCTGCCTTATTTGATAAAGGAAAATTTGAACCTTCATTATGCTCTTACATGTTCTCCTGTCAGCTTTACACCACAACCTCAAGGACACCACGAGACAAAAGTTTTGGTGCCCATATTCTTACGATTTGCAAGCATGGGTCACACTCAAATACACCTCATAATTGTTACATGTCACCCTTGCCAGATATTTGTCTTATTACAATGATGGCGATTTGAACTTGAGTCATGCTCTTACATGTATAATTGATCATTGTGCTTTTTTTGCCACAAACTGCAGCTCACAGATCATGTTTAACATTCAAACACCCCATAATTTGCTTTTGTGGATAAATGACAACATTATTATGTTTTTATATCTCAATTTGAACTTGAAGGGAGTAATGCAATAGACCAAGTCTAATCATATCAAAAGCTGATTTTAGATACAGTTTAGTTTCCAATCAATTCATCTTTACTGCCTCCAATTGAGGGGTGGGTAAAGGGAGGCCTTAGGGTCTAAAGTCATTTGGAACTGCCGGTTACGGGTAGGATTAAATTAAATTTTGATGGATTTGCTAAGAGAAATCCAGGTCTTGTAGTTGCTAGCAGAGTCTTGGGAAATATTAAGGAGCGGAAACTCTTTTCCATGGCCTCTAGTTAGCTATTGACTTAGAATGGCATCATTCGAAGGTGGAAGGAGATTAAAAAATTGTAATAAATGCCACTATTAGGGGAGGTTGCCATAATTGGAAAATTAGTAGCATATCTATCATGAGGGCGATAAAGTAGAAGATTCTCTAGCCAACAAGAGGCATAATGGGTTTAGGAACTATGGGGTTAAACTTAATGTGTACAAGGTATAAAATTTACTAATCACATCCCTTTGCTTATTGAGGAAGATTTTGACTATTTTATCATTTCTAAAAATGGCATCGATTGATATGATAGCAATTATATTGTGGACTTGGTGCAGATCTTCTAGGCATTGATATTGTTGTAGTGACAATTTATATTATGACAATTGTGTGGCAGATTCGGTTTGCGAGGATTGTAATGCCCCCTTCTCAGGATTAGTGCTGTATGAAGATCCTTAGCCTATTCTATGGTTTTCTGTAGGCTAAGGGGATGAGGAGAAGGGAAACATGTTGGAAATTTGAGAAGGAGACAATTGACAGTTTTGATATCATGATACAGAAAGCAGTCTGAGGACTGAACAATTATCATTTCCATCTAGGGCAGCATGGAATTGTCATTGATGTCAAAGGTTAATGTCCTTGATGTCATTGAGATTGAAACTGATTATGCATTAATGCCAAAGGTTGAGTTGAGCAAACTTGTGGAGTAATTCGCGTTTGTGAAGTGCTCTTACTTAGAAGAGGCAATCGGGATAAGTCAAGAAGAATGGAAAACCCAAAATAGTCTTGAAGAATTCCTTTGGAGGAATTCTTTCGGAAAGAATGGCAAGGACAACTCTTTCGAAAAAATTGTCAAGTCCATCTCGGGCAAGTGGACCTTTTCAAAAAGTCCGAAGGGCAAGTGGACCTTTTCAAAAATTCCGAAGGGTATCTTTTGAACGTTGTAAAGGGCATGTGGACACTTGCAGAAAAGCCGAAGGGTAGATTGCAAAAAATTCGAAGGGTGTCTTTTGAATGTTGCAAAGGGCATGTGGACACTTGTAGAAAATCCGAAGGGTAGATTGCAAAAAGTCCGAAGGGTATCTTTTGAACGTTGCAAAAGGGCATGTGGACACTTGCAAAAAAGCCGAAGGGTAGATTGCAAAAAGTCCGAGGGTTATCTTTTGAACGTTGCAAAGGGCATGTGGACACTTGCAGAAAAGTCGAAGGGTAGATTGCAAAAAGTCTGAAGGGTATCTTTTGAACGTTGCAAAGGGCATGTGGACACTTGCAGAAAAGCCGAAGGAATGCCTCGCGGATAAAAAGTCCGAAGAAATGCCTCGCGGACAAAAAGTTCGAAGAAATGGCGTGGGACAAAAAGTCTGAAGAAATGCCTCACGGGCAAAAAGTCCGAAGAAATGCCTCACGAACAAAAAGTCCAAAGAAAAGATTTTTGAAGGACATCTCCTATTAGAAGCCAATGACGAATTCTTTCGAAGAAATTGGAGGACACTTCAGGATGAAATGAACTCAGACAAAAAGTCCGTAGAAATTGTCCCGAAGACACAAATGCCGACAACAATTTGCATAAAGGAATCTTACGAAAGAATTAAAGCAAGGTTAAAAGACGAGCAAGTCTTGAAGGATCGACATTGCAAGGAACGTTACAAGAATATCGAAGAAAATAAGAACACGCCAACATGCCGAAGTTTAACGCTCAATACAAAAGGTAAAGATTGAGCATATCGAGGATAATCGAAAGGAGCGGAAGTGAACCCATGATATAGAAAGCAGCGAGATGCAAAAAGGGAAGAAAAGAAGCTCGATGGTTAATAGCAAAGCAAGTATTAAAACTAGTGTTGCTTTAAAAGATCAATGGCTCATGTCTGATCGGTGCATTAGATCCAATGGTGCAAAGCAAACTCAGATGATCCTTCGAGTGCATGTGCATTTGACAAGTGCTAAAAGGTCATAAGGAAAGATTCAACAAAGAAAAGAACGTGAACTTGGCGCGACGAAAGAATTAAAAAGCCCGCAATCTATGTCTTCTAACTGTCTATAAAGGAACAACTGGAACTGGTGATGAACTCGATATATCTTCACGGAGCTTGAGATAATTCAATTGAAGTGATCGAGGAAGCAACGCAGTTAAGTAGAAGTGCAGATGCCAAAGATAGTAAATGCATTTGAATGTTACCGTTTGAAGTATGAATCGAGACACGAAGTTAGAGTAACATTGAATGAAGATCATAAGTGATCGAGGAAGCGGTGCAGTTAAGTAGAAGTGCAGATGCCAAAGATAGTAAAGGCATTTGAACGTTGCCGTTTGAAGCATGAATCGAGACACGAAGTCAGAGTCACATTGAATGCAGATCAGAAGTGATTTAGGAAGCGACACAATTAAGTGCAGAAGTGCAGATGCCAAAGATAGTCAATAAATTTGAACGTTGCCAAGTGAAGCATGAATCAAGACACAAAGTCAAAGTCATATTGAATGCAGATCAAAAGCTTGAACCGGTTAAGTACAGTTGAGGTGTGAACACTTTACAGATAGAAAACCTTAAGATGCATCTGTCTATATATGCTACGAACAGAGCATCTAAATGCTGCTGTCTTTTTACTGCTGCTGCGATAATAATTAGAGTGTTAACTCAAAATTGTCGAGTGAGGACATATACAGACAACGTAAAAAGGGCAAAGAAAATAAGGTGTGTCAAAGTAGAAGATATCCAGACACAAAGAGATAAAGGCAGATAAGCCGAGAAGGCACACAACAAAGGTGCAGTTATAGACTAGACTTGTAACAGAAAAGTGAACAAGATTCATTTTGATTCTCTTCTGTATTTTAAAGTTGCAGCTTCATTTCTCTGATAGGTTGGTGCCATCAGAAAAACTGAGTTGGTGCTCAGTTAGAAAGTTGACGCTTCCTTAGAGGGGGTGCTCTTGAATGTAACCAGTGAGGTTTGTCTGTGAGAATTCTTTTCTGTGAGGCTGGATTAGAACAGTAGCTTCTAGCAGCTTTTCTCACCGTGGTTTTTCCCTTTGGATTTTCACGTAAAAATCTGGTGTTGAACATTCTTGTGTGTGTGTGTGATCTTTGTTTTGTTCTTTACTTTGCATATACTTTAAGTATCTTGTTTAAAAGTTTTAAGAACTAGGTTTTAGCTCATCTACTGATTCACCCCCCCTCTCAGTAGATAGCGTGTTCAACAAAACATGGCTCTAATGAGCTAAGTTAGCCAAAAATTAACTTATTGTCGGCAACTTATGTTTAACTTTAAAATAAAGGGGACTTTTCTAATTGAAGTAAATCAATGCTTAATTAGAAATTTAAAGAAGTCACTTTATGAATTATAGTATATAACTCCCCACTTGGAGCACCACACTTTGGAGATTGAGTTGGGGAAAAAGTATACATGAAGATGGAGGGGTTCATTTGTGGGATCTATGATTCATCTATCACTTGATTTTGTGAGTTGAGCAATTCTGCTTCTACTTTTAGCTATTGAGGACGAAAACCCTCTTTGACAATTAGATTGTACGGACGATAACCTGCAACTTCTGTTGGTGGCTTCATTCAGGGAGTCACGATTGAGCGAAAAGTCATTGAACACAGGCTACAACATCAATTTTTGGTTGGCGCATCAGCTAGAGGGTTGTTTAGGGCTGACGACTTGGTGGAGGGCTCTTTGGCATGCTGACATCATCCTTTGGAGGGCTGATGTCATCCTAGGGACCTAGTTTTGAGGGTTGTTCAGTGTGTGGTTTCATCTTGGGCTTGCCCAAATTTGTTTCATGCTTGATACAACATCAATTTCTCAGCTGGTTGGTCAGTCATGGTTGAAATTGCATTGGTATGATCCGTTGTAAATTAATTAATTTACAGCTTGAAAATATTTTATAAAAAAGTCAGATTTGAAGTTGTAAGGATTCTACTCTTGAAATAAAGTGAGTTTATTAATTGTCTAAGGGTTTCTATGTGGATTGTATTTTTTCCTATAATGTTTTATGGATCATTTTCAGAATTTTGTACTTTCACATTAGGGTTTTAGTAAAATTTCAAAATTTCATTAATCTGCCCTAAAAGGGACATTTCAGTGGTATTAGAGCCATTTCCTTGCCAGTTGTGGGGATTGAGTTGTCTGCAATTCTACTACATGTAGCGGAGTGACAAAGAGCTTAGGTATTACGAAAGAGAAAGAAAAAAGCATCCAAAACAATAAATATAAGGGTTTGAGCAACTAGGGCACAAGAATATGGATGATCCAGATGTAGATCGTGCTCTATTTGAGCAATTTGATCAAAATCAAGAGCGTATGACCGATACGATGGCTGAAATGGTTTGCACCATGCGGGGCATGAATGCACCCTATCCTTGCAATGGTGAGGGGAGTGCTTCAGGAGCCAACAATAATCCTCATACATAGAGAATAGCGGTTGGATATATAGCTAGGCCTTTTCAGCCTAACTTAATTCGTAGAGAGAAAGTCATTCCTGAGGTGGAGGTTCAACATTCAGTGATGGATGATATTGGTGCCAATTATGCAAAGTACATGACTCTTCCACCTGAGATCAAGGGAGAAATGACCCTCATTAACTTCATGTAGCTGAAGATGAACAAAGAGGGGCCTAAAGTTGATCCTAGATCTCGGAATAATCAGAGGGAGCTTCAACAAGTTTTGGGAAAGCTCACTTTTTATACATTTGATGGATCTACTAAGAGCACTGCTCGAGCTTGGATCTAAAAGGTGGATACATACCTTTCTTTCCTTGCTATGATGGAAAATGAAGCCATCAAGTTTGCTATTTTAGATCTTGAGGGCACAACACATGAGTGGTGGTACCATGGATTGGTCACACAAGGACACAACCTCATCAACTCTTATGATGAGTTCAACAGGAGGTTGATTGAGAGGTTTGACAGGGCTGATCCAGAGATAGATTTTAGGGAGTTAGCGCCGCTGAAACAAAATACTTCCATGGATGATTATGTGGCTGAATTTCAGAGTGTGTTAGTGATGGCACTGGATGTATTCAAAAGGAGGCTTGTGGTATTTTTTGTTGAAGGGTTGATCGATCCATTTAAGGGTTTGGTCAAGGCTTTCAGCCCTTGTTCTCTCCAAGAAGCCATCAAAAAGGCTTTTGATCTAGAAACAGTAGCTCTTAAGGGCAGATTTCTGCCTTTAGGACAACAAAGGACATATTCTTTTGGGCAGCGTAGGACTTCACCTTTTGGGTGACCAAGGACAATCCCATATGATCAGCAAAGGAGGCCACATCAGCAAGGAAACGTGCAGCAAAAGGAGCTGCCAAAGACAAAGAAAGAAGTGGAATCAAGGAAGAGATAAGGAGGAGAAATTTGTGCTTCACTTGCAAAGACCCTTGGACACTGGGTCATCGTTGCCTTGGCAAAGGGCAAGTTCATTACATTGAGGCAGTATTGGATGGCGAAGAAGAAGGGGAAGAACTGAAAGAAGAAGAGCAAGAAAAGAAAGAAGTTGACCATACATATGGCACCCTTGCCACGTTATTCGGTGCTCCTAGATATCACCCTTTTAGAGTGAGAGGAGTGTTGCAAGGTAAAAAGGTAACTGTGCTAATTGATATTAGGGCAAACCACAATTTCATTGATGAAGGTTTGGTATTTAGATTTGGGCTGCAAGCTGAATTCAAGGGCTTCAATGTAACTGTTGACAATTTTGCCTCCCACAGGGCAAATTGTCACCCCTACACTTAGGAACTTTGCTCTGGTGCCAAGTTTGTCTTGTGAATGAGTTTTGGGGTCCTTAAATGAGCATTTATAGCCACCCAAGTGGCCATCTATAGCTAGGTGAATTTTAGTCGCGCAGAGGTTTCCAAGGAGCTTTCTTGATTACAGCGAAATGTGCAAATACAGCCAAGACATACAAGCTGTAAGTTTAGTTATTGTCTTCCCAAAGAATTTTTTCGGGCTATAAGAGGTGGACTATTTTTTCGGACATTCTGTCCGAGAGAAAGAGCTCTCAAAGGACTGTGTAAAAGTCCGAAAAAATGACTGAGTGGCAGTCGTTCAAAGCTTATTTTTTTCGGACTTTTTGTCCGAAAGAAAGGAGAAAAGCATAGTTGAGAAGACACGAAGGGCACCTGCCCTTCGGGAAGGTCCAATTCAAAAGTCCCAAATGGTATGTAACCCTTCGGGTTGATTCACTTTATGGTTTTTTAGTCAAGACAAAAGTTTCGAAGGATAGTTTCAAAAATCCTGGGTGCCCTTCAAAAAGCTCGGGTGCCCTACAATTCTTCCGAAAGCCACTTTTGAAGGCAAAAAAGCCCTTGCGGAGGGCACTTGGTCGGTAGTCGAACCCTTTCAAAAGCTCTGAAAGGCAATTTTGAGGACAAAAAGCCCTTGTGGAGGGCACTTGGTTGGCGAAGTGGACCTTTACAATTCTTTCGAAGGGCACTTCTGGGAGAACATTGCCCTTGCGGAAGGCACCCAAGTGACTAATAGGACCAAATCAAAAAGCCCAAAGGGCAATGTTGGGAAGCAGAAGCCCTTGCGGAGGGCACTTTCATAAAAGCAAGGGACACTTCAAATGGAAAAGAATTTCCTTTGGACTATTTGTCCGAAGGAATTCAAGGAAAATGTCTGACGGAGGATCAAAACAGGAAAAAAGCCCGAAGAAAACCAAAGGGCAAGACTTAAGAGCCTAAAAGAATAAATTCAGGAAAATTGGCAAGGAAATGAATTCCTTCGGATTGTCCAAAGGAATTCCTTCGGACAAAAAGTCCGAAGGAATTCGGGAGGACAAAAGCTCGATAGAAAAGACACGGGTGTAAGCCAAAGCCAAAAAAAAAAGAGAAAGAAATGACAAGCTTGGGAAAGAGAAGAGACAGAGAGTCTTTCGGACAATTTGTCCGAAGGATGAAAGCTAAAATAAAGCTCGATTCCCGAATTAAATCAGAACACGGGAAAAGCCAGAGAAAATACAAACAGGACTGAAGCAGAACTGAACATGGACATAAGCATGAACGAATAAAACAAATGTAGAATAAAGACAAAGGGAGGATGAACAAAAATCATGCATAGACTAACGTGAGTGACTCTAACGAAGTGAACGCATTTAAGAAAACAAGCATGCTTCAGTTCTGAAAATAGAGTTGTCTTGCATGATGAACGGGCAAAGCGTTGAACGTTTCAAACAATCAAAAATTCCATGCACGCACTCTCGTTTGTCTCAAAGCTCGAAACGTTATAGCGGTTCAAACGCAATTTTTAATTTGGCATTTGCATTGATTTCATGCAAATGGGAGACTTTCAAACGTTCCAACAGTTCGAGTGAATTTGACTATTCTTGTTTTGAAGTTGACTAGTTTTCAAGTCAAGACATTTATTTGTAGGTGTCATGTATCCAAAGCTTGTCTTCTTTTTCAATGCAAGGAATTTCCATGCAAGACAAAATAGACTTTTGTAAAGGCTGAGTTGGTTTGAGTTTACTCCCTCTCTATTTTCAAACGCCAATCTCTTGGCTCTTTGTAATTTTCTATATTAATGGCTTTTCAGCCTTGTAAAATCGACCCCTCTCTTGGTACGACCAGACTCTGCCATTGGTGAGTTGTGTAACTTCTATCAATAGGACTATACTTTCAGATTTCAAGTGCTGGCATAATGTGCATTCATTCAACAATTTGCATATGTGGTAGATTTCTCTTCCTTCCCAAATTCTGATTCATACCTAGTTGCTAGCTTATCATGTTATGCAGGTCATGTTCAGTGTTTTATAGGTCTTTTGCTGAAGCTGTAAGTGGATGTTAGGTGGTTGCAAAGTGTCTTGTATCAAACCTCTCTCCATCGTTTTTCCTCACGTTTTGTCATTGGATAGAACCTTCTCATGAAATACTTATGCATAGTGATTAATTGAAATCAAAGGTCTTCCTTTTTCTTTGTTTGTTCAGTGTTCAAGGTTCCAAGTAGGGTGGATCAACATTCTGGTGTATCACGTCATTAGGTAGGATTTTCCCTTCAAGTTTCTTTCTCCTTTTTCCATGGTAGTCTGCAACGCAGAGTAGAGATCCTCGTTGATACATCTTACAGGGACTAGCATTCTCTGGAGGTTCTTCTCACTATTGAGGCACCCACATTCGTGAGAAGATCCCATTGTTTCAATCGGAGAGAGGATTAGCCATTTCGGCACGTCTTCGATTCATGGTGCAACTCCAGGTTGACAACGGTTTTTGGCACGTTTGATGGGACCACAAAAAAGTTCTTTGCATAGAGTTTTAGCAACAACAGAGGATATTCATCTACATCCAGTTGCAGTGTTCATAGCATCATTCAGGCAATCTATTCATGTCAAAGGTTACCACAAGATCAGCAAATAAAGGTATTCCTTTTGAATTTGTAACTTATAAAAGAACAAGGTCTAGGAGGACAAATCGATATCCTCAAAGGGAATATTTACCTCCCCCTCATCCTATTGTTCTAAACACTGCAATCCCCACCATCCAGATGGCTGTTAGAAATCAAGTGTTTGCTCCATTCAATAGGGGAAATCCATTGAGTTTAGCATAGTTAGACGACATTTTTGTATTTGCCTTCAAAAGTTTTCCATTCTTCTCAAGAGAAAATCAAACAACCCTTATTGAGCATATCCAAGATGTGGCTAATCTTTGTTTAATTCATAATGTTGTTGAGGATAATGTTGCTATTAGATTGCTTGTTGCTTCTTTCAAAGGAAAAACATTACAGTGGTATAGAACCTTCCCACTTAGATCCGTTTCCACCTGGGATGAATTGGGTGCAGCCTTAGTCAAGCAATTTGAAGACAAATCTGATTACTTATCTTTCGTTGAGCAATTCACTGCCATACAGAGAGTTCCTCATGAGTTCATGTCCGATTTTAATCTCAGAATCCAGAAGACATGGACCAGGATATCGGTTTTGATTAGGCCATCTCCTGAATATGCATTTTTGTATTTTTTGAAAGCTCTTAAATCTAACATTAGTGTGATGATACAGTCAATGGGTGGTACTACTTTGTCAAATGCTTATGAAGTTGCAATAAGGGAAAAAATAGTTTGATACAAGCAGGTAAGTTTTCTCCAAGACCTCCAATGCCCATATTTTCAGAAATAAGTTCTGTACCAACACCACAAGTTCCTCAAATTCCATCTGTAGCTCCTATTCCAGCACCTCAAGTTCCTATTGCAACCCCTACTGGTCAAGCTAGTGCGATATGAGAGTTGAAAAGTTTGCTACAATCTTTTGGAAATGAAATAGTGTAGCTCAAAAGGCAGCTATTTTAGTCAAATAGGCCCTATCAACAACGAAATCAAAACAACTATCAGTCCTTCAAAGATCAAAGGTCTCCTTATCAGGGTTCTAGAGAAAATAGACCACCCTATGAAGCACAAGGACCCATAACTCTAGCTAAGCCATATGTTGCTCTTGATCCGAATGCTCCTTCCATTTCAAAACCCATTGTTCCAATCCCACCTCAAAATAATTTGGTGCAGGATTCAGGTTGGCAGCCCTTAAATCTCAATGATGCTCAAAACCAAGCCTTAGTATAACAGAACATCACCATGCCATAGATGACACAAGAAGAGTTCTCTTTTCAAAGAGGTCAATATCAAGATACATGTTTGACATCACAAGGAGTGACTCATCAAGTTTAAGGGCAGCCTGATGCTATTAATGTAAATTGGCAGGTTGATGATCATGTTGCTTTTACTCAGGGTGTTAAAACTAACGATTCAAGTGGTCAAGTTGTAGCTATAACCTATCAGAGAATTAAAAGAAGAGCTATTGAGGAAGCCTAAGCGGTAGCAAATACTTCAAGTGCTCTTAGTATTGTTGCTCAAAGTACAAAAGGGCAGCGTGTTGCTCCCACAACCCAAAAAAATCAGAGTATAGAGGTTAGTAAAGTGCAGCAAATACCTCTAATATGTGAGCAACAAGTACCACAGAAAGCGCAATCAAATGTTAGTGCATCTCAATTCAGTATTGTAGATCAAATGAAGAAGTCTAACATCAACATTAGCATGTGGGATTCTCTTTCAATTCTAGGGCAAAAGGATAAACTCATTCAAGAATTTTCAACTCTTGAATTGTCTACAAAATCGGTTGAGAAAGGTGTTGTCTTGACAAATTCAGATCAACGAACTAAGCAACAAGTGCAGCAACAAGATAAGATATCAAAGGTGGACAAAATTGAGATAAAAACGAAGAAAACTCCCCCCTTTTATCTTTCTTTGATAGTGGGTGATATTTTGGTTCATATTTGTATGGTGGATAGTGGAACTAGCAGTACAGTAATGCCCGAACAGATTGTAGACAAGCTCGGCCTTGTTTATGAGCCAAATACTAAAGGGGTATTGTAGTTGGATGGTTCTCCAACAAAGACGATAGGCATTCTCAAAGATTTGAAATTGACATTACATGCTTGTCCTAATGTTACTATGCAACATGATGTTGTAGTGGTGGACTTGCCTCCTTATTTTGCTGTGCTTTTCAAGGGACTTCACCTCAAAGATTGGAGGATATTTATCAGTTGATTGGACCTATTTGCTATTCAGAACCAGGTATGGTACAAAGGTAACAATTCATTTAGAGCCTATTGCACGTTTTCATATGGAGCTTTATACGCCAAATTTGGTCAACGCAAATTGTATCATCTCATATGAAATATTACAAACTATTGATGTAGAAAAGGATTTGCCTTTGGATGGAGTTCCAAATTTGTTTCTTGATGAGTGGGCTTCTACCTTGCATGAGCATGAGTCCTAAAAACTAATTGAAGAGGAAGGTCTTGGTGTGTATTGTCTTCATGAGAATGATGCACCAATTCCAGCTATGGTCAAAGAAGACAAATCTAATGAAGGCTTGTGGCAATTGTTTGGAGTTCCTTCGACCATTATTTCTGACAATGCAATGGCTTTTGTGAGATCTAGGATTAGCCAATGGGCTGTCCAACACGGAGTTTATCTCAACACTTCATCGAACTATTATCCACAAGGAAATGGCCTTGTTGAATCTACAAACAAGAACCTCTTAAGGATTAGACGAAGGACTATTGAAGACAATCAGAGGTCATGGCATCTCAAGTTGAAGTCAGCGCTATGGGCTGATAGGATTACCTACAAGAGTTCAATAGCCAACTCTCCATACAAGCTAGTCTATGGTAAGGAAGCAAGGTTACCTATTTCTCTTGAGTTTTCAGCTTTAGAACTAATGCATCAACTTGAGTTGTTGGATAATGAGCCTATGGAAATCAGGTATGTAGAGCTTATGGAGTTGGAAGAGACAAAAAATCAATCCATTCTAGCCATGGAAAGTCATCAGGCACAGGTGAAAAGAACGTTTGACAAAGGAGCTTCCTCACGAAGCTTTAATGAAAGAGATTTGGTCCTCAAGTGGGATGAGGATTGAGCCAAACCAAGAAGGCACACAAAGTTTGATTCCCTCTAGAGTAGCCCATACACGATCCCCAGCTGCAAATCCCACAACGCCTTCCAACTTGCCAAGATGGACGACCAAGAGCTTCCAATCCCAGTCAATGGGATACATCTTAAACATTGCTATTGAAGAGCAAAGCTCTATGTACATAGTTGTTTTTGTTTTCCTCCAACTGCGGTTCAAGCACAATAGTTTGCTTCAGTTTTGTTCAATAATTGCTTGTTTGCACATTTGCTTCTTAGTTAGTTTTCTTGCTTTCATGTTTTTCCCTTCCTTTTTGAGGGAGAAAGGTTACTTCAGCCAAGGTCAGGAGGACATTTTTAGTCAGAAATCAGGTTCACCATTTGGGAGTTCGAATAACATCTATATGGCCTCAGTTCTCTAGCATAGCAGACATGCTTCCCAGCAGAGTCGCCAAAAATGTTGACAATTTTGCCTCCCACAGGGCAAATTGTCACCCCTACACTTCGGAACTTTGCTATGGTGCCAAGTTTGTCTTGTGAATCAGATTTGGGTTCCTTAAATGAGCATTTACAGCCATCCAAGTGGCCATCTACAGCTAAGTGAAATTTAGTCATGTAGAGGTTTCCAACGAGCTTTCTTGATTACAGCCAAATGTGCAAATACAACCAAGACATACAAGTTGTAAGTTTAGTTATTTTGTCTTCCCAAAGAATTTTTTCGGGCTATAAGAGGTGGACTGTTTCTTCGGACATTTTGTGCGAGAGAAAGAGCTCTCAAAGGACTGTGTAAAAGTCTGAAAAAATGACTAAGTGGCAGTCGTTCAAAGCTTATTTTCTTCGGACTTTTTGTTCGAAAGAAAGGAGAAAAGCACAGTGGAGAAGACCCAAAGGGCACCTGCCCTTCGGGAAGGTCCAATTCAAAAGTCCCGAAGGGTATGTAACCCTTCGGGTTGGTTCACTTTATGATTTTTTAGTCAAGATAAAAGTTTCGAAGGACAGTTTCAAAAAGCCCGAGTGCCCTTCAAAAAGCTCGGGTGCCCTACAATTCTTTCGAAAGACACTTTTGAAGGCAAAAAAGCCTTTGCAGAGGGCACTTGGTCGGTGGCAGGGCCATTTCAAAAGTTTTGAAAGACACTTGTGAGGACAAAAAGCCCTTGCGGAGGGCACTTGGTCGGCAAAGTGGACCTTTACAATTCTTTCGAAGGGCACTTCTGGAAGAACCTTGCCCTTGCGGAAGGCACCCGGGCGACTAACAGGACCAAATCAAAAAGCCCGAAGGGCAATGTTGGGAAGCAAAAGCCCTTGCGGAGGGCACCTTCATAAAAGCAAGGGACACTTCAAACGAAAAAGAATTTGCTTCGGACTATTTGTCTGAAGGAATTCCTTTGGACAAAAAGTCCGAAGGAATTCAAGGAAAATGTCTAACGGAGGATCAACATGGGAAAAAAGCCCAAAGAAAACCAAAGGGCAAGACTTAAGAGCCTAAAAGAATAAATTCAGAAAAATTGGCAAGGAAACGAATTCCTTCGAACAAAAATTCTAAAGGAATTCGAAAGGACAAAAGATCGATAGAAAAGACAATGGCGTAAGCCAAAGCCAAAAAAAAAAGAGAAAAAGAAATGCCAAGCTTGGGAAAGAGAAGAGACAGAGAGTCTTTCGGACAATTTGTACGAAGGACAAAAGCTAAAATAAAGCCCGATTCCCGAATTAAAGCAAAACATGGGAAAAGCCAGAGAAAATACGAACAAGACTGAAGCATAATTGAACATGGACATAAGCATGAACAACGAATAAAACAAACGCAAAATAAAGACAAAGGGAGGATGAACAAAGATCATGCACAGACTAACGTGAGTGACTCTAACGAAGTGAACACGTTTAAGAAAACAAGCATGCTTCAGTTCTGAAAATACAATTGTCTTGCATGATGAATGAACAAAGCGTTGAACGTTTCAAACAACCAGCAATTCCATGCACACACTCTCGTTTGTTTCAAAGCTCGAAACGTTCCAGTGGTTCAAACACAATTCTTAATTCGGCATTTTTATTGATTTCATGCAAAGGGGAGACTTTCAAACGTTCCAGTAGTTCGAGTGAATTTGACTACTCTTGTTTTGAAGTTGACTAGTTTTCAAGTCAAGACATCTATTCATTGGTGTCATGCATTCAAAGCTTGTCTTCTTATTCAACGCAAGGAATTTTCATGCAAGACAAAATAGACTTTTGTAAAGGCTGAGTTGGTTTGAGTTTACTCTCTCTCTATTTTCAAATGCCAATCTCTTGGCTCTTTGTAATTTTTTATATTAATGGCTTTTCAGCCTTGTAAAATCGATCCCTCTCTTGGTAAGACCAGACTGCAATTGGTGAGTTGTGTAACCTCTTCAGTCAATAGAAGGATTGTACTTTAGAAGGACTGTACTTTCAGATTTCAAGTGCTGGGATAGTGTACATTCATTCAACAATTTGCATACGTGGTAGATTTCTCTCCCTTTCCAAATTTTGATTCGTACCTAGTTGCTAGCTTATCATGTTATGAAGGTCATGTTCAGTGTTTTATAGGTCTTTTGTTGAAACTGTAAGTGGATGTTAGGTGGCTGCAAAGTGTCTTGTATCAGACCTCTCTCCATCGTTTTCCCTCACATTTTGTCATTGGATCAATCCTTCTCATGAAATACTTATGCATAGTGATTAATTGAAATCAAAAGTCTTCCTTTTCCCTTGTTTGTTCAGTGTTCGAGGTTCCAAGTAGGGTGGATCAACTTTCTGGTGTATCACCGTCATTAGGTAGGATTTCCCCTTCAACTTTTTTTTCTCCCTTTTCCATGGTAGTCCGCAATGCAGAGTAGAGATCCTCATTGATAAATCTTACAGGAACCAACTTTCTCTGGAGGTTCTTCTCACCATTGAGGCACCCACCCTCGTGAGAAGATCCCATTGTTTCTATCGGAGAGAGGATTAGCCATTTCAGCATGTCTTCGATTCAGGGTGCAACCCCAGGTTGACAACAATAACAGTGGCAGATGGCTTCACCATCCTATGCACAAATAAAATTCAATAGTTGATTATTAGTTTGGGAAGGCATAAGATTGATGATGATTTATATGTGGTTGGGATTGGTGAGACTGACATAGTCCTTGGGGTGTAATGGCTGCATTCTATAAGAGAATTCACCCAAAATTACCAAACCATGGAGCTGAAATTCAAATCAACAGGTAAAAAAGTAGTGCTGCGTGGTATGGCCAATGGAGCTCATATGGTAGTGACAACAAAAAGAATGGAAAGGGCTTTTCATAAAGGGTAGGTTGCTGGGACAACAGACTGCTTTGTGAGTTCTACAGATCAAAAATTGGAGCAACAACAATATCATAAGGATATTCAATCCATCCTTGGTAAGCATGCTAAGGTTTTCGACAGTATTCCCCATGGAATACCACTAGATAGAGGTTTTCAACATATCATTGAGTTGGAGCCCCAGACTAAAGCTGCAATAACCACTCCATACCACTATCCTAGAGCCTACAAAGAGGAAAGTGAGAAGCCATCAAATATATCTTGGAGATGGAACACATAAGGCCTAGTTCTAGTACTAGTGCTTTTGTTTTTTTGGTTGTTCTAGTGAAGAAGGATAGAACCATGAGGATGTGCACTGACTACCGCCTTTTGAACAAAAAGACCATAAAAAATAGGTGCCCTATACCTAGGATTGATGAGCTACATGGAACCATCTACTTTTTCAAGATTAACTTGAGGACCGGATATCATCAAATCCAGGTATGAGAAGAGGATGTTCAAAAAACAACTTTTAGATGTCACGTTGGGCACTATGAATTTTTAGTTATGCACTTTGGATTAACCAATGCACCAACAACATTCCAATCTTGTATGAACAATGTCTTTAGGCAACACTTGAGAAAGTTTGTTTTGGTCTTCTTTGATGACATCCTAGCATATAGTAAAACATGGGATGAGCCATCTCCAGCACTTGGACACAGTGTTGGGAATTTTGGGACATCAAACACTGTTTGCAAAAGAGTCTAAGTGTGAGTTTGGGATGTTTGAAATTTTGTATTTACGTCATGTGATCAATGCCCAAGGAGTCCATGTTGATCAACAAAAGATCCAAACAATCATGGATTGGCCTCCACCTACAACTATGACACATTTGAGAGTTTTTTTTTGGGTTTATGCATCTACTATAGAAGGTTTGTCAAAGGATTTTCAAAGCTTGCTATTCCGTTGACGGATTTAACCAAAAGGGGATCTTTCAGTTGGTCCAAAACAACACAAGTAGTGTTTGATAAACTCAAGGAATTAATGAGTTCATGCCTGGAACTTGTTCTTCCAGATTTCTCCATCCCTTTTGTGCTGGGATGTGACGTTTCAGGTGAAGGTATAGGGGTTGTTTTGATCCAAAAAGGACATCCCATAGCCTTTGAGAGTTGGAAGTTCAAAGAGGTGGATCATAAGTTCTCTATTTATAATAAAGAAATGCTGGCCATCATGCATGCATTGGCCAAAATCAGGGAGTATTTGATTTGTGGTAGGTTTGTGGTTAAAACCAATAACAATAGTTTGAAGTACTTTCTCAGCCAAAAGAATTTGAATGATAGACAACAAAAGTGGGTAAGTAAACATCAATCTTATGACTTTGGTATTGAGTATGTCAAAGGGAAAAACAATGTAGTTGTTGGTGAATTGTCTAGAAAGCCCATTCTTTGCTCATTGACAAAGATTACAGCTGATTAGAAGGCTTTTATAAGAGCTGAGTGTGCGAAGAATGACTTACTACTGCTGTCCTTGAAGGTAAAAACAAAGATGACAGGTACAAGGTAGTGGACAGTCTTATTTTCTACAAGAATATGGTCTTTTTGATTCCCGAGTCCGAGATGAAAAATAAGATATCGAGAGTTCATGATACTCCCTTGGCTGGTTATCCGGGGTATTTTAAGGCATACAAACATGTGAGGGAAAGATTCTTTTGGACGGGACTCAAGGGAGAGGTCCTTCAATACATCCGGGAGTGCCTCACTTGCCAACAAAATAAAATTGAGCAAGTTTTTTCAACCGGTTTGTTACAACCCTTACACATTCCTACTGAAAAATGGTAAAGTATATAAATGGATTTCATCACGGGACTTACCATGGTTCAAAGTAAGAGTTGTATGTTTGTGGTGGTTGATAGGCTCATCAAATATGTTCACTTTTTTGCAATTCCAGCCAAGTACAGTGCACCTCTAGTGACTGATATCTTTTTCAAAGAAGTTTTTAAACTTTGGGCTGCCTAGAAACATTGTGAGTGATAGGGACAATAGGTTGATGAGCTTGTTTTGGCAAGAGCTCTTCCGTTTGATTGGCACATAGTTGACTCCTAGCCGATGGGCAAATTGAGATAGTGAATAAGTGAATTGAAGGGTACCTAAGGAACTATGTTGCAGGGCAGCAATCAGCTTGGATCAAGTGGTTGTACATGTGTGAGCATTGCTACAATACATCACACCACATGTCCATTGGTATGTTTCCTTTAGAGCCTTGTATGAATATGATGCACTTTATTTTGTGGATTTGGTTTTGAAGGATAGTAGAGTGCTTGGGGCCAAGGATTTAGTTCAACAAAGCCAATATATATTGGGGTTGCTCAAGGAGAACCTCCAACGGCCCAAAATCAGCAGAAGTTGTATGCAGACTAGCACCAGTTGGAGAGGATTCTTGAGGTGAGAGACATGGTTTTTCTGAGGTTGCAGCCCTATAGGTTATCTTCCCTCAAGCATAGTGGGGCAGAGAAACTCAAACCTTGCTTCTATGGTCCTTATAGAGTTCAGAGAAGAATTGAAGAGGTTGCTTACGAGTTAGAATTGCAAGAGCATATCTGGATCCACAATGTGTTTCATGTTTTGTGCCTCAAAAAGGCACTAAGGCAGTGCATAACTCCTTCAAAATTACCACCTTTGGATGATGAGTGCAAGCTGATTTTGATTCCAGAATATATTATAGACGTCAGAGAAAGGACGCTGAGGAAAAGGAGCATCATGGAGTACTTGGTTTGTTGGAAGGATCTACCCATTGAGGATGCTACATGGGAAGGGACAACTATTTTAAAACATCCTAGCTTGCAATTGCTTGCGGACAAACAATTTCAAGAGGTGAAGACTATAATGTCCCCTTCTTAGGATTAGTGCTGTATGAAGATCCATAGCCTATTCTATGGTTTTCTGTAGGCTAAGGGGATGAGGAGAAGGGAAACGTGGTTTTGGTGAGCTAAGTTGGCCAAAAAACAACTTATTGTCAACAACTTATGTTTAGATTTAAAATAAAGGGGACTTTTCTAATTGAAGTAAGTCAATGCTTAATTAGAAATTTAAAAAAAGTCGCTTTATGAATTATAGTATATAACCCCCCCAATTGGAGCACCCCACTTTGGAGATTGAGTTGGGGAAAAAGTATAAAATAAGATGGAGGGTTTCATTTGTGGGATCTATGATTCATCTATCATTTGATTTTGTGAGCTGAGCAATTCTACTTCTACTTTTAGCTATTGAGGATGAAAACCCTCTTCGACAATTAGATCTTACGGATGATAACTCGCAACTTTTGTTGGTGGCTTCATTCAGGGGTCACGATTGAGCAAAAAGTCATTGAACATAGGCTACAACATCAGTTTTTGGTTGGCACATCAGCTAGAGGGCTGTTTGGGGCTGACGACTTGGTGGAGGGCTTTTTGGCACGCTGACGTCTTTTTTTGGAGGGCTGACATCACCTTAGGGAGCTAGTTTTGAGGGTTGTTCAGCGTGTGGTTTCATCTTGGGCTTGCCCAAATTTGTTTCGTGCTTGATACAACATCAATTTCTCAACTGGTTGGTCAATTATGGTTGAAATTGGATTGGTATGATACGTTGTAAATTAATTAATTTACAACTTGAAAACATTTTATAAAAAAATCAGATTTGAAGCTGTAAGGATTCAGCTCTTAAAATAAATTGAGTTTATTAATTGTCTGAGGGTTTCTTGTGGATTGTATTTTTTCCTATAATGTTTTATGGAACATTTTCAGAATTTTGTACTTTCAAATTAGGGTTTTAGTAAAATTTCAAAATTTCATTAATCTGCCCTAAAAGGGATATTTCAAGGTTGTATGTGGTTGTAATAATGCCTTCCAGTGCTTTGAAGGCACTATACTTGAAGGCTTTTGGATTGTCTCTGCTTGTACCTTGTTATTTTAGGTTGTCTCTGCTAACGGAGGAGCTAAGATCAGCTGTGAGGGTCTTCTTTGTGTCGCTTAAGTGTATTATGTGGCGTGTAGCTATTGTGGTTGTGGGTTTTTGTCCTAAGTTGTGCTACCCTGTAGTTTTCGGGAGTTCTTGTGTAGGGTCTCTCTTGGCTGCTTCTATATTCAATTATTTTTTGCATGGTTGAAGTTGAATTTTTCCACCATTTTGTATAGTTCTAGGAAAGAGCAGGGAAATTATCCCCTTGCTCTAATTTTGCTAAGGTGAAGGAAGTTAAGTGGTACATTTTAAAAATTGGAGGTATAAAAAATGCCTCACAAGGTTGAAGCTCCTTTGAGGTTGTCTAATATTGTTGCGACAAATCTAGAGCTAAGGTCCATTTTGAAGATTAACTAGAGGGAAAGGGCAAGGCATTTTGCTTTCCAATCCATAAAAGTCAAAATTTGAGGACAAAACTTGATGAAGGTGGATAAGTTTGGACCTAGGATAGAGCTTGAAAAATCATTCCTATTGCTTGTAATAATCAGATCATCAACATAGACATTGAGAATGGCTACATTGTTGCCTATTGCTTAGATGCACGCTGCCGAAAACTTTTAATTGGTGGTTTCCCTCTTCGTGTGGTGCTAGACTGCTAGTCCATGGGGTACACTGTCTAAGAACACATCCTCATATTTGTTCAATTGTGCTTTGAATTTTTTTTTGTTGAATATGTTATATTGCCAAGAAATGGGTTCATTTTTGTCTAATCTCTTTACTTGTAATGCGTATACTAGTGGACTTTTATTTCTTGTGTTTTGGGTGTATTGAGATTTATTCATATATCCATTTATAATTAAAATATTGCATCATATTTTATTTGTTCAAAATCTTTATAACATTATAGTTTTAATTTTTGTATGTTTAAGCTTTATTATAATGTTTCCTGTTAGAAATTTGTTGTAGTAATTGTTTGTAGGTTTACTATGATAAAAAAGTTTTCATATACAAAGTTGTACATGTAGGCAATTTTGTGGGTTTGCATCTTCCAAACAGTTTCTCGCTTATTAGTTGTGGCGTTACTCTTTTGGTAGTTTCTCCTTTGTATATTACATTTCTTTCTTGGTTGCTGTCTTATATCTTTTTGGATTCGTCTATATTGTTTTTGCTCTTGGTTTCTTGTATTAGTTTGGGTGGTATCTTTTATGTGAATTTCCGTCACATTTTCTATGATTTATGCTTCTTATTTCTAGTCTTTGTTCAAATTTCTTGTTTATATTTGTTTGGTTACTTCTGAATTTTGGGTACCCTCTTCAAAAGAAAGGTTGAGAGGAATCCAAACCTAGGAAGGAGAAAACACTTGAAACTCAGAGAATGGAGAGAAAATGGCTTGTTATACTTACAATTACATCAATTGGATCAGAAAATGAAATGGGATAATACATTTGAATAAGAGACAACCATTCGATTGTCAACTAATGAAAAATTGTAAGGCCAATTATTGAACCCTCCCTTATTAATTTCTGTAGGGCACAATGTTACGTTTAAATTTTAATATTGTGCATTTATTTCCCAAGTCAATGTACTTTTATGGTATAAGTACATATGACTTACACTTACGATCCTTACGTTAACTATTCTAACATCCTTCCTTAATGGTCATATATGAAAACATGAAAAGTTTCTCTCTCAGTTTAATAAACTTTTCAATACCGAAAGATTTTTTAAACATATTTGCCATGTGTTCCTGAGTTGGGCAATATATCAGCTCAACAGTACCTTTCTTGGTCAGCACACAAACAAATTGGAAACGAACTTTTATGTTCTTGGATGTTATTGGTACATGCAAGGAAAACTTGATTTCTCATCTGTTTGAGCACATATTGGTTATCACAAAATAAGCCTGTTGGCTGCTCCTGATGTAACTGTAAATCAGCCAAGATCCTCTTTATCCCAACTGCCTCACATCCTTTAAAAACATCAGCCTTGTACTCTACTTTTGGTGAAGGCAAAGCAAAGATTTGTTACTTCTGACTCACCCAAGATATTGCACATATTGGAAGATTGAAGATATCATGTTCTTGGCTTCCTGTCATCAACTGATCCACCCAAATCAGAATCCGTGTAGCAAAATAGCATAAAATTTTCAGAAATGCCATACCAAATTCTGAAATCCATTGTGCCTTTGATGTACCTCAAGATCCTCTTTACTCCTCCAATGAACAACATTGAGTTTATTGAGAAATATTCTACCATATAAAACAGCAAAGGAAATGTCAGGCCTAGCAGAAAAAAGATATATTAGGTTGCCCACCATTTTCTATAAAGTGATTCGCCCACATGCTGAGCAGATTCACTTGAGCCTGCCAGTTTCAAGCCAGCCTCCTTAGAGTTGACATTGGCTTACCGTCCACCATCTTGAATTTCTCAAGTATTCCTTGTGGATACTTCTGCGTAATTGCTTGGTGATCTATCCCTAGAGGCAAGGCAACCTCTTTTAATGGCTATACTTATCATTTTTAGATCAGCAAATTTATCTTAAGGTGTGTTTATTGGTGTTTCTATCCAGAGTGTGCTAAAGGTGTGCAGTCAATGCTATCATATTTCCGACAGTTATGGTATTGATGCTATATTCTATAATAGTACTATTGTTATAATATTTAGGTTGATTTTCTGGAATATTTTCAAAATCAGATTTCATTTTTTTCATGGCAAACTATAAAGAAACCAACAATGTAATTAAATCCATAATCAAGACATCGGGACAGACTGTAGTAGATTACTGGTCTTCCAAAAACTTAGAAACACAAAAGAAGTACCTGAGTAATAGACGTATTCATTCTTTCACAGCATCCGCCTGAGCCTTCCATAATAGTATTCTTTTCCAATTTATAGGTCCAACACAATGTAGAAAGAGAGTCAAAGCTTATCTTGTTTTACTAGACTGCTCATGTTGTTTTCTCTTGCACCTAATCCTAACATTCCATGATATTAGCTTCATATGGATGATTTCGTACCTGAAATAAGGTGAGTTAACTTCCTAGAGCCTTGCTCGTTTTTTTCTCCTCCATCGTCCTCCTTTCCTGGGGGCTAGCAGTTTTGACTGCCTATTTTTGATGTTTATTACTGGGTAATATCCCACCAGTGGATTTATTATAGACTGAGGGTAGAAGAGATGATATCTAGCTGGCAGATTTACTACAGACCTAGGGAAGAGAGAAAATATTTTACTGGCGGATTTACTACAGATCTGGGGGAGTATAAAGATCTATTGGCATATTAACTACAAATGCAGGCCAATATTCCGCGAGTGGGTTTGCTGTGGACATTTGGGAGAAGGGATGCAACAACCCACAAATGGATTTATTCCAAACACATGCGATGAGAGAATAATAACAATAACAAATAATCTGAACTTTCCCAAGATTACTATAACAACCGGCTTCAAGGATAGGCATAGCATGTATCCACTCAAATTGAACTACTTAAACAGCAACTTAAACACCTCTACACAATTCATACAGAAATAAATGCACCTTTGTGGGCTTCACTGGTTAGAATGAGGAGGAACTCACCTCCTTGACAGATTTCTGGATTCCTTGCACAAACTCCATGTGACAAACCTAGTTTTAGGAGAAGTTATCTCCAAGTAGGCGCAAATCTAAATCTATATTGATGACCAAAATGGGTGCAAGTCATCTTGCACTTATATGCAAAGTGGAACATTTATGTGCAGGTTGGCCGAACTTTCCTCTGGGTTAGCCATTGTTAGAGGAAAAAACGTAGAAAAGTGTAGAAAGTCATTCTTTTAATGCCTTTTAGATGACATGATGACAAAATAGTACTTATTTTGTCAAATCGGAATTTTTAATGTATTAATTGCTGTTGGGAACGTCTAAGGGGGATATCTTTTCTTGAAAATTAAGTTAGTTGCTTCACTGTTTAGTGTAGGTGTTCTTGGGGAATTAAAAATGAAAAATCGACTTTAATTTGGAAAGCATTATTAGAGTTATAACATACTCCTTAAGTTAGTAACTAAACCAAGTTGAACTGAAAAGTATTTTTAAGTTCTTCAATGTGTCTTTTTGGTAAGACTTCGTCTTGAGTAGTTTGACTAGAATTTATATAAAAAACTATTGTGTTGTGCGACTAATATTAGTTTTTCCATCTTACCCAATAAATCCATATCACGGAAATGACTAATTTCTGAGTACTCATTATGAAGTACCACACTAGCAATTTCATACACAAATAAAATGGCATACACAAATGTTTTGACAATAAAATCACATTTAATGTTGTGTAACCTCATAAGCAAAATTGAGAGGATTGTCGAGAAGACAATATATAATTGTTATTTATTATGATTTTCATAAGGTGCATATGAAATGGATTGTGCATGGTGGTTGATGGAGGTGTAGTTGAGTGGCAACCATCACAAACACTCATTAGTTACTATAATTTAATTAAAATCAACATTGAAAAATATATGTTGCAACTATTTTCTACATGGTATGATTGTGCTTTTTTGTCTCTTTTGAGCATTGATTCTCATTTCACTCACACTTTTTGAGACTGAGTGAGGTTTTCAAGTGCATTTATGTTTGTATTACTCTCGTGATTGTGTTTGTGCTAACTTGTTCTAGAGGATGGCCACATTTTGTAATATGTCTTACATATGAACCTGCAAGTGCTATTTGGACTTTTTGCACATGATAAGAGTGGTTTTTATTGTGCTTTTAACAAACCTTACCAATAATGTGAGCAAAGTTTTAATTTTAAGTATGGTCTTTCTTTGGTTATTAATATGAGAGAGTTTATATATCAAATCTTGTCTTTCTTGCAGGATCGTGTACGCACGGAAACTTATAGAGCTGCCATTTTGCACCATCGTAGCGTTATTCAGGGCAAGGTAATGGTCTGAATTTTCTTATGAGCATTGTCTTGTTGAATTTTATGGGAACGTTTAAATGAGAGGCTCTATTGGTATTATTCGAGTGGTGACGTAACTTCTTGTCTCTCAATTTTGTAATTCAATTTATAAATTAAACTAGTTATTTTGTTGCTATGCATTTTATGATGGAGCTGCAGGTGGTTGTGGATGTAGGATGTGGCACAGGAATACTGGCTATATTTTGTGCATTAGTTGGCGCTAGAAAGGTATTGTTGTCTCTATATTGCAGAAGGTTGTTTGACGTGTGGCTTAATGGGTTTGTGAGAATGCGGGCTATTTTAAAATCTATGTTACATGCTTTAAGTAGTCTATTTAGATTTTGAGGCATACAAAATATTTTTGCCCTTTCAAGAGAACTAATTAAGATTGTTATTTGGTATGATGGATTCCATCCCTTAGGTTTGAGTGTGGCTCTATAATTTAATATTTAGCATTTTGAAGAAGCATACCCTCTTTATGCTTTGTTTGGCATTAGATGTAGAGTTTGTTGTACAAGCTATGTTATCGAATATTGCTACCCAAGGGTTTATGTACCGATACGGTAAGCCTTGGGTACTGATATGGATCCGATACGCCCAGAATATGGTTCAACGACTGTGGATATGCCCAAATTTGTCCCTTCATTAGATATAGAGTTTATTGTACAGGCTATGTTATTGGATATTGCTACCTAGGGGCGTAGGTACCAATATGGTATGCTATAGGTATTGATCCGGATCCAACACACCCAGGATACAACTGAGCTATTGTGGATACGTCTAGGTTCATCCTATGTTTTTGGATATTGCTACCTAGGGGTGTAGGTACCGATATGGCATGCTCTGGGTATTGATCTGGATACACTACGCCAAGGATACAACTGGGCAACTGTGGATATGTCCGTGTTCGTTTTGGGGGTACTGATCCAGATCTAATATGCCTAAGATATGGCTAGGCAATTGCAGATACATTCGGGTTCATCCCGGGATTAACCTAGGCGTACCCGTATCTTGGGCAAAAAAATGTTTTTTTTTGTTTTCACTTGACAAAAGCTCAAATATGGACGTTAGAAAACAATAAAAAATAAAATATAGGGGAAACCCTAAAAGCAACTTTCACCCTCATTTTATTAAAAGAAAAAAACACACTTGCCTTGCATTGCACATTTTCTCTATCACCATTTTTTTAATTGCTTAGGACTGAAACTCCTTCATTTTGCTAATCCTATGCCATTGCAACTATCCATTTAGTGTCGAAGAGTTTAAGGAGCTTGTAGCGAAGATGATTGTAGATTTAAAGTAAGCTTTGTGTTTTTTTAAAAGTTACGAACTAAAAAACGTTTTGTAACTAGTTTTAACTTTTTTAAGTTATTTTTTTAAAGATTCTTTCATAAAATGCCAAATGCCTTCACTTTTAATAGCAATATCATTTTTTTCAACCAGTGGCTATAGGGATTTGCTAGGATGTCTCGTTTTGCAAGTGCTAGTTTTGTGGGCCAAGGGACAACCTTCAATACCAAGCCTTCTTTGCCCCTATATAACTATGTGACGATGTTATAACATGTACCAGGTGGAGGGTGTTACATTGGGTTTACTTAGAGTGTAAGGTCAAATATGAGAGCTTGTATAGTCGGGTGAAAGCCTATTTGTGTGTGATTCCTAACGTTGGAATCAGAGCTTGTCTTGGGCAAAACATAAATGGAAAGCCAAGAAAGGGCTTGCCACCTGCAAAGATCCTCCCATATATCAAAGGGCAAGAAGAAGCGGATGCCTCTGTTTCCCTAAGATCGAAGCCTCCTTTGGCAAAGAAATGATCTAAATCTACCAAGCCACCTATTGCTTCATCTCATGCTAATGTCGAGACCCCATCACACCCATTTCTTGCTACATCAGCCATGGCCATAGAGGAAGAGGATTCACCTCTTAGTCGTAAAAGAATGTAGGCCCATTAGAAAGGGCATTCCAAACGAATCTAGGGGCATAGCGGAGCAAAACATTGCACGTTGTGTTTACGTATGTGTGCTGTCATTTACTGTTGTAAGATCTCCATATTGGCAGGATATGGTGAAATCTATCAATGAAGCCCTTGAAGGGTTCACCGGCCTAGGTTATGAAAAGGTACACACTAACTTGTCACCAAAAGAAAAAAAGCATGTTGAAGATGCATTACATCCCATTAAGGATTCATTGATCAAAATAAGGGTGTCCATCATTACTAAAGGATGAAAAAATGCAAAAAATAGACTATTGATTAATGCGGTTGTAGTGTGCCCTAAAGGGCAATGTTTGAGGGTCGTTGATTGTGAAAGGCAAGTGAAGGATGCACGATTCATTGTTGACATCTTGATAGAGTTCATTGAGGCGATGTGGCCTCAAAAAGTTGTCCAAGTTATAACGGACAATTCAAAAAATTGCAAAGCTGCGAGCATGTTGGTTGAGGCAAGGTATGGGCACATATTTTGGACACCTTGTGTTGTTCATTCCCGCATGCTTATGTTGGAAAATTTGGGCACCAAAATTTACTGGATCAAACAAGTCTATGAGGAGATGAGGGAGATCCAAATGTTCTTAAGTAACCATCACATGTTCCAAAACATCTTTAGGTTTTTTTTGAAGTTGCAATTGTTACAAGTATCTATCTTTCTAACTTGTTTTAATTATTAATGAATCATATATAATTTTAATTTAATTTTGTAAATTTGTAATTTGTAGGACTTTTACTTTTGAACGTTTTATTTTTATTTTTATTTGTTTTATTTTTGTATTGGATTGTTGAGACTCAGTTTGCCTCACACACGCTTCTCTTGAGACGATTTGTCAAGGTGCATGAGGCATTGAGAAACATGAGTATCAACCACCTTTGGGGCGTATGGAGGTACTCAAAACATTGAGAGGGCCACAAATTTGGAAGGGTTGATCCTTGATGATGGGTGGTGGGAAGGTGTGGAGTATTTGCTCAATTTTACCAAGCACATTGTGAGTATGCTGAGATTTTTTGATATGCATTATTCATGTTTGGGTGAGATTTATTATGGTATTGACACAATGATTGAGAAGATTAAGTCCATTGATTGACATAATCAATTACCCAATTAAATTTGACACAATCCAATTACTGTGTACAATCTAGCAGAATATACTCTAGAGGGGCAGCCACTTGGTTTATTGAGAATGCTCGTTCATTAAATTGTCAACTTGGGGTCCGTATACTTTGGTAAGGTCTCGGCCCTGTATGTGCACAGTAGGCTCTTTGGAAGGTTAAGATACTAATGGTTGTGTATAGGAAATAACTTTGTAGAATTGTAAATGATAGAATGTAAGCACTCTTGCATGAAGGGAAAGATACATAAATGAAACTAAGACTGTTTTGGAAGCTTCCTGTATTTGAACTGAAGATAATCAATCAACCATACATAAGAACATTTACTTATAATGAAATCAATTTATAAGAAACAAGAGACAAACAGATACAACTAGAAATGTAAACACACAACTTGAATAGAAAATATCTACTTAATGGATGGGATTGTCACAACAACTCCTCACAAGTGGACCCTACTTGGTTGGACTTGTGCGTTAGATCCCTTCCTTTAATTATGAATGCTTTAGTTCAAATCACTACACTTGCATTGATCAAAATTTGTAGCAATAGAATGATTGCTACAGGAAAGTACAAAAGATTACAATAGCCTCTTCACTCAATATGGTTTTATGCTTATTCTAATCTTAATTGGAACTCCTAATCACCTACAAATCTTCCCCTATATATAGAGATGAGGTGTTTATTATCTAAGTAAAGATATAATAATTATAACTACATGATTCTATATAATGACAGAAATCAGAAGAAGATAAGAGAGTGTTGAGATGCTCCAAACCATAGTTTACATAACTATAACCGACGAGTACTCGCCAAAGAGGATTTTTTTAGCTGGAGATTAATTGACAAGGGTGGTCGATTAACCGGGAATAACCGAGGGGGCATGTTTGAATTTAAAAGACAAATAACCATTTTTTCAGCATTTGGAGGCCTTTGGACGTGTCCAAATGCGTGCAGGTCGTGTGCAAGCCTCTTGGTGAGTACTGGCATAGTACCTGCTGGGTACTCGTGATTACCTGACGAGCAAAAACTGAGATCCAGTGAGTATTTTCTGTGAGTAATGGGGTTTCCAAAATTTTTACGAGTACTCGAGCGACCGAAGAGTAATCAACGATTATGTAATCTATGGTTAAACCCATATGACTGTACAATCTATAAATAAAAAGGATGATTTAATGGCGTTCCCATATAATTACAACTTCTCATCACATTTCATGTTTGTTGGAGACTGTTGAATGAGTTGGAAGATGGTTAGAATTGACAACTGACAATTCTGTTGTGATTTGGAAAATGTTCACCTACAGAGATTGCTACGGGTGCACTCAGCTAGTTGCTGTGGGTGCTCCCTAGATGCTACGGGCGCTCTACGTTCCAACATCTAGTCAACCAACGGCTACATGTATGTTTCCCAGAATGGCTACGGGCTATTTGAACATGACACATATCTTCCCATTCCAATTAGCCATGTAAACATAAACCATTATGAAACCATTGAACTACATTAGAAAATTTAGAAATAACATATTTAAACTTAAGATTTCCTTTGCATATATATATATATATATTACATATGTACATGAGTATATTTATGAGTCATTTGGAATGGAAATTATAATGAAAAGGAACAAAGTAGGAAATGTTTGGACATCAGATGAGGGAATTACTAGGGCTCATCATCCATCATAAATGTTGAAGAGCAAGATCCTACAGAGAGGTTCTTCAAGGAAGTGTAGTTGTGTCTCATTGATAGGGGGAACAAAATGACCGCCCCATTGCATCTTTTTTTTTTTTTGCCTTGAGTCCCAAATACTACAACACAAAAATCCTTTCTTTTCCCAGGAGAGTCTAACCATATAGGGATGTTTAGGTTAGTGAGGGATATAAGGTGGCATTTTCTAGACTCTTCCCCAATCTAGAAGTAGAGGTCACAATTATGGAAGAGTCTAGGCATTTCATAACTCCACGGGTCACTCTCTTGGCACTCTTTGTGACAAGTACAAGAAGGGCACTCATGTGGTGGTACCTCCATGGGCAAGCATCCACCCACCTCTAGTTACTTAGAATAAAAATTCATCACAAGTAAGATTTTAATTTTTTTTTTAACTCTTTATCTTTCTTCTGGACATTTTGTTTTAACTTTTTATTTTTATAAAATGTAATTAAATTTGTTGCTTGCCTCAATATGTTGTGAGTTCCTCTTCAGTTGAGCAAAACCGGGGTACATAGACCTTTATCCGCTCATTTAAACGTAAAAAGTTGGTAGTGAAAAAGGTAGAGGATTTGGTCTATGTGCATTTCAACCTGCGTCTTCTAACACAAGAAAAATGAGTACAACCAAAGGCAACAAAGTTTTGGGATGTAAACCCAAAGACTACTGAATTGAATGCTTCCAATGCATACCTTTCATTGCTTGACATGCAGCTAGCAGGTTCTTCATACGCCTTGCATAGTGGCGCTAGTGGGAGTGGCACTGCTATTGCTTGTGGTTCTAATAAACTACATTATGATGCTCTCAATGGAGACATTGAAGACCAACATGGGTATAATGAAATGCTGTTATGTCTTGATTTTTTGTTCATACATTGTAACATTGGCACTCTGTACTTGTTCTAAGACTAATCTATGTTTGATCACTGAATATTATGACATTTGGCATTGAATTATTAGTATGTTTCATGGTTACTTAACTTAAATTTGTTTACTCTATGCATATTTTGTGGTTAATTTTGCTTATTTGGCTATATTTTTTATATTTTTAAATATTTTATGTATTTTTGTATGGCCGTATCCAAAAACGTATCTAGGCCAAACAAAATCGCCATATTGGCATACATGAACCTTGTATCCATACTCGTACCCATACCAGTACCACGATCGACTACTTAGTGTACAAGCTAAGTAGCTAACCTGAATATATGTTTATTATATATTTACTAGATTAGTTACATTGAAATCACAAGGAAAAGATTTATCTATAAATATGGACAATAAACAATGCACAAATTGGAAGTGGAAGATTTATTTTTATTATTCATGAATTGTAGTGTACCCATGGATTATTGAAATGTCCCAAATTAAGAAATTTTCCTCAATTCTAATTTTTCTGTAAAACCCTAGGTAAATAGTCAAATCTGATTTTTATTTCCAGCAAACCCTAGCTGCCAAATACTTCCAAAAATAGCACAAAATTATGCTAAGCTCTAAGCAACAATTGGCTGGTTCAAACAAGCAATTTATACCTCCAAAAGCAGAAAACAACCCTCAAACCCTACATGCCTTCAAGCTGGAATTTTAATAGAAATTTGCAGCTATCTATTCAAGTGAAACCATCATAAAATTGCATAAAAAATACTAAATTAATAAGTAGAATTAATCATGAAAAATTTGAGTGTATTTGGAGCCACAAGCCCTTCAAATCAATTCGCCAAAGCTGGAAAATTTATAATATATTTATTGAATATTTTTAGGGCAGAGATGACTCTCAAAATATGTCAAAATTCCCCACACGACAAGTTGCTACACCGCAGAAATATTAGAATAAAATTAGAATGTGTTTTGGCCCAAGATAAGCTCCAAAACCCTACAAACCAGCTCCCCAACCAAAGTCGCCCTAGCTGGAAATAATCAAATTCAACAACAAAATCCACAAAACCCTCCAATGAGGGGTCTTCGTCCTATCCAATCAGCTCCCAAGGCTCCAAACCCTAGTCGCCCCACTCCAAATGCAATATTTTTGTTTTTTCTATAAATTATGCGCAAGTACAACCTCAAGATGAAGCTGCCCTAGATGAGAAATGAGGGTTGGCATCCCCACTCCTTGTTTGAAGGTTTTCGTCTTCAAAGTAATGGCTTAGTGTTTTTGTGCTTAATGACCAATATTTTTAATATCAACATAGCATGCCTTCAAATTTAATCCTCCTTTCTTTTTATACCACTTCCCCCAAGGGGCATGCCCAATTGGGAGGGAAATACAAATTCAAATCATAAGGAAGATTGCTTTTTAAAACGTTCATGACCCTTAAAGGGCCCCAACTTAAGTGATTCTTAAATCCTAAAGTACTTTTTACATATATTCAATCAAAATCACTTATTTCTCTTTCCCTTCTTACTTGTCCCTTAGCCCTCGGGAAATGGTTAAGGCTAAGGGTCTTCAATGATGTCCCTAACAAAAGAGGGACATGACAATTATTCTCTTTGTAACATGAATTGGGCCCTAGACAGGTTGGAGTGATCCCTTGCACAAATATTGAACAACCATATATAGACAAATATGTGGATGGACATTGATGGTTGGCGACAACTTTCCCTATGTATCCTATGTTGCTTTACCCAAGTTTCAGGGGTGCGGGGATGTGCTATGTGTATTGATGGCATGAGTAATATCCCCTCCAAATTTTAGCGTATGTCAAGGTCCTAAAAATAGGGGGTACCATCCATAATATTTGAAAAGAATATAGAAATTTCATAAGGTTAGAGCATTACTTTTTATATTAATGACTAATTTTAAGTAATATATTAATGATTAATTATCCTAGTTGTCAGGAGATGGGTACGGGTACAGGGAGAGGAGATGGGTATGGGTACAGGTAGGGGAGATGGGTACGGGTATGTGTATGTCGTTTTTTGAAAAATAGAAGACACGGGTACAGAGAGACGGCAACATATATTTATTATTTATAAAAGTTTAAAGAAATTTATTGTCATGTCCCTTTTTTGATAGGGACATCGTGGAAGACCCTTAGCCTTAAACCATTATCGGGGGCTACAACACAAGTATAAAGGGAAGTGAGTATTAAATGTTTTAATTGAATACGTGCAAAAGTACCTTTTTGAAAAGTACTTTATGTTCTTATGTCACCTAAAGAGGGGACCTTTAAGGGTCATAAAGACTTGAGTGATTTTAAGAAAAGATTATAAAGAAAGGTCTTTTAAAACAACTTTTATATTACCCTCCCTTTCTCTTTTTGGGTGCCACACTTGGAGGGCTACAAAAGTGAAGAATCATTTGGTGAGGGCATGTCATGTTTTTGAATATTGAAAATTTAGTTTATTAGCGCGCAAACGCTAAGCCAATTGCTTTGAAGACTAAACCCTTCAAACAAATGAAGTTAGGGGACATAAACCCTCTTCCTTCTTTGAAGTAACTCCATTCGGGGGTTATCATTGAAATCAATTGGTCATTCAAGGGTGTTTTAGACACCATTTGGTTATTTCAGGTTGGTGCCTTGCTATTGGGAGAGTGGCGACTTGGTTGGGGAGTGAAATCTCACTCTTTTGATGATTTTTGTGCCGTAGGGGCAATTTTGAAATTATTTACAATTTTTTGCATAGTGGCGATTTTGTTTGGGAGAGGTTTGGACCTATTGCTTTGAACAAATTATCTTGAATTTAATTCTACAATTTTCTCATACTTTTTCAGCTTGGCGATTTGGGTTTTGGACTTTTTTAGCCATCTAAATATTTAGAAAATTATTAAAAAGTTTTGCCTTATTGCAAATATATTTTATGCAATTTATCAATGGTTTGATAAGATTTTTTGGTGCAAGAAACATCTACAATTTTCAGATTTATTTTACAGCCAAGGACGCCTAGGGTTTGAGGAAAAAAATTGATTTTGAAGGGTCATCTTTGCATATTTCGAACAAACACTAATTGCTTAGGGTTTGGCATAATTTTAAGCTAATTTTAAAGTGTATTTGAAAGGTTGTTGACAGCTAGGGTTTGCTGCAATTAAATAAAATTTTTTCTAATTTGATGTGGGGTTTATAAATATTCTTAATTTTCAACTAATCGTCCTTTTGGGGGACACTAAATTTATACTATTGCAATGCCAATGCTAGCAATAAGTGAAGGAATATCTCACGATTATCATATTAAGTTTTAACTGTTATGCTTAAGGGTCATCATATACAATGAAATGCCAACAATAGGCATGCAAAAAATTAAAAAACACATGAACTTGGATCATATCTAATCCGATACAATAGGATGAACTGTCACATCAATTATGTCCTCTAGGTCCTCTACCAAGATGCTATTTAGATAGGCATCACTCTCAAGCTCTGGCTCATCTGCAGGCAATATAATAGGGGGCAAATCATTGAGACCGTTTGCCTCAAGCACATTATCCTCCAAGGATATCTCTATTGCTCCATTAGGTGGAATGTGGTCCCATTTTGCTGAAGGACCTTCTTTGTACCCTGGGTCTACACGAGAAAGAAGACAGTGTGCTATGAATGTACACCAGGTTCTCTGCCTTCTTCGACCCTAGTTGGTTCCTCTTCAATGAATAAATGAAACCGTGAGTACTCAAATTCCTCTCACAAGATGATGAACTAGCTATTTGTGAGAGTAACCTTATTGCAAATGATTGCAATTCGGGGGTTTCACTGCCATGGTTCCACCACCACTCTATTGGGTCCTTCACTTGCATATCATAAATAGCCCCCACTGTAGAAAACTGTTCACGACCATGTGAAAACATGTTTCACTGAGTCCTAATACAAGAAGCCTCCTCTCCTCGACCATAAACTTTTTTTTACTGCAACCCAAAATTATTTCATTATTTTTCTATCTTCATATGGAGCCCTCTTCTTGGTGACCTCCGTATCATACCACTTTGGATTCAAAGCATAAGCAACACAATGTAAAGGTGTTTTAAGCTTGTTCCATCTTTCATGTATTTGTTTCTCAATCAAAAAATATAAAGAAGGATCCTTTAAGTTTGTGATATTTTTTATTCTTTCACACATAGAATCAATTTCTTCATAAACCTCCCCCAAACATAGTTTGTTTCAATTAACAAAACGGATGACCTCACAAGTGGGCTGAATGAAGTCAACAACAAATTTTACATCCACCCAAAATTAGTCATCAAGGACAATTTTCCTCACCTTGATTGCAATCTCTGATGTAGATTGTTTCCAATTTGCCCATGCATCATTAACCACAGTGGAACATAAGGCCCCTTTGACAACATAAAGACACTCAAGTGGTATTAAGAATGAATCAAACTGTGTATCTATAGGTTTGAGAAGTTCCACATTGGCAAATCTTCTATAAATGCCCTATGTGTGGTGATGATTGCATATGAAGATATGTGTCTTTTTGCCCTTCTCAATAAGCTTAGAAACCCATTGAAACATGCCAATATCTTTGAGTGCATTATTCCATGCATGCATGCAACATGGTGTTCAAAATATATGTTTGTATTTTGTTTGGACCAATAAGCCAGCGGCTTTACAAACTGGGCAGCATCTGTAATAACTTGGGCAACATGCGATGCCCCCACCTCATCAATTGCATCACATAACTGCTGTTGAAATAAGTCTGCGTTTTATCTTGTCCAAAATAGTCGATAGCCTTCAAAAAATAAGGGCCTTTGGAGCAAGTTACCATAATGTTTAGAAGAGGCCTGTTTCTTGTATCAGTTTAGCCATCCATCACAGTGTTGCATCCCTTTGTAGACCACACCTTTTTGACTGGCACAATTAGCTTCTCTATTTTTGTTTTCTCTTTATCAATAAGAGACGTTCGAAGCTTCTCATACCCAGGTGGTTTATACCTCGCCGACCCATTGTTGATAGCACGCACCATCTCCTCATAATAAGGTGATCGAGCAACATTGAATGAAATGCCATTTGCATAGAAGCGTGTAATTGTTGCATCCACTGTCTCGACCATGCACATCGAACATACTTCCTATGGGATTCGAAGTGCCAATTTGTGATCTCTTGTGAGAAAACCCATCTTCTACCGCATACCCCAAAAGACACATCTATCCCTGATTCTTTTCTTGCAGTTGGTGTTGACCATTTTGGTCCTGCAGGCCAAAATCGCCCCCCCCTTTTTTTCCCCTGTTGTTCTGAGCCAATACATTTTTGGTTTTGCACAAGTCTTGGAAGTTTCTACGGACTCTGCAGGAGTTTCTACGGACTCTGTAGGCATTTCTACGGACTCCGCAAGGAAGTTTTCTACGGACTGCGCAGGCAGAGACAAGTTCCCACTTAGGTGCAAAATGGACCATTCTCAAGTGCCCTTGCGGAGGGCAGGGAACATTTGCAAAGAGGCCAAAGAGAGCCGAAAAGGTAAGTTTCCTTCGGAAGAAAATCTCGCCGTGGAAAAGACGAGGCAAATGCGAGAATGATTTCTTTTCGGACTTTTGTCCGAAGGAATTCATTCGGACAAAAAATCCGAAGAAATTCGAGAGAAGCCGCGAGACAAAAAACCTGAGGAAAAAACTCCGAGGGAAAGGAACGCGCGAGACAATTCTTGCGGGCTTTTTGTCTGCGGGAAAAGTAGCCGAGAGAAAATCCGCGGGAAAAGTAGCCGAGAGAAAATCCGCGGGAAAAGTGGCCGAGTGAAAAGACCCGGAGAAATAAGAGAGAAGCGAAGGAATTCCTTCAGACATTTTGTCCAAAGGATTTCAAGACCAAGGGAGCCGAAGGACCCCGAAGGGCAAGTTCCCTTGCAGGGGAATCTCAGCCAAAAAAGATAGACACTTCTCCAAAGCCGAAGGGACACCTTCCCTTCGGGAGGGTTCAAAACAAAAAGCCCGAAGGAAAGGGAAGCAACAGAAAAGGCCGAGTAAAGGAAAAGGCTGAAGAAATTGCCAAGGGGTGACGGGCCCGAAGACGTCAAAATCAAGAACGACGAACTAGCCGTTGGAAGTTCAAACGCCCAGTGACAGGTGCACAGACGTCAAGTTTAAGGTGGTGAAATAGCCGTTGATTTTGAAAATCTTAAAGGAGAGCCCAAGGAACTCAGTGACCCGCCAAGAAGATAGTCTCGAGGGCCGAAGGAGCCAGAAAGAGACAAAACCATGAAGAGACAAAGTGTAGAAATGGACAAACAGTCCAGGTGGCAAGAGAGGTGTCGACTCAAGGGTTTATTCCTGCAGTTGGAACGGTGCTTGCCAAGTGGTCATCAAACGATGCAAACAGTAAGCGACGCGGCCTGTTTTTTTCCACTTTGCATTTATGAGCAGACAAACTGTGTGAATATCTGGAAGGAAGCAGTCTGTTTGCAGAAAAGAGGTGCGGCCCATGCTTTCACATTAATATTTGCACGCCAAAGTCAAAGCAGGAGCCGACACAGCATTAGCTATCAAGCGGCTACCTCTTCCCGATGCTCTCAACGCACATGGGGCAGCGTTTCAAAGGGCGCCAAAAGTCTTTTCCAAAGGGGCACCTTTACTTCTCTCTCTATATATTGTAAACCTCTCATTTTGAGAAGGAGATCTCTTAGCCTGTAAGGCAAAGCTCTGCCCAAAAATCTCTGGGTTTGTAAGGCAAAATTTTGCCAGATTTTACCTTGAATCAAGACAGCATTTTTACCTCCATTCTGAGTTTGCACTTTCGTATGTGTCTATGCCTTTGTTCTGTGTTAAGTCATTTTCCTTTATGCTTTCGCAGGATGATTTCAGCATGTCTAGTGCATTGTGAGCTTTTCTTTTGCAGGTTTGCCAAAAGTGTCCCTAGAGGAGTGTAGGTGCCTGCGAATAGGCTGCCATAGTGTGTTTGAGGACGCCTCTGGTAGTTCTTCCTCCTTGTATATCCACGGACCCCTAGCTCACTGATGCAAAAGCATTTCTCGTGTCAAATGAAGTGTATGGGAGCTTGTTCTTGGTGAAAAGTGTATGTTCGGGCTGAGTGGATCAACTTTTTTTTGTATCACCTTTTAGTTTAGGTTTAGGTTCTGTTTTCAGCATCCTTCTCCCTTTTCAACCCCCCCATTGTTAGCAGTAGGAAATTCAGGACTTAAAAGATACATCGAAGGGAGCTAGCCCTTATCTAGAGACTGTCATGTCCCCTCTCTAGGGCGACTTGACATTTCACGAGGATTTGCCTATTCCTGACTCTCGTAGGCAGATAAAAGGTGGTGAGAGGGTCATTTTTGCAATTCGATGGCTCACGATGATGCGGGAGATAGTATATTTTTATTATAGAGGCCATATGGCTATATTTTTAATGCACTTTAATTTTATTTTAATAAAATTACTTTTTATTTAAAAAGTATAATAAGTTTTGTGATGTATTACGGAAACTCTTGGAAGTTTCGAAAAAGTGCATAAATAGACCCTATGGGTTATGTAATTGGCATCCAGAGTTTATTTTTTTTGATCATTGAATCTCCTTGAGTGTTTGTAAGACTGCAGAGTCTGCAAATCGTCAAATTAATCCTTGAGAACGATACCTCTCAAGCGATTTGCATAACTGAGGGTGTGAAAGATCATCCGAAGGGTTGCACTTAGAAGTGGTATTCAGCTACTTCAAGTTGGGCTCATTTAGTACTCAGACATTTGTCTGAGGGTTTGTGTTTTCAGTGGTTGGAATATTATTCAGACATTTCATGTTGCGTTTCGTTTCAAAAACGGAATAATTTGGCAACCCCTTGGTGGAGCGATTTCATCATCCAGCGATCTGAAGAACCCACAGGGACTGTATAATTGTTTACCGTCCGTACAGGTACGACAGAGATAGTACAGCAGCCCAGAAGGCAGCGATTTTCCTTAACCCCACGGCGCTCTTAGCTGGGCGATTCATTTATATATATTGGAAGGCGTTTTTCTCAGTCTAGCGTCAATATTCAGTTCCTATATTAAGCTTATCAGCAAAGATAAATTAATCCAGCAAGGTGCGTTGACAGAGGAGTAAACAGCAGCCAGGGGCCATCCCTAGAATCGGTCAACAGCTAGGCGCCATCCATAGTATCGGTCCTTGGGTCAACAACAAGAGCCGCCGGAGCCAGAAGACAAGCTAAGCGCAAGTTTCCATTGTGCTTAGTCATACAGAAAACCCCTGCGTTCAGGTCAAACATATAAGGTGTCGACCTGGCTGAGTGCACTAAACATTGGTATCTGGACCTTTGCTGAGTGCGCCAAACATCTGTCAAGTCGTCCATTGTGGCAGCTCATAGTCGGCAGTCCAGGTTCCGTCCTCAATCGCCATTGCTTGGTATGTCTGAGGCGTTGAATGTTATAAATACTTAAGTTTATACCCAGCTGTATTTGCATAGTGATATAATCAATTGCCAATCACTTGCATCCTAACCGTATTTGCTAAAATCTGAAGATCGAAATTTCATTAAAAGGATCGATATTCTCTTGAATAAAAAAAATTCGCTGAGTGGATTAATTTTGTATGTTGATTTCCACTTACAACAGTATAATTTAGTTGTTTGACAACTGTTTGACGAATTTACAAAGATGTACTCAGTGATAATTTTGGCTAAATTCTTAAATGCAATGTAATTTCTGATATTCCGTAAAGTGTTTGTCAAAATTCCTTAGCATAAAATCAGTGTATTTAGTGTGCCTATTAGAGGGGACATTACAGAGACTCTCCCCCAGTTTTGCCAAGCCCACAGGGAAGAGGGGAGTTTCCATTGTTGCGTGTGGAAGGCAAGAGCTCAGCGTCCTGTCAAGGGTGCAATCCACTGCGTCAATAGTTTTTGGCACGCCCGGTGGGACCAACTAGGACAAGTTGTGTCCAAAGAGTTGAAGAATTTTTGGTGTGTTCTTCAACCAACCAGCCTTTGGAGGTTTTTTCATCAACACCAATGGCGACTCCGAGTTGAATCAGCTAGTTAAACAGTCCTGGTGCCATCAAGAAATCACATTTCTATATGGGTTTTTATCAAGCTCAGGCTGTCATGAAACCACCTCAAACTCCAGCGTTACTTCCCTCATTGTTGAAGGGTAACCAGGAGAGCTGTTTGAGGTGATTCCATGAATAACCTGAGCTTGATCAAAACATATGAAGAAATAGAAGGTACGTGGTTTTAAGCAATGGATTATACACGCCAAAATGCGCTTTCATTTGAAACAGCTCGTCCTATGCATCAGTAGACCCCTCCTAGTCGTTCTCAACTCCCTCAGATCACTAATCATGATGGCAAGATCCTGACTTGGAAGGAAACAGTGGAATCATGGGGTAGGAAGGAGAAAGGTTTTGCTCAAAACCGTAAAAAAGACGAACCTGCTCCTAATCATCATGATGATTCCTATGACCTCCAAGAAAGGCTCTTCTAAGAAGACATAGCCAGGAGAATTGTGGAGTTGGAATCCAAAGCGAGATTCCTTAGCCAACGTGTGATGGACATGTTTGAACACAACCCATCTATACACCTCCAAGAGAGCTATCAGGGCACACCTGATATAGATGAAGTGCTGGCCAAATGGAAAGAGGAGAATCATTCGATTCTAGCTCAAGGACTGCCTCCTCTTCCACATGGTTTTAATCATCAGCCTTCCACTTCATCCCTTCTCAAGGAGGAACCTATTTTGCAGGAGGCGAGTGAGGAAGAGACGATCCAATTTGTAGCTCTCCAAGAGGCTATCATGAGTGACAATGAAGAGGAAATCATCATCGATGCTCCTTTTGAAGACATCATCAGCAATGGAGAAGACACAGGGCATGCATACATGCAGATGTTTCAGCAATACGAAAAGGAACGTAAGCATGGTGAGCTCTCTCCCCCTTTGTTTGATGAACTTCCTTGTTGCTTCGATGAGGAGGATGACCATGCCATGGAGCCTGAGTTGGAGGAGGATCAGGTGGATGTCTTTGAACAACTAGAGACTCTGATCCTTGAGTGGGAAAATGAGAGGCTTGCTCATCTTGAGGAAAGCCTTGAAGAAGAGAACCTTGAACAAGGTGATGTTCTGTGGGATGAGCAATCAGTTTGTGATTCCATTTCAAACATTACAACAGTCACTCTTCTTCAAGAAGGCCATGGGGGAGCAGAGGATGAGTTTGACAGGATCTTCAATGAAACAGAAGGGAACGGGTCAAATCATAATGCATTGCAAAGGGACTATGCACATCAAATGGCTTATGGTGATGAGCCAGCAGCCATTGATTTCTGGGTGGAACGCACCAACATGAAGGACCAGCATTCAACAAGCTTCCAAGGACAAGAAGAATACATATATGTTGGAAGCATGTTTGACTCTGATCCACTCGGATGCAAGCCAATCGAGGTGGCAGGCAAGAGGAGCAGGTCACCAAGTTTCCATTCCATTCAGCCACTTGTCTGGCACCATAAGTTTCCTAGCCAGGGAGGGGACTTAAGAAGTTTTTCCTTTGATCCAGGAGGGAAGCAAATATACCTGGTTAGCTGTATATAGTAGTTTGCTTTCAGTTTTTTTTCCTGTTTTCCCTAAGTGCTGTTTGCACAAGTAGTGTTTTTAGCCTTGTGTGTGTTTTCCCTTGTGTCTGGGGTAAAAGCTTCATGATTGATTCTTGGATCTATCGGTGCTGTTGTTAACCTTTTTCAAGCTGCGTTCTGACTCTGTGCCCAATGGAGTTTTAAGGCAATTGGTTTCTAAGCATAGCAGGCATGCTTCCCCTGGGAGTCGCCAATTTGTTGACCATTTTGGTTCTGCAGGCCAAAATCGGTCCCCCCCTTTTTTCCCCTGTTGTTATGAGCCAGTACATTTTTGGTTTTGCACAAGTCTTGGAAGTTTCTACGGACTCTGCAGGAGTTTCTACCTAAGTTGCCGATACGGATACGGGTATGAGTATCGGATACGGGGATACGTCGATTTTTTTTGGGTGGTTTGGATACGGCTGGATACAGCCGTACAAAAATATATATAAAAAATTAAAAATATAAAAATATAGCCATATAAGCAAAATTAACCACATAATATGCATAGAGGAAACAAAATAACTTCAAATAAGTTATATAACCACAAAATATATACTCATAATTCAATGCCAAATATCATAATATTCAATAGTCGAACTTATATTAGTTTTATAAATTATAACAGGTACTTGGTGCAAATGTTACAATGTATGGACAAAAATAGAGACAAATCAACGTTCTCATTGTTCACTATATAATATATTTAATATTCTTCTTCGCTTGCAATGTCTTCATCATCATGTGGTTCATTAGAACCACAAGCAATAGCAGTGCCACTCCCACTAGCTCCACTGTGCAAGTCATGTGAAGCACTGTCTAGATCCATGTCAAATAAAGAAAGGTATGTAAGGGAGGCATATAAATCAGAAGTCTCTGGGTTCACATCCCACAACTTTGTTGGCCCTTCCTTGTATTGAGGCTGTTTATGTGAAAAAAAACTTAAGTTGGAATGCACATAAACCAAATCCTCCGCTTTTTTTGCAGCCAACTTATTGCGTTTAACTGAGTGGATAAAGCCATAGCTGCCCCAACTTTGCTCAGCTAAAGAGGAGCTTGCAACCTATTGAAGCCACAAAATAAATTAAAATTTATAAAAAATTAAAAGACAGTTAAAAAACTTAAAACAAAACATCAAAAAGGTCAAAAGAAGGGTAGCGTAAAAAAATTAAAATCTTACTTGTGATAGAACTTTTATTGCAAGTGGTTGAAGGTGGGTGGATGCTTGCCTATGGAGGTACCACCAAAAGTGAGCATCCATCTTGTACTTGTCACAAATAGCGCCAAGGGAATAACCCACCGAGGATATGAAATGCATAAACTCTTCTCTGACTTGGTCTTCTACCTTTGGATCGAGAAAGATTTTAGAGAATGCTGCCTTATATCCCTCGGTAACCTCAACATCCCTATATGGTGTGACCCTCCTGGGCAAAGAAAGAATCTCTGTACTGTAATATCTGGGTGTCAAGGCAAAAGCAAGATGTAATGGGGTGGTCATTTTGTTCCACTTTTCAATGAGATGCGACTGCACTTCCTTGAAGAATCTCTTTGTGGGATCTTGCTCTTTGGCATTTATAATGGATTTAATGTTCTCAATCATTGAGTCAATTCCATCATAAATCTCACCCAAACATGGATGATCCATGTCCACATATCTCAACATGTTGACAATGGGATTAGTAAAACTCAACAAATACTCCACGTCTTCCCACCACGCATCATCAAGAATCCACCCTTTCACTTTTGTGGCCCTCTCACTGTTTCCCTGCCTCCATACACCCCAAAGGTTGTTGATGACCATGCCATTCAATGCTTCACGCACCTTAACAAGTCGTCTCAAGACGATGGTGTGAGGCAAATCGAGTCTCAGCAACCTAATACAATTATACAAAATTAAAACAAATAATTAATAAACTTAAAATTGTTCAAAAAAAAACACTACAAATTACAAACTTATAAATTAAATTAAGAGTTACCTTCAACAATTGTAATTTTGAGAAAGTCCTAAAGATGGCTTGAGACATGTGATGGTTGGTTATGAACATTTGGATCTCATTCGCCTCCTCATAGACTTGTTTGATCCAATCAATTTTTGTCCCCAACTTTTGCAACATAAGATTGAGGGAATGAACAACACAAGGTGTCCAAAACATATACACGTACCTTGCCTCAACCAACATGCCAGTAGCTCTGCAATTTTTAGCATTGTTCGTTACAACTTGAACAACGTTTTGAGGCCCCACTGCCTCAATGGACTTTATCAAGATGTTAGCAATGAATTGTGCATCTTTCACTTGCCCCTCACAATCAACGGCCTTCAAAAACATTGCCCCTTTAGGGCTCACTGCAATCACATTAATCAATGGCCTATTTGCCGTATCTTTTCATCCATTAGAAATGATGGACAACCCTGTTTCGATCCATAAATCCCTGATGGGCTGCAATGCATCTTCAATGTGTTTTCTTTCTTTTGTCAATAAGGTGGTGCACACCTTTTCATACCTTGGGGTGGCAAACCCTTTAGGGGCAGCATTGATAGATCTCACCATTTCCTACCAGTATGGTGATCTAACAGTATTAAATGACAACCCACATGCGTAAATACAACGTGCGATGCTCTGCTTTGCTATCTCTCTGGAGTCATTTTGGAATGCCCTCTCCAATGGGCCTGCATCTTTTGTTCTCTTGCGACCAAGAAGTGAATCCTCTTCCTCTTCGGCCGCAATGGGTGCAGCAAGAAAGGGGTGTGATGGAGTCACCACATTAACACGAGATGGATCCACATGAGGTGATCATTTCTTTGTCAAATGATGTTTTGATCTTTGCCCCATAACTGCATCTGCGTCTTCTTGCTTTTTGATGTATGCAAGGATCTTTGCTTGTGGCAAGCCCTTCCCAGGGTTTCCACCTATGCTTGGCCCACTACAAACTCTGATTCCAGTGCTAGAAATCGCACATAAATGAGCTTTCACTCGACTATACGAGCTCTTGAATTTACTGTTACACTCTGAGCAAAGCTAATGAAAACACCCTCCACCAGGGATCTGTTCTAATATTGTCACATATTTTCAAAGAGGTGCTTGCAAATCATATTTGGGGGTTGTCCCTTGCCCCACTGAACTAGCACTTGCACCCTGAGACATTCTAATTTTTGACAAATCGCTATAAGCTTATAGCACCTGGTAACACAAAAAAATGCTATTAAAATTTAATTATAAATATAAATTTTAAACTAATTAATAATTTAAAATTTAATAGTATATACTTTATATTTAAAATTTTAAACTAATTAATAATTTAAAATTAAAATTTAATACTTAATATAATTATATATGTATATAATATCTAAAGACTAAAATTTAAAAACAAAATATTTTAAATTTTTAACGTAATAATAAAAATTAAAATGTTAAAAGAAATAAATAAAAATTAAAAAAACTAAACTATATGATAAAAATTTAGTTTATAATTTAATAAATTTATAAATTTTAAAACCCATATTAAAATTTAAAACCCTAGGGCTAGGGAGTTTACTAGTTTAGGAAGGAAAAAAAAAGAAATTTAAAAACCTTATAGCATCTAGCAGGGGGTCGCGGAGGGTCGCGCGCAGTCGCGGAGGCAGACGGTTGCGCAGTCACGCAGATCGCAGGTCGCAGGTCAGGGAATCGCGGAGTTGCGGAGGGCCGGAGGGAGTCGCGGAGGCAGAGACGGGTCGCGGGTTGCAATGAAAATATATTTAGGGTTTTTACCTTTTTGTTATAAAGTGAAAAAAATTAAAATATTTTTTTATTCGGCCGATCTGCGGGGGATACGGCCAGGGTACGTCGTGCCCCCTGTGGATACGGCCGGATATGGACGTATCTGGTCGTATCCACAGGGGGCACGACGTACCCTGGCCGTATCCCCCGTAGATCGGCCAAGTACCATACTGTACCAGCGTATCCCCGCGATCCCAGGGCTTGCGAGGGGCGTATCCGGTAACATAGATTTCTACGGACTCTGCAGGCATTTCTATAGACTCTGCAAGGAAGTTTTCTATAGACTCTGCAGGCAGAGACAAGTTCCCACTTAGGCGCAAAATGGACCATTCTCAAGTGCCCTTGCGGAGGACAGGGAACATTTGCAAAGAGGCCAAAGAGAAAGCCGAAAAGGTAAGTTTCCTTTGAAAATTTGTTTAAGGCAAAGAAGAGAATTTCTTTGGACAAAATGTTCGAAGGAATTCCTTTGGACTTTTTGCCCAAAGAAATTCTTCGGAAGAAAATCCCGTTGTGGAAAGACGAGAATGATTTCTTTTCGGACTTTTGTCCGAAGCAATTCCTTCGGACAAAAAGTCCGAAGAAATTCGAGAGAAGCCGCGAGACAAAAAACTCGAGGAAAATACTCCGAAGGAAAGGAACGCGCGAGACAATTCTTGCAGACTTTTTGTCTGTGGGAAAAGTAGCCGAGAGAAAATCCGCGGGAAAAGTGGCCGAGTGAAAAGCCCTGAGGAAATAAGCAAGAAGCGAAGGAATTCCTTCGGATATTTTGTCCGAAGGATTTCAAGACCAAGGGAGCCGAAGGACCCCAAAGGGCAGGGGCCCTTGCGGGGGACACTCAGCCAAAAAAGATAGACACTTCTCCAAAGCCGAAGGGACACCTTCCCTTCGGGAGAGTTCAAAACAAGAAGCCCGAAGGAAAGGGAAGTAACAGAAAAGGCCGAGCAAAGGAAAAGGCTGAAGAAATTGCCAAGGGGTGACGGGCCCGAAGACGTCAAAGTCAAGCATGGCGAACTAGCCGTTGGAAGTTCAAACGCCCAGTGACGGGTGCGCAGACGTCAAGTTTAAGGCGGTGAAATAGCCGTTGATTTTGAAAAGCTTAAAGGAGAGCCCAAAGAACTCAGCGATCCGCCAAAAAGATAGCCCCGAGGGCTGAAGGAGCCAGAAAGAGACAAAACCAGGAAGAGACAAAGTGCAAAAACGGACAAACAGTCCAGGTGGCAAAGAGAGGTGTCGACTCAAGGGTTTATTCCTGTAGTTGGAACAGTGCTTGCCAAGTGGTCATCAAACGACGCAAACAGTAAGCGGCGCGGCCTATTTTTTTTCACTTTGCATTTATGAGCAGACAAACTGCGTGAATATCTGGAAGGAAGCAGTTTGTTTGCTGAAAAGAGGCGCCGCCCATGCTTTCACATTAATGTTTGAACGCCAAAGTCAAAGCAGGAGCCGACACAACATTGTCTATCAAGCGGCTACCTCTTCTTGATGCTCTCAACGCACATGGGCCAACTTGTCAAAGGGCGCCAAAAGTCTTTTCCAAAGGGGCGCCTTTACTTCTCTCTCTCTATATATTTTAAACTTCTCATTTTGAGAATGAGATCTCTTAGCCTGTAAGGCAAAGCTCTGCCCAAAAATCTCTGGGTTTGTAAGGTAGAACTCTGCCGGATTTTACCTTGAATCAAGACATAGCATTTTTACCTCCATTCTGAGTTTGCACTTTCCTATGTGTCTATGCCTTTGTTCTGTGTTAAGTCATTTTCCTTTATGCTTTCGCAGGATGATTTCAACATGTCTAGTGCATTGTGAGCTTTTCTTTTGCAGGTTTGCCAGAAGTGTCCCTAGAGGAGTGTAGGTGCCTGCGAATACGCTGCCATAGTTTGTCCGAGGACGCTTATGGTAGTTCTTCCTCCCTGTATATCCACAGACCCCTAGCTCACTGATGCAGAAGCATTTCTCATGTCAAATGAAGTGTATGGGAGCTTGTTCTTGGTGAAAAGTGTATGTTCGGGCTGAGTGGATCAACTTTTTTGGTGTATCACCTTTTAGTTTAGGTTTAGGTTCTGTTTTCAGCATCCTTATCCCTTTTCAACCCGCCCCCCCCCGCATTGTTAGCAGTAGGAAATCTAGGACCTAAAAGATACATCGAAGGGAGCTAGCCCTTATCTAGAGACTCTCCCCCAGTTTTGCCAGGCCCACAGGGAAGAGGGGAGTTTCCATTGTTGTGTGTGGAAGGCAGGAGCTCAGCCTCCTGTCAAGGGTACAATCCACTGCGTCAACAGTTGGTATGACATGGTGACTTTGAGGTCGATCAATAGTTGAAGCATGTGAGCTTAAAGGAGTCAGTTTGCCTTTGACTCTTTCTTGTTCTGTCATCGCTTCCAACCATCCTTTCTCATTTGTACAAGCGTCAACCCCTTTCCCCATTGTTTGGAAAAAAATGAGCCCTCACTTTAGTGTAAGTGCCATGGAAAGCCTTCCCACAAAGCTTGCACGTGATCACTGATGTTCCTCCATTGCCTTTGCGAACATGATCACAAAACTTTCACAGTAGATACAAAGCATCTTTCCCTCCCCCTGCCATTCTGGAAAAAAATAAAATAAAAATTAGCAACTCTAATTTAAAAAACTTAAACTTAAATTAAAATTAAAGAAATTATTAAAATAAAAATTGAAAAATCAAATTTCTTAAATAAATAACATATATATATATTAAAAATTTAAAATAGAAATAATTAAAATAAAAATTAAAAAATTAAATTAAATAAATAAATAGCGAAAAAAGAAATATATAAAAATAATGGAAAACTTATATCAATGGTTATCCGTTATATTAATGTATTAAAATTTAAAATGGTTATTTTAATGTATTGAAATTTAAAATAGTCATATTAATGTATTAAAATTTTAAAATGGTTATATTAATGTATTAAAATTTAAAATGGTTATATTAATATAACCTATATAAAGTTTAAACAAACTTAAAATTTAAAAACGGAAAATCTAACATATCGACTATTAAAAGGTTTAACTATTATAATGGCTCTAACTTTCTAAGTATATTCATATAGTTTTTTTCTATTGACGCCTTCAATCAAAAATAAAAACTATGCTTATGGGTGAGTTTGAAGTCGACTATTTTAATTTGCTAATGGTTTGCTGGTATTGTAGTAAAAGAGGAATGGCGTTGGAACATAGTACAGTCTAGTTTTTTTTTTCAATCAAACAAAAAAATGAAAAATGCAGCGTCTAACGTCCAAAAAAAACAAAAAAACAATGGCCTTACCCGTTCCTCCCATGACAACAATTGATTGCTAATTTCGGCAACTACGACGACACCTTTGACTGTTGAATTCGGTGACAAAGACTGCAAACAAGCAATCGATTAAACACAGAGGAGTTTGTATTTTTTATAAGCTTGTTTCTGCATTTTCTCATAATTTTTGGACGTGTTTAGGTTTATTTTTGATGCGTTTAGGGTTTTTTATGCGCTTAGGATTTTTATCAGATGGGTACGCATTTTTTATTGGAAATGCGTTGGAGATGTGGGTACCGGGAAATAGACGTCTCCTTCCATGGGAGACGTCTTGGTACTCATCTCTCGTATGGGAGGTGTACCTGAACCCAAGATGCGCCCCAGGTGTTGGGGGATGCCTCTCCCTGCAGATGTGCTAATTATTAGTAAATAAAATGACTAATTAGAAGTTAAAAACAACAATCACAGAAAATAAATCCATATGGCACAAACAAGGCTAAAATGCACATCTACCCACCATTATTAAAAATTTCATTCTTTTCACCTAAATTGTGAATATTGTATTAATGGAGGTTCCTATGGAGGCAGGTGGAAGTACAAATGACTTTAATGCAGCTTGTGTTAGGATCATAGTTACCAAATCTGGTCGGATCTAGACAAAATCTGCCCAGATCCGGATTTTTAGGCCGGCCTGGATAAGTTCGTTCAGGTTGCTCCTATTTTTTTTTCAAAAAATTGTTTTTTTTTTTAAATTTTAAGGTTTTATGCGCAAAAAAAACCTGGAAACCATAAATATGATATAATATTAACATTTTATATTATTTTATTAATGTTTTTCATTGTATTTGTCAGTTTTGCATATTTATAAAACTATGCTCACATGTATATTTGTTTATATTCCGGATCGGATTTTTTCAATCTTTTTCAAGAATTCTGGTTTTCAAATTTTTTTGCCCTTCCGAACGGATCCCAATTTCTGCACTTGGCAACTATGGTTAGGATCGACTTGGGGTTGGATGACATGTATCTATGGCAAACAACGACACAATCTTATGAGGATTTGAATAAAGAGCATCCTTTAGCTCTACAACCCTTAAGCATACGTCTTTCCTCTGAGTTTACATCATGAGCATTAATCCATAAACCTTGCAACTTGTATTAATGGTAGGAAAGATGCGCTCCAAATCTATATTGGATCTGCTTTTGATACCATCAATTGCTGCAATCTATCAACTCAAATACTTAAGTGCCTTCAATAGTTGCATGAAAAATGATGGCGCGTAGGAGCTCTCAGCGTCAGGTAATTGTTACAAAAGACATTGTGGGTGCTGCAAATGCAAGTATATGTATTCAGATAAAAGCCTTTACGAGTCTATGAAACGAAGTATAAATATAAGAAAGTCCCAAAGATGCATCCTTATAATCCCAATGCGTAGTCTAAAAATGTGAGTGAGTTCTCCTAATATGGAGAAGCAACCCATCCAAATTGGTAATGACAACAATGTCATCACACCCCAGATAATCAAATCCCTACAGAATCTACAAGTCCAGCCTCTAGGTAAACATAATGCTAGAACCCTAGCCACCCATCCTTTTAATTGTTAATTATGTCGAGAGGCATAATAGCAATGATAGACAAAGGTGGGGGGAGAGGTGGAAGTAGCGAGTGTAATAGTGTGAGATTTCAATAAAAATCACCGATCTTATATTTTATGTCCATTTGACCGTCATAGGGTAGTTTTTCTTCTTGCTTGGAACAAACGATAAAAAATCGTGATATCTTGGGCATATAGTGGAGTTTGGAGCCCCTTTAGTTAATTCTCGGAAATGTTATTTTGAGCCTAACGTAGTGGTGTAGCTAGATTGAGGCCATATGTCATTAGTCAACGAGAAACTTGCGGTGAAGTTGGAGTCGTTAATCAACGTGGAACCCTTTGATGGGCAAAACTTTGACAAATCCAAGATAGGTGCCTCAAAATTGACAAATCTCAGAATTTTCGAGATAGATATATTTAAGAATCAAGATATTTGTACTAATACTAGAGCACAACTCACCCCCTTTTCATTCTAGAACTCAACCTCAACTACCTTGGTTTACTCCTTTGTAATGTCCCCCTTTTTGGCATAACTTGCTTATGGACTCTTAGCTTGGTTTGTTCCCACAAGGCTAAGGGAAAGAAAGAGGAGGGAACATTGAGGGGGCTATTCTAAGAGCAAAAAGGTGAAAAGTACTTAAGTATTCTAATTTTCAGTTGAGTTATGCAAAAATTACTTTTGATCTAATTTTCACTTAAGTAGGGGACCTTTAAGGGTCATGAGAGCCTAAACCCTTAAAAAGGAGTCTTAAAAAGGTAAAGTTGCTTATGTTTCAAAAGACACATCCCTCCAACTTGGGTTCCACCCTTGGGGGATGATTATAAAAAGCAATTGAGGATTTATTTGGAAGGTTATGTTTATTTTGGATATTAAATCATTGATCAAGTATGTCAAGCTTGTTCATCACTTCTTGAAGACAAAAACCTTTAAGTGTGTTAAGGGTTTGGGGACGAAAACCTCTATTCCTATTTTCTAAGGCAGCTCTATTCAATGGTTGTAGTTGAGCTTCAAATTTGCATGATCGCATGCAAGTGGATCTACAAGGGTGTTTTTGGACACCACCTTCATTAAGGATTGTTGCAAACCCTATAACGAGGCGGTTTTCGGATAATTTGCAGGTCTTGGAGACCGGCAACTTGCATTGGATGATTGCTAGCAAGGTTTGAAGCCATTTCCTTGGGCGGTGAATTGTTTGTGTCAAAAAGACCCCTCTTGAGAGCGCTGCACTACACAGAGACCCCTTTGAGGGCTTGGGAGATTTATTGGCTTAATTATTTCACTTGGGTGACTTGCCTAGGGCATTATAAGAGGTCAATTGGTGATCAAATGGTGAGATAAAATATTCTGATTTGTTATTAATTATTTTTGAGGTGTGGCGAATTGATGTGGGAAAGAAGTGAGCCTTTTTGGAGGGCTTTTGGACTCTAATTCAAAAAGGTAAAATTCTAATATTATTCCTGATTTATTTGAGATAAAATCACAAGGTTTTGGAGGGGTTTGGAGAGCTAAAATAAGGGTTTTAATCATGGAAATTTTAGCAACTAAAATCAGAAGTTGGGCGATTCATTTGAAAGAGAAGTTGCAAGGGTTTGGATTGCTTGTAGGCCCTAAATCATTGGGCAAATATTATCCTTAATATTTGTAAAATTTTCTAATAATTTTCAGCTTGTTGGTTGAGGGTTTTGACCTCATTTGATCACTTGATATTCACGATATTGGGAGGTGAATTTATTTGATAATTTTTCAGCTTGCTTGTGAAGTGTAGCAATCTGATTTTCCATTGTCCCAGTGGTTATTTTAGGGGCCTAATTTCAGATTTGGAATTAATCGCTGGTCTTACCTAATTTTGCAAGCTATTTTTGAAGGTTTTACATCAGGTTTGGCAAGTGGGAAAGAAGGCTTGTGTTTGCTAGAATTTTGGGCATATATCTTTAGCTGGTTTGAACATCATTTTCAGGTATTTATTACAGCAGTTTGCATCATCTTTTATAGTTTATTCTCAGTTTTTGGAGTGGATATAAAGGGCTGTAATTGTGGATTAATTTCCGTCCTAATGGCATCTAGCATTTGGATCACTTTGGAGGGGTGTTGTGGTTTGTTTGATGTACCTAGAGTGGCTGGTCTATTCTATTATTTTCATATGTTTGATTGGGAGTTGTGCCCAATCCCATTATTGCTTGCTTGTCCCAAGTTGGGGACATTACATCCTTAGCATATGTTTACAATGTGAATAGCCATCTCAAACACCCCTTCTCCTTTGTGCAAAATTGTTTCAATATTTTTGATGGGATCCATAACCTCTTTTGGTAGGTCCTTACCTCTACGCTAGGCCTTTCACAAGACAAGTCATGGAATAAGCTAGTACCAATACACTCTTTCCCCGCCACTTCACCAAATGTAAAATTAATCCTTTGAGTCTCATGGGGGTAGTTCTAGCTCTTACACAACCTTAAGGATGATTGTTCGATTGTTATTTCTATTGATCAAAGCATATATAGCTCCCTAGGGGTGGATTCTCACCTTTCCAAGGATTTTCCGCACCTTTCCCAATAGTTCCAAAGCATTTGCATGCTTTGCAAGTCTTTTGTGAAGTTCCAATAAAATTCCTTGTTGTGAAGCCTTCGCTTCATTCTAAAGCGTTTCCTTTTTTGTGAAGCTCTCTCTTCATTGCAAAGTGACTTCTTTGTTCAGAAGTTGCCCCCTTGTTGCAAAATTTCTTCCCCTTTTTGAGAAGCTTATTTTCCTTGTGCAGCTCCCACTTCTTTGTGCCCCTCCATTCATACTTTGCATAGCTCTCCTCCTTCCCAAAGCTCACAAAACCTCATTTGCGGAAAATAAGGCCGCAAATCGAACCATAAAAAATAAGTTTCTTCTATATTGCAGTGACAATCTTTTGGACCAGCTGTGTGTTGCACAATACTTCAAAGATTGATCTCAAGTATGACTATCAACGAGTTGTAGTCATCCTAGACGAAAACTGAAAGACGACATTCATGACGAGAGAAGGCATATACAAGTGGTTAGTTATGCCTTTTGCCTTGATCAAAACTCCAACTTCATGAGGCTTGATGAATGACATTGTGACCATTCACAAGTCCTTTTATCAGTGTCTACTTCGATGACATCCTCATAAAGATGTGGGAAGAGCACATTGCACGCATCTAAAAGGTCCTTCTCACACTCCACATTAACAAGTTACAGGGCAACTTAGGAAAGTATACCTTTGGTGTTATTGAAGTTCAGTGTTTGGGATACATCATTGGTAATGAAGGCATTCACATGGATCCAACAAAGATCAAGATCATTTAGAATTGACCAACTCCTTGCAATCTCACGCAATTATTGCAAATCTTTCTTGGACTCACTAACTTCTATCAGTAGTTTGTGCTAGGTTTCTTACAGCTCACTTGACCATTTGAATTCATTTATACAGACCAAATCAACATTCCAATGAACCCCTGTGCATGAACAAGTATTCGAAGAACTCAAGTCAAAGCTATGTCCAACTCCTGTTCTTGCACTGCTTGACGTCCATCAACCTTTCCAAGTTTTGATTGATGCATTTGATTTTGCTCTTGTTGTTGAGATAACCCAACATGGGCACTCCATTACTTATCATTTAGTGACTGTTTGGAGATGATCTACATATGAGAAAGAGCTCTATGCAATCGTCCAAGTTGTCAAGCAATGGTGGCACTATCTCCTCGGTAAGGAAACTGTCATTCATTGAAACCACGAGCCTCTTCAATTTTTGCACACTCAAAGAAAGTTGGAGAATGCTTGACACATGAAGTGGATGAGTTCCCTACAACATCTCCATTTGGTGAGAGAAGCAGCGGATTGCTTGAGCAGACCTCTAGTCACCTCGCTTCTCATAGTGCTTGGCACTAGATGCCATAGCACCATGGATTGGGTCTCTTATTACATTGTAGACCTAGATTTTGCTTACACCTTCAACACTCTTTCTCAAGGACAATAAGTCAGTGACTTCTATCTGCATGATCAACTCCTCTACAAACTTGGTTGTGTGTGTGTTCCTTTAGGTACACCTCATTCGAGACTTATCTGGGAAGCAAACTACAACTTATCTGGACACTTTGGAGTAACAAACACCTTGGCAGCACTGCAACATTTCTACTGGCCCAACATGTGCAAAAGCATTGAGGCTAACACTAATTGTGTGTTCCTTGCAGCATAGTCAAGTCTTCCAACGGCTAATTGAGTATGTACACACCTCTTCCACTTTTGTCCAGGCCATGAGAATCTATCAATATGGATTTTCTTTTAAGTATGCTGACAACCAAGCACCAACATGATTGCATCTTTTTAGTTGTGGATTGATTCTCCAAGATGGCAATCACGACGGTGTGCACAAAGACAATCAATGCACTTGAGACAACCAAAGTCTTCTCCAAAATGTTTGGATGCACTTTGGGGTACCTCTCTCCATTGTATCTGATTAGAATCCTCGATTAGTCAATTCTGGCAAGCTTTATGGGTTATTCTTGACACAACATTGTTTGCTGACTCGACAAACCGTGAGCAGATTAAACTTCCGAGCATCTGATACAAGTGTCCTATATTGATTTGCAGATGTCAATAAAATATTGGTCTTTGGAGGATACTTTTGGATGTGATATGTGTAGTTGATCTTGAATGACCAATGTTGTGGTTTAGCCATGTAGGTCACATCTCAATCATATAAATATGGCTTGCCAAGAAAAACGTCACAAATTGCTAGAGGAGCTGGATAACAAATGAGGGAAACTTCATAGGTGAAATCCCAAACTTGAATGAGCACTGTCACGGCCTTGATGGAACCATCCAAGTGAATATGACTAAGAATGCACCAGGATTACCAAAGCTAGACGCTTTGCATCGTCTTGAGAAATGATATTCGTCGATCTTACACTCCCAATGATGACATGGAGCATTTGGTGTGTAAAAGTGCTCTCTTTCTTTAGCACCAATGGGTCTTGGCTAAGCATTGGTGCTCAAGCATTGAACATCAAGATTTGTGTTTGTTGACAATTTTGCCCTAGAGGCCAAATTGTCACCCCTACTATCCGAAACTATGCATATGGTGCCAGTTTGTCTTGTAAATCCGTTTTGGGTCCCGAGTAATGAAAAGAAAAAGGGTTTTGTGAAGTTCATTGAGGCTTGGGGTGTTTAAATGCATACCTACAATGACCCAAGGAGCCATCTACAGCCAGGTATAAGCCAAGGAAAGACACCTACAACAAGTTCAAAGGCCATATCTCCTGTTCAAAATGTCACATACAGTCGTAAAGCTCTAGGCTTGTAGAAGGAATAGCTTTGTAAGGTGTATAAGAGCCAATGAAGAACTAATAGCTACAACCATCCTTGAAGTTAATGTTGACAAATCTTCCACGAGTCAGATTTTTTCTTGCCACTTGGAGTTTCGAGTTCTAACGAGGAGTTGACTAGTCCATATTTAGAGTTGACTAATTGATCAAACGCCGCATCCACTAGAAGATTTACATGCAAAAAAGAGGTGGATGGTTCATGACAAGGATGAGTGCGCTTCATCAAACGAATAAACTTCATGCAAGGACAAAGGAAAATTATATTTTATTTTAAGGCCAAGCAAAGCTTGGAGTTAACAAAAGTAAATCTTTCTCTTCAAGTTTATACGCCTATCTTTGGCCTCTTGTAATTTGCTGTATAATGGCTTTCAGCCTTGATTAAAAATCATCAAAATCTCTCTTGGTTAGACCAGACTCTGCCATTAAGAGTTGTGTAACCTCTTCGATCAATAAGGATTGTACTTTCAGATTTCAAGCGTGGCATAGTGTATATTTCTTCAGCAATTTGCATAAGTGGTAGAGTTTGTTCTCCCTTCCCAAATTATGTTTCGTACCTAGTTGCTATATTGTCTTTGTACAGGTCATGTTAAAGTGTTCTTTATTGTCTTTTGCTGAGACTGTAAGTGGATGTTAGGCGGCTGCAAAGTGTCTTTTATCAGACATCTCTCCACCATTTCCCTCAGGTTTTAGTCATTGGATCGAACCTCTGCATGAAATACTTATGCACAAGTGATTAATTGAAGTCTAAGGTCTTCCTTCTCTCTTGTTCGTTCAGTGTTCAAGGTTCCGAGCTGAGTAGGATCATAATTCTGGTGTATCACCCCCTTTTAGGTAGGATTTCCCCTTTAAGTTTTCTTTCTTCCTTTTCCATGGTAGTCAGCAGCGTAGAGTAGGAATCTTCATTGATACATCATACAGGAACCAGCCTTCTTTGGAGGTTCTTCTCACTATCGAGGCACCCACCCTCGTGAGAAGATCCCATTGTTTCAGCCGGATAGAGGACTGGCCGTTTCGCGCACGTTCTCGAATCAGGGCGCAGCTCCAGGTTGACAACAGTTAACCTACAAGCCTGTAGGTTCATTTACAGATGAAAACAAGCAATCATAAGTGTGAGCACATGTTTATGTCTTCGGATTCTTTCCTAAGTGTTTTATTTCCTCAAGTGTTTTCTTTTCATATATCTTTTTTACTAAATGTGGAAGCAATTTCCTCGGACTTTTTGTCCGAGGACAAAAGTCTGAGGGATTGAAGATTTCAAGGGATTTTCAAAAACCCCGGGTGCCCTTCAAAAAAACCTGGGTGCCCTTCAAAAAAGCCTGGGTGCCTTACAAAAAGTCTGAGAAAATTACAAAGGGGCAGTTCTTTGGCGAAGAAAAGGACTTTTACAAAAACCCTGAAGGGCACTTACCCTTAGGGAAGGTCCATTACAAAAGTCCGGGTGCCCTTCAAAAAACTCGGGTGCCCTTCAAAAAACCCGGGTGCCTTTTTCTTAAGGGTTATTCACTTCGGAAGGGGGTGTTTGAAAAATCCGAGGGGCTGTTTAAAAACCCAAAGGGCAAGGTACCCTTCGGAAGCGTCATTGACAAAAAACTCGAAGGGTAGGGTACCCTTTGGGAAGATTCACTTCAACTTTGGGAAAGACGTTTGCAAAAAACCCGAAGGGCATGTGCCCTTCAGGAAGCTCTGTCTCGTGGTTTTCAAAGGGCTTTACAAAAAGCCCGAAGAGCACCTGCCTTTCGAGAAAGGATCATGATAGAAAGCCCGAAGGGATGTTTTTCTGGAAGGCAAGGGACAAATCCCGTGGACTTTTTGTCCACAGGAAGTTGAAACCAAAAAACCCGAAAGAATATAAACAAAGCAAAGGAAGAAAATTTAAGGGATATCCAAATGACATATCCCTTAAATTTTCTTCCTTTGCTTTGTTTATATTCTTTCGGGTTTTTTGGTTTCAAATTCCTGTGGACAAAAAGTCCACGGGATTTGTCCCCCTTCGGACTTTTTGTCTGAAGGATTCCTTCGAAAAAGTTGGCAAACAAGAAATCTGAAAGAAGGAAAGCCGAAGGAAATCCAAAGAAGGGTAAAATAAAAGATCTGAAGAAGATAAGACTAGGGAGAAATCTGAAGAAAAGCAAAAGTCCAAACCCAGAAATCCAAAAGAATTAAGCCAAAGAGATAACAAGAAATCCGAAAGAAATGGAGGTTTGACTGTGCAAAAAGGATAGAAAATAGATAATTCAATGGGAAGTTGAAAACAGAATATCCGAGGAAATATAGATCAAATAGAGATAAGATAATACAAAAATAGATTCCCGCCAAAAATAGACAAGACACAGGCAGACCAAAATAAGAGAAAATACAAGCGAACAAGGGCTATTTTTGACGGATTGCTAAGTTTCAATTGACTATTTCTTTTATTTGTGGTTTGACTAGTCATTCTCATGCATTCGAAGGTCCTCAAACCGAATTCTTAGCCCAAGTTTGACTTTGTTTTCATGCAAACGAGAGGATCTCAAGGGGAGTCTATTTTGGAAACTTGGTGTAATCTTCCATGCAAAGAGAGGTTTGACTTTCAACAGACCCACCATCCATTCTCAAACGCCAAAGAGCTAGTGAAGTTTCTAATTTTAGACATGGCTCAGCTGAACATGCACAAGCAAAGTCAAATGTATGAACTCACCGTCTAATTCTAGCACCAAGGAGCTTTCATGCAAAGAGGTAGAAGACAAAATGGACTCAATTGTAAAGGTTGAGTTGGACTGATTTAGCCTCTCTCTTATTTTTCAACACCAATCTTTTGGCTTTTGTAATTTTTTATATTAATGGCTTTTTAGCCTTGTAAAAAGGGATCCCTCTTTTGGCAAGAAAACTTTTGCCAAAGATTGTGCTGTAATTTTTTTCAGAATCAATAAGAAAATGACTGTGTTTTTTCAATTTCCAGCAGCTGATATAGTGTACTTTTGTCATTGATTTGCCTAAGTGATAGATTTTTCTTCCTTGTCAAGTCTGGATTCGTACCTAGTTACTAGCTGGTCATTTATGCATGTCACGTTTTGTGTTTGATTGTCTTTTGTTGAGTTTATAGTGGATATTAGTGGCAGTTTAGTGCCTTTCATCAGTGCTATTTTTCCATTTGCCTCAAGCTTAGATCATTAGATTAAACCTTTTCGTGAAATACTTATGTGTATTGATCAATTGGAGTTGAAGTTCTGCCTCTTCCTTGTCTGAATCAGTGTTTTCAGAAGCTCGATTTGAATGGATCAAGCAAATTAGGTGTATCACTATTTTAGCTAAGATTTCTTTTCAAGTTCTTTCTTCCTTTTTCCCTAGGCAGTTTGTAGCATAGAAGTTGAGATCCTCGTAGATACATCTTACAGGAACCAGCCTTTTCTGGAGGTTCTTCTCATCATTGAGGCACCCACCCTCGTGAGAAGATCCCATTGTTTCAACTAAAGGGAGGATTAGCCATTTCAACACATCTTCGATCAGGGTGCAACTCCAAGTTGACAATAGTGTCTTGTTCTTCTTCAACTATAAATTGCTATTCAAGCTAAACAAGCAAACTCTGTTGTGCACGACGATCTTGGTCATCATGGTTCTTAACCTTGTTGGTGACTACACCACTTGTTCCCTTTTCCTTTGTCCTTCTGGGAAGGATTTTTGGGTTGAGTAGAATTCTGCTTTTGTGAAGGTTGTCCACTATGAGGTTGTTGCCATGCTGTCTGAGACTTGTTTTGTTGTCCTGAAGGCCTTTCTTAGGTGGACCTAAGGGAGTTGTGCCTTTCATATTTTTTTTGGCTTGCTCTTCGATCTTGACAGCTTGTCTGTGTTTCTCCTATGTTCTCATATTGCAAGAACTCCATTGCGGCTTGTATGTAGGTGTGGATCTCAATAGTGTACTTTAGGCCTTGATGCATCTCTGTCTCAGAAAGGTTTAGACGTCCATAGGGTTCATTGAACTCATGGATGTGATCAGTCATGGCTCAATCCTTCTTTTACATTAACAACCAGAATTTTTTATAAACATCATGGTAATGATTATGTAGATAGAATTGCATACATACTATTGTGACTAATTTTGACCATGTATCAATGGGTTCGTGTTCACTCTCGTTCTGCATACTGTGAGATCTCCACCAGTTGAGTGTTGAGGTAGACATCTTCAAATTTACAAAAGTGATATTTTTCTTGGAGAACTTGTTGATGGTGTAGTTTGCTTTTAGTTGCCTTAGTTATCATCCAATGTGTCGACGTCTATTTTGCCTTGGAACATTGGGATATCCAAGCGACTTGGACCTTGAATGAATTTTGGTACTGAAAAGACTTCAAAGGTGTTGTAGAGGCTGTTGGTTCTAGTTGTATCATCAATTATTGGAATTAGGGGAATGGTTATTTCCTCTATTCATCTAAATCTGTTTAAATAAGTTACTGGACGTCCACTGTTGAAGACTCCTCTTTTTTATTAGTCATTTTGGACTTGTCTTTGCTCATCAGGATAGACTAATACAAAACCAAGTTGGATGCCTTACTTTTGAGATTGTGAATATGTTGGCATGCTCTAGGAAAATTCTTAGGGAAATAAGCTTTGATACCGATGATTTGTGCCGAGCCTAGGAGGTGCACAAAGGACAATCTACAACTAACTAAGCTATAGGAAAGTGCTTAACGAGAGTTGCAACTTATAGAACATGCAATGGAATCTAAACAATGAGATGCGGAATAACTTTTACACATTCGGGATTCAATGGAGTAGAGTCACTCTTGTATTGCAATGAACAAAAAGAAGTGAAAATATACGATGTAATTGTATAATTGTGTATACCTTGTATACCGGACCTTAGGAAGGATTATAATGTTGTTAAGATGTTAGAAAACTATATCGCCATCTCCTATCCTCCCTGCCATCTAATCTAATGAAAGCAAGAAATATTATGGTAGATCACATCATGAAAATGGTTTCAAGAACCATATGTATGCTCAACTGATTCATCTTCCATAACTGTCGTCAATTTGGAAAGATGACATCTTGATCCCTTCTGACATGGAGTCTTAAGTGGTAGATACTTTGTTGTGTTGTGCACGGGGAGCTCACAGGGGTGACAATTTAATTTGCAGCATTATTTGCCGAGAATGAGGTTTTGCGAGCTTCGCAAAGAAGGGGAGTTGCACAATGCATAAAGAAGTGGGAGTTGCACAAGAAAAGGAAACTTCACAAAGAGGGGATGAAGCTTCACAACAAAGAAGAGATTTGAAATGAAGGGAAAGCTTTGCAACAAAGGAATCGCTTTGAAATGAAGGGAGAGCTTTGCAACAAAGGGAAGGCTTCACAAGAATGACTTTTTTTGGAACTTGGCAAAAGGCTTGTGAAGCATATGAATGCGTTGGAAAGCATGGGTAAGGTGCGCACAAGCCTTGGGAAGGTGAGAATCCGCCTATAGGGAGATGGAAATGCTCTTATCAGCTATTAATAGAATAATTAAAAGCATCCAACAAATAAATGGGATATATTCAAAAGGGGCATTCATAACCTCTTTCTTGAGATGTGCATTGCTAATCTGGTGAAATGTGTTTGACAACAACATAATTGGATTGAGGTTTTGGATAAATGTGTGGTGCATTTGACTAACAACTTCCAGCAACACCAATGGAGGATAGAAGTAATAGAGAAACTCCTATTCTAATCAACAAAAAGGAGACTTGCTTATATTCTGATGGAACAAGCCAGAAGTCACCCACAACCAAAGAGGCAAGCCATGTAAGCAGAAAGCTTTGTGGATGCCTCCATTCGTGGTTTTGACTGGTCTGTCCTAAACTACGGGCCTCAAGTGATGCCAGCATCCTCTTCTTGCCAGCATCACCCACCTGATGAAAGCAACAATGCCCCTTCCCTGTCCCCAAGGGCTGCATTAACTCTGATTTTTATGGTCCTAGCACTAAATGAAAAAATAACAAGAGGGGACCGAATTATGTTCAAATTTTGTCAGTTGTAAATAGAAACTGTTCAACTCTATTTAAAAGTGAGAAATGAAATACCTGTAAGGTGAGTTTGCTTCATATATGTAACTATAGGGTGAGTTTTTAAATGTTTAGTATTTCCCTGTTTTGATACCTTTTCCTCAAACCTTTGCAAGAAGGATAACAAAATATCTGTTGAGGAAGTTGAGCCTTGTTTCTGTATGTGAGGGTGATAAATTTACTTTGTTTCTTAGCAATTTTCTGTTCTGTTCTTAGTATAGTGCTATTTCCTGCTCTTTTGGCTCCAGGACTGCTCAATTTCTTGTCAAATTTGTGTTCTGCTACTTTCTTAAACCTACACCTCAATGCTCTGGGCTTAACCTGATGTAAATATTTTATTTTTAATACAATATTGATTCTTTTTTATAAAAACAGTAAGCAAACAAAATGAAATCAATAGTCATTAAATCAACATCTGGTTAATCATTGCATTTTTCATTGCTAAATCAACATGAAATAAAATTGAGTAGATTTAGATTATACATTAAGATTTGGGGCAAAAATAATCCTTCTATGTTGTGGTTAATATTTTATCTTCCACCTCTTCTTTGCTGCTGCCCAAAAGAAAATTTCTGTTTGATTTTACCCTATTTAAGGGTTTTTTCTTATAAATTTTATTGAATTCAAGCTAATATATGAGGCCCTGACTAAACAATCTTGGGAGGAAGCAGGGTGCTCCTCGCAATGACTCTCCTAACATCTATGATTGATGATTGTGTGAGTTAAGTGCAATATTCCAAGACCAACATAAATGAAATCATAGTATAAAAACTCGGCAATTGCTTGGCAGCCCAAAATTTTGACTCGTACTCAGGACTCGACAATTACTTGGCAACTTTATCACCACTTTAAAAAAAAAAAAAAATTCATAAAATGAAATGAATGTAGAGAACACACACCTTAGAGTTATAGATATGTTTTATATTAGTTTTTGAGCAAATAAGAGTACAAAGCTTCATTTTAAACAAAAAAAAGAGTACAATGCTCATAGACTATCTTGAACTCCTTTACTGCACCCTAGAAGTGGAAGTTAAAGAGTCCTCCTTTGGAATAGGAATAATTCTCGTAGTGGTTACAATATTGGTGGGTGGTGGAACTGTGAATTGAAGGCTCTCTATTCTCTATTTATTTATTTGACGAGTCCATTCTTGAGAGCGACTTGTGATTGGCCCAATATATAGATTAGGCCACCCAACCGATCATCTACAAACACATCGTCCATATCCTCCCCAACCCCTCCCAATGCTTTTGCTTCCCCTACTACTATAGCTTCTTCTGCTTCCCTCTCTAAATTTGTGACCTCCTTGTTAGGAATTAGCTTTCACATGAGTGTTTACATTTGATATTTACCGAGAGGTAAATAGTATATTGTTGAGTTAGTTATTATTTGGTTATTCGAATATATTGTGGTAACAACATATTCGTTTATAGTCAGTTTGTTAGTGTGAGTTATTATAGGGGTGTGAGAGATATTGGTAGAGATATGATCTCCTCAATTATAGGAAATAGTTTTTCTATATAACTTTGTATTCGTGTATGAGTTTAATATATGCAGAATATTATTGTGTTAAAATATTTCTCTGTCTCCGTGTATGCTCCATTATTCTAGTATGTTATTTGCTTAAACATGTGCAGACTTTGATTTTCTCAATATATGGTATCAAAGCGGGTTCTTGTGAGAGCGAGATCAATAATGCTCTTGGAATAGAGTTTTGACTTTTTTTCTAGGGGCAGTCATTCTGATCTGCAATGCCCCTATAAATGAAGTTTTTGTCTTAGAGAAGAAGAGGATGTAACAATAAATTTCAAGAAGCACGTAATTTTGATCAAAATGTCTCATTTGATTTTAGGTATGCACAATTTTCTTTTGTTGTTGATCCTTTGTGATACAATCTGATCATGCTATAGATGTAGAGAGGTGCGCAATTCTATATATGGCAACCCCAGAAGCCTGCACAATGTTTGGAAGTGAATGAGCAAGTGATACATCAATGCTCAACACGTAGAATTCGATGTATTTCCTATATGAGCAGAACATTAGCGTCCCATTTGGTGTCATTGTTTGCGGATCTATGCTTGTTACTATCGAAGGCTTCCACAGAATGCATTCCAGTGCACCCAATGACCAATCAATCGCAGTCCAAATCTGTTGATTATATGTTAGGACCAACTCTGCCGCGCATACTGTCCTTCTTTCATGTACATAATTTATTTCTATTGTTCAGGGATCTGCAACAGCTTGAAACATCCCAAACCTGTGTGCTTGATAATGGGATTTGCCACATCGGGCTTGCATCTGAAGATCTATTTCCAGCTGGATGCATTGGACCAAATCCACCATCCTCACATGACGACATTCAATTGTGCAGCGGCCTGCAAATATTCAACGACGATGCAAAGATTTCTATTAAGTTTGTTTTATCTTTTTTAGGTCGGTTTTAGTTTAATAGTATTTATTTGTCAAATCATAAGTTTGTAGTTTTTTATTTGAGTCATGTAGATTTTTTAACTATTAGGTGGTATTTAATTTTTTATATATATTCAATTTCAATATTAAAGTCATTGTTAATTATAGGTTTAGTCAATAGGATTAAATTTTTTGCCAATGAGGCTTATAAAAGTCAAAAGTGTCTTTTAAAGTTTGGTCATATATAGTCAAGATTGTTGTGTCCGTCAATAAATTATGTCTTTAGTTAAATTTCTAATTATAGCTTTTAGCTATTATAAATTTAATTATTTATAGATTTAAATAATCAAAAACAAAAAAGTTCAAAAAGTCTTTATGTCATAAGTACAAAAATACGAAGTGTCGTTCTAAGTCAAGTCATTTTGTTAATATTGTCAAAATGTTAAAAAATGAGTCGAAGTGTCAGTTTTATGTTAACATTGTCAAAATCAAAGTTAATTGTTTGTACAAGGATGCACTATCGGTTGTACACCACATCCTGAGTCAAATGTCAAATGTGTCGATCTTATGGGGGGTTCTCTTGAAAAGTTGCATCCGAGCTTCATCAACACTTTTGTTGAGTGAGCAGCTTCACCTACTGCAGGATAGAGGAAATGGACGCTGGAGGTTCTAGAGCCTCTCGTCAGTTACCAATGACGGGGCCTAGATGATTTGGTGACGTATGTAGTGTGGTGTGTTTTTTATAGTTTCCGTCGTATGTTTGCAAATAAGAACAAAACTACATGCTTGTTCAAGTAATGTAATTTCAAACATAATTCCCTAATGTAAAAACATAGTGAAAGGATAAAAAACACCAATGTAAGTCAGTTCATGGATTTTGAAAAGGTTTGTGGTAAGATCCAGAAAACAACCAAAGGTGAATAGTTGATGGGTCCTATTCATGTCAAGGTTTGTGGTAACTCTGTTTAAAATCATGGAAGGAGTGAGCCTTTCTTTGTATCAAGGTCATGAGCCAAATAGGGCATGCCACAAGAGTGAACATACTGCAGGTGAGAGTGTGAATATTTTTGCACCATGTAAAAACTAAGGGGGGAATGTTAGGTTTTAGCTTTTACATGAGTATTTACATTTGATATTTACTGAGAGGTAAATAGTACATTGTTTAGTTATTCTTTGGTTATTTGAATATGTTGTGGTAACAATATATTCTTTTAGAATTAGTTTGTTAGTGTGAGTTATTATAGGGGTGTGAGAGATTGGTGGAGATATGATCTCCCCAACTATAGGAAATACTTTTCTTATATAACTTTGTATTCATGTATGAGTTTAATATATGCAGAATATTATTGTGTTTAAATATTTCTCTGTCTCCGTGTATGCTCCATTATTCCGGTATGTTATTGGCTTAAACATGTGCAGACTCTGATTTTTCCAATACTCCTTGGTAAAAATGGTCTTCTGTTGCGCATCCTTAAACTCAACAATCTAATATGAACATGGATCAATATCATCCAAGTCAATTGCCTTGTGACTATTTTGCCCTTCCACTCATCTCACACAAAGACGAATATTGTATTGCACAAAGACAAGGTCATTGAGGCATTGTGTTGTCAGTATATTGCCCTTCTTTGTGTGAATGACCTCAAATATGATCCAATTTATTTCACACCCAGAAGCACTGCATGGCTAGGATAAAATGCAGATGGCTAATTTCTGAAGATTTGGTGTTCTTGCACCATAATCTTCCCACCACAAATCTACAAATAATACATTTATAACTTTGTAAGTCAACTAGGCATACATTTATAAAGAAATAATGACAATACAATTGAAGGACTCAATTTGAATTTGTTTTTCAGCTCATTGATGGGTCGTTTTCCTTTGAATTCATAGAGGTGAAAAAAAGAGCCTCTCCTCTACAGTCTTGTAAATCTGTAGCCTATCCACAATTATGTCTCTGGTGGCTTTGTCAGTGATCATCCTCTCTATGCATGTTTTTAGGCCATCCATGACCTCTTTATCAGCCCTAAATGAATATACGAAGAAAAACTTGGGGTTCAAGTAGGAGTCCACTGCATGTACATATTGGTGGAGCTACTTGTTCCATCTACGATCAATTAGGTGCCAAATGGGCTCATATTTTTTTATTTTGGCCATGATGATTTGCTATGGCCTCCTTGGCCCTATCCACGACCTTATACAAATATCTCTTCAGATTATTTTCTCCATCCACCAACTGTAGCACTCTAACTAGAGGCTCTGACACCTAAAAACAAATAATGTATAATTTTTCAAATTACAATTAAGAGAATTTTGAGCCATTTTATACAAAATAAATAAATGATAAATAAAAAATAGTTAAGTCTAAAGTTACCTTGATGGCCTCATTTGTGGTCTTTGCAAACACATCATAAAAAACGGTTTTCGTGACCCTTTCTCCTTCAACCTTTCTGCGATATTGAGACTCCAACTACCGTGTGCTCACAAACAGTTGCTTAAGAGATGTTTGTGAGGCTGCAATGCTCTGCAATGTGATGAAGTGTGTGGCAAATCGTGTGGCTTTCGGTCACACAAGATATTTTTTGGTGTGCTCTCTCATCAAAATCAACGCCCAAGGATGATTGTAGATGTACTTTGTGATATTTCTTGCATCTTCGACCGTATTTTTCAGCTGTGTCATCTTTCCTATGTCCTTAAGTAGGAGATCAATGCAATGCGCTTAACATGGGCTTCAAAAGGTGACTTCTTGTTTTTGGTTGATTTGATTAGATATGTTTCTTGTGCCAAGGCGTGGACTAATAGTTTTCATGCCTGGCATGGTAGAATTTGTATAAATTGAATTATTCTTTGAATTAATGTAATTGGTCACAACTTGGACGACGGTCTTCATACCCACTTTCATGACTACTTCGTCCAACATATCACTCAAAGTGTTGGCATTTTTCACTTTGTCGGAGGCATCAATTGACTTTAAGAACACCAATTGCCCACTTGAAGTCACTAAAAATTTAATCTAAAGGGTGATTCCTTCCATCCGTCCACCCATCAGACAAAATATTGCAACCCTTCTTGCGCCATATTCTTCTTTGCTCACCTCCAATAATTTTTGTATTTTTAACATCCTTTAACATTGGGCCCTCTAGTCATGAGTAGGGGCTTTGAACCCCTTCCCAACAACAATCAAAGCAGTTCTAAATTCTCCCAATATGGTATTTTTGCCACATTGAATGGAATATTGTTGTAATACCAAAAGTTTGCCACAACCACCCTTGTTTCATTTTGCAATTCTCTGTTCCAAGTCGTACCTTTGAGCAAAGGTTATGCTCCAAGGGTATGTCAAAGAATTAAAAAAGCCCTGTGTAGGTGAACTTGAATTGGCTCTGTCAGGAATCTAGACCAACAAACATGCTCTGATACCACTTGTCAGGATCTAGGAAGCACCATTGATTACCATGTACAAGCAACTAAATGCGAAATTAAACCAGAATCACAAGTAACTAGAATTCGAAAATAACACAGAATATGAAAGACAATACCCAATTGTATTAATACTCTTCCAGAAGGAAATACAACAAAAAAGATGCCAGTCTTCTTCCTTACACATCTCTAGGGCTCCCACACCTCTAGGGCATAAACAGTAAATCTCTTCAAGAGCTCACTCTCTCAATTACGATCCCAACAACAACTCAAGCACAGAGTTGCTGTTCACCTCCAACCAGTCAGTATCACTACTGCCAGTACCACCAGTCAGTATCACTACTGCCAGTACACAAGTACTCCACGACCGAGCACACACCGTACTCCAAGTACACAATGTACTCCAAGTAGATCTCCCCTGATCTTGCTACCTGCTGTGTTGCTGACCTCCCTGACCTTGCACACCTGCAAATCAACCTGGTTCTGCACACCTGCAAATCTAGACCTCGCACACACATACACCTGCAGATCAACCGATCTTACTTACTATGTAGATCTCTCTACACCCTGAAGAACCCTTATCCTTGCCTCACCAAGTCTTTATGATTCTCCAAACCAGTACCCCGATGGATCTTCTACCAGATCTTGCTATCTCGCAGATCTCCCTGATCATACACACTCGGCACCACTGTGGAACTAGGAGGAACACACCTTGCTCTCTTCACTCTGAAGGAGCTAACCTTGCTCTTACTCAACTAACACACTTTACAATACAACCCATGAGTCTCTTAAATAGATCTCATGCAAACAATAATTAGACATCCAATTACAATAATTAGATCCACAGCTCAAGACTAAAATTAGCCTTTTAACATGCAAACAACCGGTTCGTTAACAAATTATTCGTGAAACTCGCAGTTCCGAACCGCACAGGCGACCGACGTCGGTCCCTGTCTGCCTGGAGATGACCGACGTCGGCGGATCCCTGATCGATGTCGGCAGCTTCCTGTCTACATCTAACCGACGTCGGTTGGCTTGACCGACGCCGGTGACTGTGACACTCAGTAACCTCCTCCAATGTCTGCATCAGTGAAGCTTTTAGCTTCACAACCTAACAATCTCCCACTTGGAGATAAATAGCTGCACTGTATCTGTACCTGTACACCGTCTAATTTGTTTCTTGGCTTGTATCTCTCTTCAAGCTCAATCTTGAAGACCAACCACCACACATCCTATGGTGCAACACCTGTCATCCAAGTAACTTGCCACATCCAAAGTGCTTGACCCTGCATAGCATGAATCCCTACTGCTGGTCCCTCTCAGATACCTGAGAACCCACTGAACCGCTTTCCAGTGCTTCCTTCTCGGATTGACTACAAACCTGCTGACAACTCCCACTAGTGGGGCAATATCAGGGAGTACACATGTACTCAACCTCATCATGTGATTGGGGACCCTGTTTTGTGAACTGTCCATCCATAGGTGTGCTGCCCGATTCTGCATCTTGCACTACCTTCACACAATCATCCTATGCAACATCAACTTGTGATCTTTCCTGTCTCTAGGATTACTCATGTCAAAGAATTTCGCTGCTCCCAAATCTTTCATGGCAAACCACTGAACTAACCTTACCTTTAGCTCAACAAAACCCTGTATGTCTGAACCTGCAGCTAGCATACCATCCACATACAGTAACAGGATAATGTCGCGACCATCATCCACCTGGTAAGACAAACACAATGGTTACAATGACACTGACTAAAGCCATGCTTTGTCATCCACCTGTCAAACTTGTACCACTGTCCTGTAGCTTCCTCAAGACCATATAACCTGGCCTTCCGTCTCACGTATCCATTCTCTCTATTTTTTAACCAAAGAATCCATTCATCTTTCAGTGCTTTCTTCCGACTGGCAACCCTACCAAATCTCCCGTTTGGTTCTGCATCTTATTCATGCCATGCTTCCACTGTTTTCTGGATCCTACCTGCTCTGCAGTGAGCAACGAGTATAAAAAAGAGGAATAACGAATTTGAGGCTTACTTGCCCTTTTAGTCCTCCATATGGGCGTTTGAGACTCCTTGATAGCGTGCTGTCCGCCCAAAATCCATTCCAGTGACCGACCTCGGTCACCGCACAGTCTGCATTCGACCTACGTCGGTTCCATGCGAATGTCCTTTCTGCCGACGCCGGTTCCCTGACCGACGTCGGTCTTACCTGGTCGCCGACGTCGGTTCCCTGATCGACGCCAGTAGCCACCCTGCCCGACACCACCGGCTTTGGTCTCCACATGACCGACATCGACATCTCTCTGTTCGACGCCGGTTCCTCCTGATCGACGCCGGTACCTGTGTTCTCCTGTGAGTGATGGCTTTTTATTCGTGAGCTCTCTTTGGATCAAAACTCTGTCCAAACTGCCCTGCTCAGAGTTACTCAGCTTTCTCCACTGATTTCTGTCCATCATCTCCTCCATAAACACCAAGGCTTTCTAGTTTTTAAGTCTGTCAAACACATCTGTCTTCCGTTTAAGAACATGCATCTCTTTTTTGCTCTTGTGACCAAGCCTACAAAGCCACGTCTTTGCAACAGAAGAAGAATCAGTAATACAAGCAGGTAGATAAAGAATACCTACTTTTTTACCACACGCTAATTCAAGTGCATCCGCTGTGACAGTTCCTGTGCATCTCTCATCACCCAACTTTTTTGTAGAAATTAGCCGCATCTCCAGGACTGGGACCTGCATGACCTCCTTCAACACCCATGTGTTGGCCGTCTGCAATTTCAGCCGCAGTTCCCCTTTGCAAAAACTTTGACAACGCACACCAGCGCCTAAATAAATCTTTTCAAAGTCTCAAAGACCTTAACATGAAAAAATACTCTATTTCGGGCTGCATGGAAAGAGGCAACAAAATCTATAAACCAAGATTCTACTTTATCCAAGGAACATCTCAGAGCATCTAGTGCAACAACCCCTGCAACATCTGCTTCTTCAGTTCCTTCATGCTGATCTGCTACCAACCAACAATCTTTTTTTTCCTGCTCTTTCTTTCCATAACACCATAATTGACCATTCTTGCCTTTGAGTTCCTCCATTCTTAGTGTACTTTCTTCTGCCATTGCTATACTCCCACTCAATCAGAAACCCCTGAGAATGACCCGTAATCAAACACAAACCTGCTCTCTGCAACCTTAGCTCTGATACCACTTGTCAGGAATCTAGAACAACAAACATGCTCTGATACCACTTGTCAGGATTTAGGAAGCACCATTGATTACCATGTACAAGCAACTAAATGCGGAATTAAACCAGAATCACAAGTAACTAGAATTCGAAAATAACACAGAATATGAGAGACAATACCCAATTGTATTAATACTCTTTCAGAAGGAAATACAACAAAGAAAATGCCACAGTCTTCTTCCTTACACACTTCTAGGGCTCCCACACCTCTAGGGCATAAACAGTAAATCTCTTCAAGAGCTCACTCTCTCAATTACGGTCCCAACAACTCAAGCACAGAGTTGCTGTTCACCTCCAACCAGTCAGTATCACTACTGCCAGTACCACCAGTCAGTATCACTACTGCCAGTACACAAGTACTCCACGACCGAGCACACACCGTACTCCAAGTACACAATGTACTCCAAGTAGATCTCCCCTGATCTTGCTACCTGCGGTGTTGCTGACCTCCCTGACCTTGCACACCTGCAAATCAACCTGGGTTTGCACACCTGCAAATCTAGACCTCGCACACACATACACCTGCAGATCAACCGATCTTACTTACCATGTAGATCTCTCTACACCCTGAAGAACCCTTGTCCTTGCCTCACCAAGTCCTTATGATTCTCCAAACCAATACCCCGGTGGATCTTCTACCAGATCTTGCTATCCCGCAGATCTCCCTGATCATACACACTCGGCACCCCTGTGGAACTAGGAGGAACACACCTTGTTCTCTTTACTCTGAAGGAGCTAACCTTGCTCTTACTCAACTAGCACACTTTACAATACATCCCATGAGTCTCTTAAATAGATCTCATGCAAACAATAATTAGACATCCAATTACAATAATTAGATTCGTAGCTCAAGACTAAAATTAGCCTTTTAACATGCAAACAACCGGTTCGTTAACTAACTATTCGTGAAACTCGCAGTTTCAAATCGTACAGGCGACTGATGTCGGTCCCTGTCTGCCTAGAGATGACCGACGTCGGTCGATCCCTGACCGATGTCGGCAGCTTCCTGTCTACCCCTGACCGACGTCGGTTGGCCTGACCGACGCCGGTGACTGTGACACTCAGCAACCTCTTCCAATGTCTGCATTAGTGAAGCTTTTAGCTCCACAACCTAACAGGGTCCACTAGGTGAGCCCTGTCCTCGAACTACCCTTTGGGCAACAAAAGACCCAGAGGATCCAAACTCATCAAAATTAGTTATTGCTTCCCCCTTATTCATCACAGCTACAACTGCTTCAACAGTCCTTTTGCTCTAGTACAACAACCATCTCCCTTTGACCTTTAGGTGGCACTTTCTCACATAGCCGCACATCATTTTTGTAATGTCCCCAAATTGGGACGACAACAAAAAAAGAGGGTTTTCCAAAAACCCTAAACAAACCAAGCATCAAACTTTCACAATTTGAAAGTACAAATTCAACCAATAACACACTTCAAAAATGAAGCAATATTCAATGATTTCTTCCACCAAACCCTTAGGCGATTAGGGCAAAAGTCAAGTTTGGCACTTCTAACCCTCTGAATAATATTAACTGAGCTTTATATTGCAACCACTAATTTTAGAAGTCAAAAATACCCACTCAAAAGTTGCAACTTAGAATTCTATAATTTATTATTGCAAAATTATCACGGAATTTCATAAATTCACAATTTCCTTAATACCTGGAATTTTCATGCAAGTGATAGCTCAAAATGATCACAAAAATAGTAGCTATTAAACAAAATTAGAGTCAGAATTTTCTCATCATGGAAAGCTCACCAAATGCTGTCCCAAAATTTCCAAAACCCTAGTTTATTGCTAAAATGATACAATAAATTTAGACTATTGTCTAGGGCACAAAATCACCATAAATCATATACAAATCAACTCTCAAACTATTTGCCAAGTAATAATTTGCTAAAAATACCTCTAACCCTAGAAGAGGGTTTCGAAGACCAAATCTCCCACTTAAGAAGTTTTGCCACCCTCCCAAAAGGAGTCGCCACACTTTAGAAGGCCTCAATTTGTCTTAGAGCTTCTCCATGGAGTTCACCAACCTTCCCTTTTCCTACAAATTGAAGAATTCCAACTTTCTAAAGGATAGTACCAATTCCTTTATGTAGGTGGCATCAAAAGACAACTTTGTAGAATTTTCTGCATATAATGATGCACAAATATGGTGCAAATACAACCCTTGAGTAGAGCTTCCCTAGTAGAGAAGAGGTTTTCGTCCCCCTTTGGTGCACTTGAAGGGTTTCATCCTCAAGTCACTTGTTCAAACTTGACATACGTGCACAAGAGTTTCAATATCAAATTTGCATAACCCTTCCAAAAGAAACCTCTCCACTTAAATATGCCACACCTCCAATAGTGGTGCCTAAAACTAGGAAGGGAGAGTTATCTTTCTTTTAAAAATATTAGAAGATCCTCTTAATTTCACTTTAGGCCTTAAGTACCCAAGACATATAAACCCCACCACTTAAGTGAAATAGAAACATAAGGTGCTTTTTCATAACTCAACTCAAAATTAAAAATATAAAGTACCTTTTCTATCATTAACTCCTTACAAGTGGCCCACAATGCTCCCTTTCCTTCTTTTACCCTTATCCATTGGAAACAAGAATGGGTTAAGGGTCTCACGAGGGTCTAGATAAAAAATGGGGACAATTACAGTCCTCGCCACCCAAAATTGCTTGTCCTCAAACAATTGCAATTTTCAAAGAGGTGTCTCAACATACCTTATGATGCAATATCCACCTGTGATTCCATCTCAAGAAAAAGATTCCTCAATTGGTTCCTTCATTCTGCTGTACCTGTACTTTGAGCGCTATCCTCACGTGCTAGAAGTGTCCTCATAGCCTTCCAAAGGCTCCATATGCTCCCAATCAACCACCTTTTCCAATACCAAGTGATGGATGAGCAAACTCTTTCCCCTGATACCTTCCAAATGGGTTAGATGTGACCAAAAGTTGTTATGTAGATCACGAGGAAACCAAACTACCTCGCTGTCCCATGTGCAAAACCCTCTCATGTGCTGGACCATGACCTACCAAATTTGCAAAAAGAAATCACCACTGTACCTTCCAAGAGGTGAGGCCTCCAAGACATCTGTCACCATGTATGGGCATCCGAGTGTGAAACACATACTCAACAAGACGCTGATTCTTGTCACTCATCTCAAGCACGCATAGGATTTTCTTCAAACTCATCAATAGCTCCCAAACACTCCCACAAGAAGGTTGCGTCTTCCCGTTGTGAATGCTTCTTACATCACCTTCCCAAGGTGCCAACATAAGTATGTTTTCAGAATCTTGTATGAGTTGGACCCAATCAACCTTTCCTTTATGGTAACATGGCTGTACATACAAATAGATTACTGTTTTTTCATGTGGACAAACACAAAAATAAACATACTCGTACTTTTTTCGACCCAAGAGCTGGAACATGTCATAAATTCAGAATTTTCCCCTTCCATACATGGCTGTGTTTGACCTCTTAAATCTGATTTTTCTGGATAACAAAATTCAGAATTAATATATGCATAAACATACTCATACCTTTTTTGACCCAAGAGCTGAAACATTTAATATTTTCCCTTCCATACATGGCTGTGTTTGACCTCTTAAATCTGATTTTTCTGGATGACAAAGTTCATAATTAATATATACATTCATCTATCCTCCCATGAGTTGAAGCATGCCCCGATTTTGCAATTTTGTGACGATACCTAGTGGCTAGAATTGCTCACTTGACTCAAATTTCTGAGTAACAAAATTCAGATTTTAAATTATTTTTTCTGGCTCCTATCCTTGGTTGCCACATGCAAAAAGAATTGATCTTTATGTCCAAAAAAAATCGTGAATGTGCCAATTTACTTACAAAATTCTTTGGTGAGGGAGAGGACCAATTTTTATTAAAATTTGTAACTTGTCAACAATTGCTCACAACTTGGGCTTGTTCTAACCTCAATAGGGGCCTCATGCCCTTCATAACACCCTCATTACCATTGCAACGTGAGATAGGGTGCTGCCCAAGACAACTGTGGGGCTTTCCTTGGAAAACAAATTCCTTGTCTTTTCTTCCCAAACGAACATGATCAAAATCGGATTTAACCAAGCGTACCAATGGCCTTGTAGAAAATGCTTTCCTTGAAACAAAGGGCTGATCATGATGTCTTATGACAGTTCTATCTTCAATTCCTCTTTGCCTTTTCCTCATGCTCATGAAGTAACCTCTCACCATGCCATTTGTTGAAGATGAAGGGGGTCCCTTATCACTCAACCCATGCAAAATAACCTCATTCTTAAGGCTACCCATGATTTGGGTTCTTGCCCAAACTATGGTAGTCCTCAAGTCTTCATCCATGTCTCCATTTTCAACTCTTCCAAAAGGTTGCCCATATATGGAGGCCAACTTATTCCTAGTATTGCTCTTTGCAAGGGATCTCAAAAATAATCCTACACATGAAACAAACAAGTCAGGAAAAACATTGGCATTTAATAACACCATTTTGATCCCACTGTCACTTTCTAGGATCATGAGGTACATTCTTCCTTGTGGCCTTGGTCGTTCTTCTTTATCCATTTCAAACAATGGATTGTCCTTTGCATTCCACAAGACGTTGGAATCTTGATCTTCTCCCATGTCCATTTTGATTGTATGCAAGTCCATTATGGTGTTCTTTTCCTTCAAACATTCCCTCATTTCATTGTACATTGATCTATCAAGAAGCCCCTGTGTGCCATCCAACCTTGACAAGGCCTGCACCCATTTCTCATTTGTGATTAGAAAGTGTTCCTTCCAAACTCTTTCATCAAATTTAGAGTCATGCAACAATTTTGAACAATTATTAGATACCAAACAAAATTCATCATTCAACTCATACCTTTCTATGAATATCTCGGTTTCCTTGGCTTCTTCAAAATCATCTTTTTGAATACCACAGTTTGGGGTATTTGGCTGCCTCAAAGCACCTAGCATTTCCTCATTTTCATCCATCATTTGCAATCCTCTTTGCTGCTTTAAAAACTCAGATTTTTGGTCCTCACAATTTCTCATTCTAGACTTCCCCAATGTGTCATCTTTTTGTAGCTCACCTTCCTCATTCAAATCTTATTTTTCTGTTTATTTGGCTCCTTTATAGGAACCCCCATGAAGGGCTGTCCCTTCATTCTTTCCTTCCAACTCCCTATGTAGTTCAATGAACTTTAATATGCCGCTTCTTGTTAGGACATATGCTTCCTTAACAAGACATAACAAGTGTTTCTTCCAAGCTTCCTCTTGCAATCTGAATTTAGACAAGGAAATTGATGCATGAAAAGGAGCAATCCAAATACCTTTTTTCTTGGCATACCTTTCTACTATGATGTCCTTTTCGTTTTGATGCATTCGCCCTCCATTTTCAATTTGTTTTTCCTTAGACGGCTGCCCTCCTATGCTTTCTTCTTGTGCCTTTTACTCTTCTAAATTTTCTGCTCTTAACTTCAGCTGATTGCTTGTTTCCTTAGGTTCATTAGTGGCCTCTTTTTGATGCTCTATCATTAAGATCTCTCCATTAGATGTTAGCCTTTCAAAATCAGCTTCTTTGGCTAACGATTTCTTTAATTTTTCTGAATTAATCCCTAGCTGTGTGTGCCTCATAGAGGGACTTTGTTTGACTGATTTTTGCACATTGGCAAGCTCATGATGTTGAACACACTATCTACTAAGAGGGGTGGTGAATCAGTAGATAAGTTAAACCCTGGTTCTTAAAAAACTTTTAAACAAGATACAGAATGTATATGCAATATAAAGAACAAAAGCAGAGATCATACACACACAAGAATGCTCAACACCAGATTTATGTGGAAACCCAAAGGGAAAAGCCACTGTGAGAAAAGCTGCTAGAAACTACTGTTCTAATCCAGCTTCACAGAAAAGATGTCTCACAGAGAAACCTCACTGGTTACATTCAAGAGCACCCACTCTAAGGAAGCACCAACTTTCTAATTGAGCACCAACTCAATTTTTTTGATGGCACCAACCTATCAGAGATATGAAGCTACAACTTCAGAATACAAAAGAGATTCAAAATGAATCTTGTTCAATTTTTCTGTTACAAGTCTTGTCTATAACTACACCTTCACGCTATGTGCCTTCTCGTCTTATCTGCCTCTATCTCTTTGTGTCTGGATATCTTCTATTTTGACACACCTTAATCGCTTTGCCTTTTTTACGTTGTTTGCATATGTCCTCACTCGACAATTTTGAGTTAACACTCTAATTAATATTGTCGCAGCAGTAAAAAGACACTTTCAAATGTTCTGTTCATAGCATATATAGAAAAATGCATCTTAGGGTTTTCTATCTATAAAGTGTTCACACTTCAATTGCTCTTAACTGGTTCAAGCTTTTGATTTGCATTCAATGTGACTTTTACTTCGTGTCTCGATTCATGCTTCAAACAACAACGTTCAAATGTCTTTACTAACTTTGGCATGTGTACTTCTACTGTTCTTAACTGCACCACTTCCTCGATCAATTAGATTGATTAATCTCGAGCTCCATGAAGATATATCGAGTTCATCACCTATTCCAGCTGTTTCTTTATAGACAACACATTAAATGCAGGTTTTTTATTTCTTTCATCACGACAAGTTCACGTTCTTTTCTTTGTTGGATCTTTCCTTATGACCTCTTGACACTTGTCAAATGCGCGTGCACTTGGAGAGTAATCTGGGTTTGCTTCGCACCATTGGATCTAATGCACCGATCAAGCATGAGCCGTTGATCTTTTAAAGCAACATGTCTTTTAATTCTTGCTTTGCCATTAACCATCGAGCTTCTTTTCTTCCTTTTTTGCATCTCGTTGCTTTCTATATGATGGGTTCGCTTCCACTCCTTTCGATTGTCCTCAATATGCTCGATCTTTACCCTTTCTATTTTGCGTTAAACTTAGGTATGTTGGCGCGATCTTATTTTCTTCGGCCTTCTTGTAACGCTCCTTTCAGCATTGATCCTTGTAGACTAGCTTGTTTTTTAACCTTGCTTTAATCCGTAGGAAGGTTCCTTTGTGTCTCCGGAACAATTTTCGTGGACTTCTTGTCCGGGTCCATTTCATCTTGAAGTGTCCTCCAATTTATTTGAAAGAGTTCGTCATTGGCGTTTATTCGAAAGTGTCATTCAGAAATCTTCCAATCGGTCCTCATACCCTTTGGATTCTCTGCAATCTACCCTTGGGCTTTTCTGCAAGTGTCCACATACCCTTTGCAACGTTTAAAAGATACCCTTTGGACTTTTTGAAAAGGTCCACTTGCCCTTCGGAACATTCAAAAGATATCCTTTAGACTTTTTGAAAGGTCCACTTGACCTTCGAAACGTTCAAAAGGTACCCTTTGGACTTTTTGAAAAGGTCCACTTGCCCTTCGAAACTTTCAAAAGATACCCTTCGGACTTTTTGAAAAGGTCCATTTGTCCTTCGGAACGTTCAAAAGATACCCTTTGGAATTTCTGAAAGTACCTTTAGGATTTTTGTTAAGGGACAATTCTCCGAAAAGGACTTGACAATTTTTTCGAAAGATTTGTCCATGCCACTTTTTCCGAAAGAATTCCTCTGAAGGAATTCTTCAAGACTATTTCGGGTTTTCCATCCTTCTTGACTTATTTACTTAAGAGAAGTAAAGCCACTTAGAAATCCTGATTGCCTCTTCTAGACCCTTTCGGGTTTTTGACATTACTTGACTTATCAATTTGAAAAGTAACGTGCTTGCAAACCCCCGATTACCTCTTCGCTGGACCCTTTTGAGTTCTCCACATTGCTTAGCTTATAAACATAGAAGTAAAGCTACCCTGGAAACCCGATAACCTCCTCTTAGACCAACTCGAGATCTTAACATTGCTTGACTTATAATGCATAAAGAAGTAAAGTCGTTTCAGAATCTCGACTGAGTAAAGTCACTTCAGTGCCCTGAACAACTCCTCCAGACCACTTTGGGTTTTCGACTTTGCTTTACTTATAAACATGATAGAAGTAAAGTCATTGCATAAGCTTGACCAACTTTATTAGACCAATTCAGAGTTTCGAGACTGCTTTACTTATTTTATAAGAGCACTTCACAAACCCAATTTACTCCACAAGTCTGCTCAACTCAACCTTTGGCATTAATGCATGATCATATTCAATCTCAATGACATCAACCTTTGACATCAATGACAATTCCATGCTGCCTTAGATGGGAATGACAATTCTTCAGTCCTCAAACTATTTTTTTGATCATGATATTCAAACTGTCAACTATCTCCTTGCTCAAATTCCAAAAAATCTCCCCCTTTGTCATTGATGGCAAAACACCCTCAAGAGCAAAAACCTCCTCAAAATTTCCTTCTAATTCTGTTTGCTCGCTCTTATTCTGATTTCTCCTCCTTTGACATTAATGACAAAGAGTGTTTGCTAAACTATAAAAAGAAACTGCTTCTTTACTGGCTTCTGAGCTGTTTTGATCAATGGACCTGTCTGGATAGAGCATTTTGAAGAGACTCCCCCTTGGATAATGTTGACCATTTTTGGTCCTGCAGGCCAAAATCGGTCTCCTTCTTCCCTTGTTGTTCTGAGCCAGTTCAATTTTGGTTGCACAAGTCTTTCGGCAGAAGATGAACCAGTTTAAAGAATGCAAGGGCTTTTACAAAGCTTCTTCGGACATTTTGTCCGAAGAAATTCACAAGGAAAGAGAGCTAAAATGATTCAAGACACTTTTCTTTAAGGTTGGAAAATTGGTTCAACGTCGGGGTTCAACGACATGATCTTTCCAAAAGTTAAGAATTTTGAACTTTGAACCATTGAACCGGTTCAATTGGTTGGTTCAATCTGTTGGTTCAAGCAGTCGGTTCAATGAGTTGGTTCAAGCAATCGGTTCAATTGGTTTGGTTCAACGAGTTGGTTCAAGCAGTCGGTTCACTCAGTGGGTTCAATGTCTTGGTTCAATCAGTCAGTTCAAGTGATTGGTTTAGTCGGTTTGGTTCAACGAGTTGGTTCAACGTTTGGTTCAAAGGGATGGTTCAAGAAATGGTTCAATCGGAAAGTTGAAAGGAGTCTTCCAAAAGCCCGAAGGACAAGTGCCCTTAGGAGGGCACTTAGGCGACAAAAGGACCTTTGTGACTTTTTCGAAAGGCAATTTTGGAGACCAAACAACCCTTGCGGAGGGCACTTGGTCGGCAACAGGACCACAGTCACTTTTTTGAAGGGCACATTTCGAAGGACAACGCCCCTTCAATAAAATCCGAAGGGCTTAGGAAAAATTGAAAGGTAGGAAATGACTTTCTTCGGACTTTTGTCCGAAGGAATTCCTTCAGACAAAAATTTCGAAGAAATTCGGAGAAAGAGCCGCGGGAAAAAAACCCGAAGAAAGATTTCGAAGGTCATAGGAAGTGATCGAGATAATTCTTGCGGACATTTTGTCCGCGGGGAAAGTGGCCAAAAGGAAAAGCCCGACTGAAGGGGAAAACCGACTAGAAAGCAAGCGGGAAAAACGTGAAGGAACATTTATGTCTGAAGGATTTGAGAAGCAAGGCCGCCGAAGGACCCCGAAGGGTAGGTGCCCTTGCGGGGGACTCTCGGCTGCCGAAAGGACCTCCCCCAAGTCTCGAAAGGACATCTTCCCTTCGAAAGGATTCAAAGACTAAACGTGGTCAAAGGAAATTCGAAGGAAATAAAGCTGAGGGGGATGATGGGCCCACGGTTGTCAAAGTTGGGCACCATGAATTAGCCGTTGGCTTTCAAATGGTGACGGGCCCAAGAACGTCAATTTTACGGCAATAAAAGAGCCGTTGATCTTTAAACACTTGAGCGCCAATCAGAAGGGAGCCCAAAGAGCTAAGAGAGGAAGAGACAAAACCAACAAAAGACAAAGCTGGGAAAAGACAAAAGCTAAGAATGAACTCAATGACCTGTTGATGAAAGAGCCCAAGGAGCCAACAAAGGACGATAATATAGCCCCGAGAGCTCAAATTCCAGGAAAAGACAAAGCCAGGAAGGGACAAAATCATGAATATGGACAAAACAACCCAGGTGGCAAAGGGGAGGCGAGTTATTCCTGCAGTTGGAACAGTCTCCGCCAAGTGGTCATCAAGGAGCGCAAACAGTAAACGGCGCGACCTGTTTTTTACTCCACTTTGCATTGATGAGCAAACAAACTGCATGAATATCTTGAAGGAGCAGTCTTGTTTGCAGAAAAAGTGGCGCGACCCATGCTTCACATTAATGTTTGAACGCCAAAGTCAAGACTGACAACGAACACAACATTCAGCAACAGCGACTTCCTCTTCTTGATGCTCTCAACGCACATGGGCCACTTGTAAAAGGGGGCGCCAAAGTCTTTTCCAAAGGGGCGCCTTTACTTCCTCTCTCTCTATATATATTGTAATCTCTTATTTGAGAAGATATCTCTTGGCTTGTAAGGTGGAGCTCTGCCGGATTTTACTTTGAATCAAGACAACATTTTTACTTTCATTTGAGCTTACACTTTTGCATATGTCTATGGCTTTGTTTTGTGTTAAGTCATTTTTCTCTTATGCTTTCACAGAACGGTTCCAGCATGTCTAGTGTATTATGAAGTTTCTTCTTTTGCAAGTCTGCCAGAAGTGTCTACAACAGAGTATAGGCGCATGTGAACAGGCTGCCATAGTGTGTCTTAGAACACCTCTGGTAGTTCTTCCTCCCTGTATCTCAAGAGGACCCCTAGCTCACTGATGTAGAAGAGTTCCTCATATCAAATGAAGTGTATGCCAGCTTGTTCTTGATGGAAAGTGTAGGTTCAAGCTAAGTAGATAAGCTTTTTTGGTGTATCACCGTTTAATTTAGGTTTTGTTTTCAACATCCTTCTCTCTTTTCACCCCCCCCATTGTTAGCAGTAGGAAATCCAGGACCACAGAGATACATCAAAGGAAGCTAGCCCTTATCTAGAGACTCTCCCTCCAGTTTTGCCAGACCCACAGGCAAGAGGGGAGTTTCCATTTTGATGCGTGGAAGACAGGAGCGCAGCCTCCCGTCAAGGGTGCAATCCACTGCGTCAACAGTTTTTGGCACGCCCAGTGGACCACATTTTAACACTCAGAAAAGTTTCAGGAGTGGTGCTGGTCCTGTTACAACAGAACGAACCATTAATACAACATCTGACCTTTAATCAGGTGATTGTGGGACAATTGTTGTCCAAAGAGTTGAAGAATTTTTGGTGTGTCCTTCAACCAACCAGCCTTTGGAGGCTTTTTCATCAACACCAATGGCGACTCCGAGTTGAATCATCTGGTTAAGCAGTTCTGGTGCCATCAAGAAATCACATTTTTTGTATGTATAATCCCATTGCCCAGCATAATGGGCTTTTTATTCCTTCATTTAACTATGATCAAGCTCAGTTTGTTCATGGAATCACCTCAAGCAGCTCTCGTAGTTGCCCTTCAACAATAAGGAAAGTAACGCTAGAGTTTGAGAAGCAAGTGATGGAAATAGACAGATTGAATGAGCAGTATAGATATTAGCAAGAGCTTATGTACAAAGAGGAGTGTTTGTTCAGGCAAGCTCAGGCCTTGCAATCCATGAAGGAGGAGGTAACAAAATGGAGGAGTCCATTCATTTAAGGCAATCAGCCTTGTGTGCCCCCTCCTATTCTAAAGAAAGCCCCCTCTTATGCACCAAATCGTTTCTACCAGATGGCACTTGCTCACTCAAGCTCATCTAATGCATTAATCACTCCTGCGCTTAACCCCTTGTGCCTAGCTTTCAAACATCAAAGGGCATTAGAGCAACCTCTCATGGAAATGAACCTTCTCAATTCCTTGGAATGTGAATCCTTGTTTGAACCGGCACATCTCTCTTGAAGCAGCTCTTCTTGTGCATGAGCAGACCCTTCCTAGTCTTCCTCAACTTCCTCAAGTCTCTCAACATGATGTCCAGATTCCAAGTTGGAGGAGTGCCTATCATGAACCGGCTCATGACCTTGAAGAAAATAAAGCTGCTCCTACTCATCATGATGATGCTTGTGACCTCCAAGGAAGGCTCTTCCAAGAAAATATAGCCAGGAAAATTGCAGAGTTGAAATCCAAAATGAGGTTCCTCAGCCAAAGTGTGGTGGACGGTTCAGATCAAGCAGAAGATCCTACATTTGAACACACCCCATCTACACCCCTCCAAGACAGCTATCAGGGCACATCTGATATAGATGAAGTGTTGGCCAAATGGAAGGAGGAGAATCATTCGATTCTAGCTTAGGGACTGCCTCCTCTTCCACATGGGTTTAATCTTCAACCTTCCACTTCACCCTTTCTCAGTGAGGAACCTGTTTTGAAAGAGGCAATTGAAGAAGAGAAGATCCAAAGTGCAGCTGCCCAGGAGGCTATCATGAGCAACAATGAAGATGAAATCATCATAGATGCTCCTTTTGAAGACATCATCGACAATGGAGAAGACACAGGTCATGCATACATGTGGATGTTCCAGCAATATGAAGAGGAAAGTAAGCATGGTGACCTCTCTCCTCCCTTGTTTGATGAACTTGTTGCTTTGATGAGGATGACTATGTCGTGTAGCTTGAGTTGGAGGAGGATCAGGAGGATGTCTTTGAACAACTAGAGACTCTGATCCTTGAGCAGGAAAAGGAAAGGCTTGTCCATCTTGAGGAAAGCCTTGAAGAAGAGAGCTTTGAACAAAAAGGTGATGTTCTGTGGGATGAGCAATCAGTGTGTGATTCCATTTCAGACATCACAACAGTCACCCCTCTTCAAGAAAGCCATGAAGGAGTAGAGGATGAGTTTGACAGGGTCTTCAATAAAGCAGAAGGGAACGGGTCAAACCATGATGCATGTCAAAGGAGCTATGCATATCAAAGGGCTTATGGTGATGAGCCAACAACCATCAATTTCTTAGTAAAACACGCCAGCATGAAGAGCCAACATTCAACAAGCTTCCAACAACAAGAAGAGTACATATATGTTGAGAGCATGTTTGACTCTGATCCACTCGGATGCAAGCCAATCGAGGTGGCCGGCAAGAGGAGCTGATCACCAAGTCTCCATTCCATTCAGCCATTTGTCTGGCACCATAAGTTTCCTTGCCATGAAGGAGACTTTAGAAATTTTCCCTTTGATCCAGGAGGGAGGCAAATATATCTGGTTAGCTGTATATCGTAGTTTGCTTTCAGTTTTCTTTCCCTGTTTTCCCTAAGTGCTGTTTGCACAGGTAGTGTTTTTAGCCTTGTGTGTGTTTTCCTTTGTGTTTGGGGTAAAAGCTTCATGATTGATTCTTGGATCTATCGAGGCTGTTGCTAACTTTTTCAAGTTGTGTTCTGACTCCGTGCCCAATGGACTTTAAGGCAACTCGCTTCTAAGCATAGCAGGCATGCTTCCCCTGGGAATCGCCAAATTGTTGACCATTTTTGGTCCTGCAGGCCAAAATCGGTCTCCTTCTTCCCTTGTTCTGAGCTAGTTCAATTTTAGTTGCACAAGTCTTGCGACAGAAGATGAACCAGTTCAAAGAATGCAAGGGCTTTTACAAATCTTCTTTGGACATTTTGTCCGAAGAAATTCACAAGGAAAGAGAGCTAAAATGATTCAAGACACTTTTCTTTAAGATTGGAAAATTGGTTCAACGATGGGGTTCAACGACATGATCTTTCCAAGAGTTAAGAATTTTGAACTTTGAACCATTGAACCGGTTCAATCGGTTGGTTCAATCATTTGGTTTAATTTGTTGGTTCAAGTAGTCGATTCAATGAGTTGGTTCAAGCAGTCGGTTCAATTGGTTTGGTTCAACGAGTTGGTTCACTCAGTGGGTTCAATCAGTCAGTTCAAGTGATTGGTTTAGTCGGTTTGGTTCAACGAGTTGGTTCAACGTTTGGTTCAAAGGGATGGTTCAAGAAATGGTTCAATCGGAAAGTTGAAAGGAGTCTTCCAAAAGCCCGAAGGACAAGTGCCCTTCGGAGGGCACTTAGGCGACAAAAGGACCTTTGTGACTTTTTCGAAAGGCAATTTTGGAGACCAAACAACCCTTGCGGAGGGCACTTGGTCGGCAACAGGACCACAGTCACTTTTTTGAAGGGCACATTTCGAAGGACAACGCCCCTTCAATACAATCCGAAGGGCTTAGGAAAAATTGAAAGGCAGGAAATGACTTTCTTCAGACTTTTGTCCGAAGGAATTCCTTCGGACAAAAAGTCTGAAGGAATTCGAAGAAAGAGTCGCGGGAAAAAAACCCGAAGAATGATTCCGAAGGTCATAGGAAGTGATCGAGATAATTCTTGCGGACATTTTGTCCACGGGATAAATGGCCAAAAGGAAAAGCCTAACCGAAGGGGAAAATCGACCCGAAAGCAAGCGGGAAAAACGTCAGGAACATTTCTTTCGGAGATTTTGTCCGAAGGATTTGAGAAGCAAGGCCGCTGAAGGACCTCGAAGGGCAGGTGCCCTTGCAGGGGACTCTCGGCTGCCGAAAGGACCTCCCCCAAGTCCCGAAAGGACACATTCCCTTCGGAAGGATTCAAAGACTAAGCTCAGTCAAAGGAAATCCGAAGGAAATAAAGTCGAAGGAATTGCCAAGGGGGATGGCGGGCCCACGGACGTCAAACTTGGGCACCATGAATTAGCCGTTGGCTTTCAAATGGTGACAGGCCTACGAACGTCAATTTTATGGCAATAAAATAGCCGTTGATATTTAAACACTTGAGCGCCAATCATAAGGGAGCCCAAAGAGCTAAAAGAGGAAGAGACAAAACCAACAAAAGACAAAGCTGGGAAAAGACAAAAGCTAAGAATGAACTCAGCGACCTGCTGATGAAAGAGCCTAAGGAGCCAGCAAAGGACGATAAGATAGCCCCGAGAGCTCAAATTCTAGGAAAAGACAAAGCCGGGAAGGGACAAAATCATGAATATGGACAAAATAGCCCAGGTGGCAAAGGGGAGGCGAGTTATCCCTGCAGTTGGAACAGTCTTCGCCAAGTGGTCATCAAGGAGCGCAAATAGTAAACGACGCGCCCTGTTTTTTCTCCACTTTGCATTGATGAGCAGACAAACCGCGTGAATATCTTGAAGGAGCAGTCTTGTTTGCAGAAAAAGAGTCGCGGCCCATGCTTCACATTAATGTTTGAATGCCAAAGTCAAGACTGACAGCCAACACAACATTCAGCAATAGCGACTTCCTCTGCCCGATGCTCTCAACGCACATGGGCCACTTGTAAAAGGGGGGTGCCAAAGTCTTTTTCAAAGGGGCGCCTTTACTTCCTCTCTCTCTATATATATTGTTATCTCTCATTTGAGAAGATATCTCTTGGCTTGTAAGGCGGAGCTCTGCCGGATTTTACCTTGAATCAAGACAGCATTTTTACCTTCATTTGAGCTTACACTTTTGCATATGTCTATGGCTTTGTTTTGTGTTAAGTCATTTTTCTCTTATGCTTTCACAAAATGGTTCCAGCATGTCTAGTGTATTGTGAAGTTTCTTCTTTTGTAGGTTTGCCAGAAGTGTCTACAACAGAGTATAGGCGCATGTGAATAGGCTGCCATAGTGTGTCTTAGAACACCTCTGGTAGTTCTTCCCTGTATCTCAAGAGGACCCCTAGCTCACTGATGTAGAAGAGTTCCTCATATCAAATGATGTGTATGCCAACTTGTTCTTAGTGGAAAGTGTAGGTTCAAGCTATGTAGATAAGCTTTTTTGGTGTATCACCGTTTAGTTTAGGTTCTGTTTTCAGCATCCTTTTCTCTTTTCACCCCTCCCCCCCCCCTCGCCCCCATTGTTAGCAGTAGGTAATCCAGGACCATAGAGATACATCAAAGGGAGCTAGCCCTTATCTAGAGACTCTCCCCCCAGTTTTGCTAGACCCACAGGCAAGATGAGAGTTTCCATTGTGATGCGTGGAAGACAGGAGCTCAGCGTCCTGTCAAGGGTGCAACCCACTGCGTCAACATATAATGCACACGGACTTGAATTGTTCCTATGACTTTCCTGGCTTTCATATGCTTCAACTGATCATGGATATAGCATTGGTCTGAAAGACCAATCAACAATAGATATATCTCTTTCATGGTTTAGCATAAAAATCTAGATCCAACATACCTTTGTCTGCTCCTTGACATCAAATGGCAAACGATGTGTAAAGTACACAACATATTGCCTTCACACTTAATCCGAGAGTTAATAATATACTTGCAATACTCCCCTTGGACTTATAACCTATCACAAGAGTCTAGTGATATGGGTTGGGAGCTACAACTCCCAACTTCTCTCTTAGATACTCAAATTGCTCCTTGAGAAGAGGCTTGTTGAAAATATTTGCAATCTGATCCTTGATTGGCACATATTCCATTGTGACCTCTTGACTTGCAACCTTTTCTCTCAGAAAATGATATTTTATGGAGATATGCTTGGTTCTGGAATGCATCACTGGATTCTTGGATAGATTTATGGCACTTGAACTATCACAAAAAATAGAGATAGGTTCTTGATATTCTACTTTTATGTCCTTGAGAGTTTGCTTCATCCACAAGACTTGAGTGCAGCGTGCAACTGCTGTGACAAACTTTGCTTCAGTTGTAGAGAGTGTAATCGATTCTTGCTTCTTACTCAGCCAAGACACAAGTCTGTTACCCAGAAAGAATGCACCACCACTGGTGCTTTTTCTGTCATCCGCGTTTCCTGCTCAATCAACGTCAGTATATGCAACCAAAGTAAAATCATCGCTAGTTGGGTACTGTTGTCAACCTAGAGCTGAGCCCTGAATCGAAGACGTGCGTGAAATGGCTAGTCCCCTATCTGACTGAAACAATGGGATCTTCTCACGAGGGTGGGTGCCTCAACGGTGAGAAGAACCTCCAGAGAAGGTTTGTTCCTATATGATGTATCAATGAGGATCTCTACTCTATACTGCGGACTACCATGAAAAGGGAGAAGGAAACTTTAAGGGGGCAATCCTACCTAAAAGGGGTGATACACCAGCAGTTTGATCCACTCAACTTAGAACCTTGAACACTGAACAAACAAGGGAAAAGGAAGACCTATGATTTCAATCAATCACTTATGCATAAATATTTCATGAAGAGGTTCGATCCAGTGACCAAAACCTGAGGGAAAACGATGGAGAGAGGTCCGATACAAGACACTTTGCAGCCACCTAACATCCACTTACAGCTTTAGCAAAAGACATAAAGAACACTTTAACATGACCTGCATAAGGATAATCTAGCAACTAGGTATGAATCAAAATTTGGGAAGGGAGAGAAATCTACCACTTATGCAAATTGCTGAATGAATATACACTATGCCAACGCTTGAAATCTGAAAGTACAGTCCTATTGATTGAAAAGGTTACACAACTCACCAATGGCAGAGTCTGGTCTAACCAAGAGAGGGATTGGATTTTTTTAATCAAGGCTAAAAGCCATTTAATAGAGAATTACAAAGGGCCAAAGATTGGCGTTGAAAATTTGAAGAGAAGAATTAACTTCGGTTAACTCAAGGTTGACTTGGCCTTTCAATTAAATATATTTCCTTTTTTGTCTTTGCATGAAGCTTCTTGCGCTTGAGGAAGTGAACTTGTCTTTGTTCTGAACCACCTACCTCTATTTGCATGGAGATCCACACCAATGTTAATTTTAGAATTCTACGTGAGCTTGCTTGATGCCGAATTGGAACGTTGCAAGGCTGAGTTCGCTGTTTGATAAGCTGAGTTGGACGAAGAGATCATTTTCCCTCGCATGCAAAGCTCCTAGTGGATGCGGCGTTTAACAATTAGTCAACTCTAAATCTGGTATAGTCAACTCGACATTCGAATTTGGAACTTCTGTTGAAGCTGAGTTGGACCCTTGGATGTGTGAGTTGGTCCGGAGACGAGCATGGCTTCAATAGCCAATCAACTGAAGATTTGACCGTTGTTCGAAAATAGCCCCAACTTGCATGTATTTTACCATGTTCTGGTCTGCCTGCTCATGTCTATTTCTGGCGGGGTTCTATATTCGGATTTAATTTTATTTATATCCGGTCTATATCTCCTCCATTTGGCCTTTCTTTCGGAATCCTATGTTTGCAATTTCCTTCGGACTTCTTTTCATTTCCTTGAATTTCCTGCTGCATTTCTTTCTCTCGGCTTTATTCTCTGAAGTATTCCTTCGGACAAAAAGTCCTAAGGAATTCCTTCGGACTTTTTCCCGAAGGATATCTTCCTTCTCTTTTCCCTTTGCTCGGGTTTTGTCTTAGTCGGGTTTTTCTCTTTAATGGCTTACTCTGAATTTCTTTGGACTTTTTTGTCTGAAGGAATTCCTTTGGACAAAAAGCCCGAAGGAATAAATCCTTCGGCCTTTTGCTTTTTGCTCTGTCGGCCTTTTGTTTGGACCGCTAAGTCATTTTCCTGCGGAAAAATGTCTGCAAGAATTATCTCGGTCTCTTCCTTTGGCCTTCGGAATTCTTCATCGGGTTTATTTTCTTTGACTTTTGCGCGGCCATTTCTCCGAATTTCTTTGGACTTTTTGTCCGAAGGAATTCCTTTGGACAAAAAGCCCGAAGTTATTCATTCTCCGTCTTTGCCTTCGTTCTAACGGACTTTGCTGTCGGCTTTTGTTTGGGCCGTTCTGAATTTCTTCAGACTATTTGTCCGAAGGAACTAACCCTTCGCTTTTGCCTTCTTCACTTGCCTTAGGAAAAATTGCCCTTCGGAAAATTTGCAATGGCCCTATCGCCGACCAAGTGCCCTCTGCAAGGGCTCTTGTCTCTCGTCTGTGCCCTTCGGAAAAATTGTAGGGCACCCGGGCTTTTTGCAAAGGTTTGAATTTGCTTCTGTACCTTCCCAAAGGGTACCCTGCCCTTCGGGTTTCTTGAAAATGACCCTTCTGAAGGGCCTTGGCTTTAAACCTTGCTTCTTTAGGTGGACTTTTGGATTCTCTGAAGTATTCCTTTAGACAAAAGTCCGAAGGAATTACTTCCTTTGTCTTAGGCACTTTGGCTTTGTCTTTTGCCTTGTGGACTTTTGTCCTTAGCACTTTTCCGAAGTAAAAGCCTTTTTGATGAACCATTCCCTTGGAATTTTTCTGTTGTAGCAAAGGCCCTTACCAAAAAAAAGCAATGTATTCTTTCTTCCCTGGCTAGAGACGTGAACTTTCTAAATGGTAAAAGACAATCCGACTTGTGGAAGAATTGTCAACAGGTACCACAACCCATAGTCAATTGTGCTTTTGATGTCCCTGAAGATTCATTTTACAGCATTAACATATGATTCTTTGGGGGTTGCTTGAAACCATGCAACCATGCACACTGCTTGTATGATGTCTAGTTTTGATGTTGTTAAATACAACAGGTTGCCTATGATTGATTTATACAGCGTATTATTTACATCAAGAGACTCATCTTCCTTGTTTAGCTTGCAACCAGTCATCATGGGAGTACCTACTGGTTTGTTGTCCTCCATTCCAATTTTTTTGAGCATCTCCTTCACGTACTTAGCTTGACATATGAATATCTCTTGATTAGTTTGTGTAATTTGTAGACCAAGGAAGAAAGAGAGTTTTCCCAACATTGACATTTCAAATTCATTTTGCATTTGCGTGGCGAAATCTTTACACATGTTACTATCACCACCTCCAAAGATAATATCATCCACATAGACAACAACAATCAACATATGCTCACCTTCTGATTTAAAATACAGATTGTTGTCTGTGCACCCTTTTCTGAAACCTTGTTGTTGCAGGAATTGATCCAATCGTGAATACCATGCTCTAGGTGCCTGTTTCAGACCATACAAAGCTTTCTTTAGTTTGCACACATAATCTTCTTCCTCTGCTAACTGAAATCCTTCTGGTTGTTCAATGTACACTTCCTCTTCTAAGTTCCCATTTAGGAATGTTGATTTCATATCCATTTGATATACCTTGAATTTCTTATGAACAGAGAATGCCAAGAACATTCTTATAGCTTCCAATCTTTCCATAGGAGCAAATGTCTCTTCAAAATCTATGCCTTCTACTTGTGCATATCCTTTGCACACCAGTCTAGCTTTGTTTCTTATGACAACTTCATCTTCATTGAGTTTGTTTTTATAAACCCACTTCGTTTCTATTACATTCTTGTTCGAGGGTCTAGGAACTAATTCCCAATTTTATTCTTTTCAATTTCGCCGAGTTCTTCCATGGCGGTTAGCCAGTTTTTATCTTTGTTGGCTTCATTGAAGGTCTTAGGCTCAATTTCTGAAAGTAGAGCAAAGTTTACTTGCTCCTTGTTTATTACAACTCTTCTCCTAGTCTGAACACCCTCGTCTTTGTTGCAAAATATCTACTCCTTGGGATGTTCTTTTTGAACAAACCTTGCAGGTGCCCTTTTACTCGTTTCTTCCTCCTCTTCATTATCTTCTACTTCATTTTTTGCTCCTTCTGATTCTTCAATTCTGATCTCCTCATTAGGCTCAACTTGTTTGAATCCTTCTTCTACCTTGACATTGATGCTTTCAACTATTTTATGCAACCGTCTGTTGTAACACACATAGGCTTTGTTGTGAGTGGACTATCCAAGAAAAATTCCTTCATCACATCTTGACTCGAAACTTCCAAGTTTGGCCTCTTTTCTTCTGATGTAGCACTTGCTTCCAAACACTCTAAAATACTTTATGGATCCAGGTTTTCCAAACCACAATTATATGGAGTTTTATCACTCTTTACCCTAAGTTGAACTCTGTTTAGGATATATATTGTTGTTTGAACTGCCTCTTTCCAATATCCATCAGGGAGTTTTGCCTTTTTTAGTATTGTTCTGGTCATCTCCTTCATAGTTCTGTTTTTTCTTTCTACAACTCCATTTTGCTGTTGAGTTCTTGCAGCAGAGTATTGTCTCTTAATCCCATGCTTCTCACAATATTCTATAAACTCATTGGAGGTGAATTCTCCACCTTTGTCTGATCTTAAACATTTGATTTTTCTTCCCATTTGATTCTCAACCATGGCCCTGAAGATTTTAAATCTCTCAAAAGCTTGTGATTTATCTTTCAAAAATGTTACCCATGTCATCCTTGAGAAGTCATCTACAAACAACATAAAGTAGTATACACCTTTAGATCCTTTTGTCCTAGTAGGACCACATAAATCTATATGAACTACTTGTAGGGGTTTTGAGGTCACATATTCTTTCGTTTCAAATCTGACCCCTGTCTGCTTTCCTAGTTGGCATGCTCTGCATGTGATGTCTGTAGGTTTGATTATTTTGGGCATATGTCTAACACACTTGGTAGAGCTTACTTTGACTAGATTGTCGAAGTTGACGTGACTCATTCTTTTATGCCATAACCAGCTCTCATCGATTTTTTTCATGAAGCAACTTGCATCATTTTCTTCAATCAAGTTGTATAATGTTGCTTTCAGTTCTTACTTGTGCAATGGTTTTTTAGCTCTTTTTCAGTTTACAACCTTGATTATTAAATACGACTTCATAACCATTATCACACATTTGACTTACACTTAAGAGATTATGTTTAAGTCCTTTAACATATAGGACGTCATGTGTAAGAAGCTTGCCAATATGTGCAAGTTTCCTTTACCTTTGATTCTCATTGTAGTGTTATCTCCCAGACTGACAGTCCCTTCCTTGCATCTGCTTAAACTGGTGAATTTGCTCTTGTCTCCAGTCATATGCTTTGAGAAACCGCTGTTTATGACCCACAAGTTTTGTTCTTTGGCATGGAGTGTCGTTTGAGCAATCAGGTATTGATTTTTTATTTTCCACATCTTTTTGGGTCTCTCATCTGCCTTTTTTCTTTCTTTAAGAGTGGCCTTTGAAACTCTGTTATCATTTAAAGACCTGCCTTTGCCTAAATTGTAATTTCTTGTCATTGCAACGTTAGCTCTACAATACTTAGCTATATATCCAGAATTATTGCAATTGTAACATATTAAATTTGAATTTATCAAAGGAGCAAATGAATTTCTACTAGCAAAATTAAATCTTTTAGTAAGAAAAACTCTACAATCAATAGCCTTATGACCGAACTGATTACAGCTAAAACAATAACCATAAAAGGAAGGAAAGTACCTGGTCATAACGTTCTTTGGTGCAGTATGCTGAAAACTCTTACCTTTCTGCTTTTCCAGGTTTGCCACTTTGATGTATCCTTCTGCGTCTTTCCTTGGATTAGTCTTTATTTCCTTTCTGATCTTTGCCTTCGTTGCTTCTTTGTTGATCTTCTCGTTCATAGCTTTTGCTTCTCCTCCTTTCTTGAAGTTATCATACAAGTTTGTTAATGTACAAGCTGAGGATCCTTTTTATTTATCATATCCATGACCTGACTTTTCATTTGAAGGCTTTTGCGCACTGATCAATTCACTAAGAACTTCTGATCCTTTTGTCAGCTTTAAGCTTTTGTTTAGTTGGTCTCTTGCCTTCTCAAGTTCTTTCCTCAAGGATACTACTTCTGCTTCAAGTCATACATTCATTGGATTTGGACTGGAGATCCATCTTGACGACTTCTCCTATCCTGTTGGCGTCCTCAACTTGAGTTTTTAGCATCACAATCATTTTATTAGCGTTTTCAAGCTCCTCATGCTTCCTCTGCATTGAATTTTTTTTCTCAGATTTTCAAATTCTTCAACGGTACACACAAGTTCACTTTCAAGATCAATCTCACCTTCTTCTCCTTCATCCCAATCTTCATTTTCATTTTGTTCTTGATTCAAGGAGGGGAATTCTTATGCCATAAATAGGAACTCATCTCCCTTAGCTAGAAAGGCACAGTCATGCTCATCGTCAAAGCTGTCACTCTTACTATCTCCCACTGAGTCACTATTTTCTTTTATATATAACCCTTTTTTGTTCTTGAAGAAGTTTTTCCTTTTAGCATAATGCGGTTTCACGTTTTTGATACTTTCTACTTGCTCGGAGTTGTCCTTATTGTATGGACATTTTGCAGCGAAGTGTCCTACCTTGCCATAGTTAAAACACTTGAATGGAAGTTTTCCTTTACACTTTCCTGATCCTCTCTTCAATTTTCTGACAAAATTGGCTTCTTCACCATAAGTCTCCTCAGAATCAAGTACAAAGGTTTCTTCTTTTGCAAAATTTACTACTTTGAAGGTTGTTTCTCTCTTGACCGTGTCTGTCTCTCCCATCCTCATTGCGTAGGCTATAAACGATCCATGTAGTTCGTCCATGGTAAGCTTGTCCAAATCTCTCGCTTCTTCAATAGCCAAAATTTTGGAGTTGTATCTTGATGGAAAGTAACTCAAAACCTTCTTGACAATAGTCGATTCTTCTATTGTTTCTCCAAGTCCTCTTATGGCATTGACTATTTCATCTACCTTGAAGAGGTAGTCTATTATCTTCTCTTCTTCATTCATCTTCAGACTTTCAAACTATCCTTTGTGCCTTTGCAGCTTGGCTTGGTTTCACTTTGTCGTCTCCTTCGTAGATACTTTTTAACTTATTCCAAATGTCTTTTGCACTCTGACAGTGCATAACTTTGACAGACTCGGAGTTTGACAACCCACAAAGAATAGCGTTCTTTGCTTTGGTGTTGTTCTCATAAGCCTTTTTGGCCGTCCGATCAATAGGAGTTACAACAGGAGCTATATAACCATTTACCACTGACATCCATACATCAGACCCTAGGGAAGACAAGTATGTTTCCATTCTTATGCTCCAAAAAACATAATTAGACCCATTGAACAGAGGAGCCTTGTTTGATGAAGATCCTTCTTGGCAGGGCATTGTGTTCACTAACCATGATCTATCTGAGCCGATTAAAACTATGGTGAGAAAAGTTGTTAGAAACTACTGTTCTAATCCAACCTCACAGAAAAGATGTCTCACAGACAAACCTCACTGGTTACATTCAAGAGCACCCACTCTAAGGAAGCACCAACTTCTTAACTGAGCACGAATTTAGTTTTTCTGATGGCACCAACCTATCAGAGATATGAAGCTACAACTTCAGAATACAAAAGAGATTCAAAATGAATCTTGTTCAGTTTTTTTGCTACAAGTCTTGTTTGTAACTGCACATTCACGCTAGTGCCTTCTTGTCTTATTTGCCTCTATCTCTTTGTGTCTGGATATCTTCTATTTGGACACACCTTAATCGCTTTGCCTTTTTTATGCTGTCTGCATATGTCCTCAGTCGACAATTTTGAGTTAACACTAATTATTATTGCTGCAGCAGCAAAAATACTTTTTCAAATGTTCTGTTTGTAGCATATATAGACAAATGCATCTTAGGGTTTTCTATCTGTAAAGTGTTCACACTTCAACTGCTCTTAACTGGTTCAAGCTTCTGATTTGCATTCAATGTGACTTTTACTTCGTGTCTCGATTCATGGTTCAAACGACAACGTTCAAATGTCTTTACTATCTCTGGCATGTGCATTTCTATTGTTCTTAATTGCACCGCTTCCTCAATCAATTAGATTGATTAATCTTGAGCTCCATGAAGATATATCGAGTTCATCACCTGTTTCAGCTGTTTCTTTATAGACATAACACATTAAATGCAGGCTTTTTATTTCTTTCGTCACACCAAGTTCACATTCTTTTCTTTGTTGGATCTTTCCTTATGACCTCTTGACACTTGTCAAATGCGTGTGCACTCGGAGAGTAATCTGGGTTTGCTTCTCATCATTGGATCTAATGCACCGATCAAGCGTGAGCCGTTGATCTTTTAAAGCAGCATGTCTTTTAATTCTTGCTTTGTCATTAACCATCGAGCTTCTTTTCTTCGCTTTTCGCATTTCGCTGCTTTCTATATGATGGGTTCGCTTCTGCTCCTTTCGATTGTCCTCGATATGCTCGATCTTTACCCTTTCTATTGTGCGTTAAACTTCGGTATGTTGGCGCGATCTTATTTTCTTCGGCCTTCTTGTAATGCTCCTTGCAACATTGATCCTTGTAGACTAGCTTGTCTTCTAACCTTGCTTTAATCCTTAGGAAGGTTCCTTTATGTCTCAGGAACAATTTCCGTGGACTTCTTGTCCGGGTCCATTTCATCTTGAAGTGTCTTCCAATTTATCCGAAAGAATTCGTCATTGGCTTCTATTTCGAAGTATCCTTTAGAAATCTTCCAGTCGGTCCTCATAACCTTCGGATTCTTTGCAATCTTATCTACCCTTTGGCTTTTTTGCAAGTGTCCACATACCCTTTGCAACGTTCAAAAGATACCCTTTGGACTTTTTGAAAGGTCCACTTGCCCTTCGGAACGTTCAAAAGATACCCTTCGGACTTTTTGAAAAGGTCCATTTGCCCTTCGGAACATTCAAAAGATACCCTTTGGACTTTTTGAAAAGGTCCACTTGCCCTTCGAAACTTTCAAAAGATACCTTTCGGACTTTTTGGAAAGGCCCACTTGTCCTTCGGAACGTTCAAAAGATACCCTTTAGACTTTTTGAAAGTACACTTCAGATTTTTGTTAAGGGACAATTTTTCGAAAAGGACTTGACAATTTTTTCGAAAGAATTGTCCTTGCCACTTTTTTCGAAAGAATTCCTCCGAAGGAATTCTTCAAGACTATTTCGGGTTTTCCATCCTTCTTGACTTACGTACTTAAGAGAAGTAAAGCAACTCAGAAATCTCGATTGCCTCTTCTAAACGCTTTGGGGTTTTTGACATTACTTGACTTATCAATTTGAGAAGTAACGTGCTTGCAAATCCTCGATTACCTCTTCGCTGGACCCTTTCAGGTTTTCCACATTGCTTAGCTTATAAACATAGAAGTAAAGTTACCATGGAAACCTGATAACCGCCTCTTAGACCAACTCGGGATCTTAACATTGCTTGACTTATAAAGCATAAGGAAGTAAAGTTGTTTTAGAATCCAGATCGAGTAAAGTCACTTCAGTACCCCGAACAACTCTAGATCAGTTTAAGTTTTCAACTTTGCTTTACTTATAAACATGAAAGAAGGAAAGTCGTTCCACAAACCCGACCAACTTTATTAGACCAGTTTAGAGTTTCGAGATTGCTTTACTTATTTTATAAGTAAGAGCACTTCACAAACCCGATTTACTCCACAAGTCTGTTCAACTCAACCTTTGGCATTAATGCATGATCATATTCAATCTCAATGACATCAATGACATCAACCTTTGACGTCAATGACAATTCCATGCTGCCTTAGACGGGAATGACAATTCTTCAATCTTGAAACTGTTTTCTGGGTCGTGATATTCAAACTGTCAATTGTCTCCTTACTCAAATTGCCAACACATGAAGTGGCTGCCCCTTGTACAATTGAAAATCCAATTCTGCCACTTGTTTCAATAGCTGCCTTTCCCTTGATTGAAGTATTTTATCATGTGCTTTTGTTGATAAAGGCTTGATTAGTTCTTCCTTTCTTTCAAACTTTTCGATTATCTCCTTCAACAAATCTTCGTGTGTTCCCATCAAGCTAGGCTTTTGTGTCATTCTTTCTTGAAATCACTACTTATGGGCAGCCCCATCCAAATGCTGAATAACAAAATTTTTTGCCTCCTTTCGATCTCTAGGCCTCAAGTGAAGGTATTCTATCATCATATCGACCCAAACTCTTATTGAATTACCTGGATCACCATCAAAAGTTGGAAGAACTATCTTCTCCAAATCATCCTGCGTATCCATATACCCATAATGTCTCTTACCATCCTTGAAGCCTAGCCAAGCTTCGAAGTTCCTTCCCCTGCAGTATATAGGTGCAAGAGTCAAGTACTCATCATAATCCTCCATGAGATCCCAATGAATCAAAGGCTAGTCCTCATGATCCTGGTCCTATGTATTACCTTCCATGTTCCTGTTCTGAATCCACAAATGGTTAAGATATGGCTCTGATACCACTTTAATGTCCTTAAATTGGGACGACAACCAAAAAAGAGGGTTTTCCAACAAACCCTAACCAAACAAAACACCAAACTTTGAAACAATCTAAAAATACAAATTCAGCCCATAACACTTATAAAATGAAGCAATATTCAATAATTTCTTCCACCAAACCCTTAGGCGATTAGGGCAAAAATCAATTTTGACACTTCCAAAGATCAAATTTCGCACTTAAGAAGGGTCGCCACCCTCCCAAAGGGAGTCACCACACCTTAGAAGGCCTCAATTTGTTTTAGAGCTTCTCCATGGAGTTCGTCAACCTTCTTTTTTCCTACAAATTGAAGAACAACTTTCCAAAGGGTAGTACCAATTCTTTGATATAGGTGGCGTCAAAAGACACCTTTGTAGAACTTTTTGCATATAATTATGCACAATTATGGCGCAAATACAGTTTTTGAGTAGAGCTGCCCTAGTAGAGAATGGAGGTTTTCGTCCCCAAACCCTCTGTGCACTTGAAGGGTTTCTTCCTCAAGTCACTTGTTCAAGCTTGACATACTTGCACAAGAGTTTCAATATCAAATTTGCATAATCCTTCGAAAAGAAGCCTCTCTCCACTTAAATATGCCACCTCCAATAGTGGCATCCAAAACTAGGAAGGGAAAGTTACTTTTCTTTTAAAATATTAGAAGATCCTCTTAATTTCACTTTAGGCCTTAAGTGCCCAAGACATATAAACCCCACCACTTAAGTGAAATAGAAACATAAGGCATTTTTTCATAACTCAACTCAAAATTAAAAATATAAAGTACATTTTCTATTATTAACTCCTCACAAGTGGCTCACAATGCTCCCTTTCCTTCCTCTACCTTTAGCCATTGGAAACAAGAATGGGCTAAGGGTCCCACGAGGGTCTAGATCAAAAACAGGGACATTACACATTCCCTAGAATCCATGTTATGTGGTACTTGAGACGATTCACCCTTGCATTCATCTTAAACTCACAATAATTGCATATGACGGAGTTCATCTCTGGGCCGTGATAGCTATGTTTCCATGCTAGGTCATCAGACTTACTAGGCCTACGAAAAGTGGATGCCATTTTGAAGTTGCTTTGAAGTTGATGTCACCACACCTTTGGGTTCCATTACAATTTCTAAAATAGAGATTTGACTGATCACTGATGTATTACTATGAATTTGTGATTAAAAACCCAGGTTACATTTTGTACTGTACCGTTAAAAGCTCTGTATGAAGCGGGTTACGTCATTACGGGTTACAATCCGCTGTTAGACTTCGAACTCCTTCAAATTGCTTCAATCAGAATTTAAACAGCTTCAAATTCTCAACAATCTACAAACTCCTGTCACACACTGTGATAGTCAAAATTTACAAGGTTAGATTAGTGTTTGTGCATGTGGCTTGAACCTTGTGCAGTGATGACTCACACTCACTTGAAAGTTTGAAACCTTGTGAGCTTTTGGAAAACTCGTTGGTCAAGGCTTGAGCCCTATGGCTATACAATATACTTGTGATTTGATATAGAGAACGCTCCCTGTCACTCATGGTTTGAGCCTTTGAAATACTTGCTCGTGTCTCACAGTCTCACTGCTCGTTGCTTGATGTGCTCACAGGTTCATAAACCGGGAGCCCTGATATGTGGCGACTAGTCACCAAAGATCCAAACCTTGATACACGTGTCCAGATTCCAAGCAACTGCAACATGCTTAAACCCTATTCAATGCAATTAAGCAACATGAAAACAACAAAGACAGAGGGAAAAATCACGACAAAAAGTAATGTAAATTACAATTTTTTTTATTTCCCTATGTTGACCCTATACCTAGGTCAAGGCCGAGTAATTCCCTAAAACCTGTGGTTAACTACGACTAACTGCAGTTAGTCGCAATTTACCGCACGTTTTAGGTCATTACTTTGCCCACAATAAGTTCTGTTGTTTTTTGTTTTCACAAAAAAAAGATTTTCCATGAGTACCCAGTGGGTGCCCGCAAGTTTTAATACAAAGAATGAAATATCCACGAACATGCAAGAAATCATATGCAAAACATGCAAAACACAAAGATATTGGGGTGGAATCAATAATAAAAGAAGAATTTGTGTTACAATATGATGTAAAGTATGTAGGCAAAGCTTCTTATAAATACACCAATGATTAATAATGTGCAGGGCGAGTTGACCACTCAAGAGCCTACATCGCCGAAATAAATGTCAATGTATTCCATAAATTAAGAAAAACACAGAAGCCCTGGTAAGATATATATACATCTACTCTAACATCTCCACAAAAATGCTACTTAGAAGGGTATGAGGAAGGTGGCATCCACTAGCCGACAGTTCCTTTGAAGGAGGTATTCACTTGCCATCACCACTAATGATGGTTTCAGAAAGCTCGAGCAAGTTCAACAACTAAACTATCTCAACAAGTGGCTTCGTGAAGTTGTCCAAAATTTGGTCATCACTCCTCTCAAATCTCAATCCATTAATGCATCATGAATGTAGTGTCAAATGAAGTGCATATGGACATCAATATGCTCCGTTCGTTGCCTCTTTTCTAGATTGCGAGTAACTACAATACAAAGCTAACTGCCACTTTACAAAATGGCTATCAAATCCTATGCATGACTCGACTCCATCAAAAGCTCCATGATGCACCGAATCACCTACATTGTGTTAACTACTCTATATTTTGCCTTAGTAGTGGGTAGAGTAATAGCCGTTTGCCTCTTGCATTCCCAATGGATTGGGCTAGGACCCGAATTGACAACAAATCTTGAAGTAGACTGCGTATGATCCACATCTCGAGCCCAATTTGAGTTTGTATATCCAATCAAACAACCTTTGCCTCCACGAGAACACATAATACCCAAGTGAGTTGTCCCTTAAATGTACCTCAGAATCCTCCTAGCTACTTCCAATAGTTCTAAAATGTTCCCTCGAGGGCAAATTGTTGACAAAAAGGAAATCACAGTAAACCCTAACAATATTTGCAATTTATGATTTTTCCTTTCAAACCCTAAAACATATAAAAAATTTGGGATTCTAAAAATTCAAATCTAGGGCACAAATTCCATATTTTATTATTAAAAATACTTGCCAAAATTTAGAAATATTACAGCCCAATAAAACATCTTTAAAACTGATTTTTTTGATCAAATGAACGGCTGGAAATTTTAACAAAAATACCAGCTCAATGTTCATGCCCATAAACAACAAATTTGGCTTTGATTTGCCTTACAAATGACACTTTCAAACCCCAAGGGGGTTCGTTGCCCAAACAATTCAGATCGCTGCCCTTGTAGGGCGTTCAAATTTAGTCGCTGCCCTCTATACTACAGTGCCATTCCTCCTTGATGCCCTATACCGCTGTGTTGTACCTGACAATGGTCTTTAAACACCCCAAACTTATCAAATCTGCCCAATATGATCTCTGAAATGGAGCCACCCACCTGAAGGTTTAAGGTTTTCATCCTCAACTTCAGTTTTCCAAAGAGAGTTTTTGCCTCCTATGGAAAAAAGTCAAGCAAACTGCTCAAACTTATGATTTAATTTGATAAAAATGACATGATCCTCAACAGTGAACTTTCTTCCCCTTTTTATATCATTTCCCTCTAAAAGCCCCTTCAAAAGGGGTGCGTTCACTTGGAGGGAATATTGAATACTTTAAAATGCACTTTCCTTATAATTTCACTTAAGGGCTAAATTAGCCCATGATCAAAACCCCCCCTTCTCAAGTCAAAATTAGAAAAGATTTACCAAAAAGTATCTTTTTACAACTTGAAAAATAAAACCAATGATTTCCTTTTGATTTTTCCTTCCCTTAGCCTATGGGAAATAACAAGGAATTAGACAGAGGGTTTTCAACCGCTCATATTTGAGAATGGAACATGACAATCCTCCCCTCTCAAAATTGCTTGTTCTCAAGCAATTGCAAATTTGGATGCTGCAGAATGGCTGCCCCTTCCCAATTAGCATCCTCAAGAGGCAAATCCTTCCAATGAACCAAGTATTCATGATGCTTTTGTTCCTAGCTTCCTTTCCCGAACCTCTGTGATAGAATCCAGAACCAAAATCAACTTGCCTTCATCATCAAGTGGCGGCAAATCAATGTAAGGAGTGATGTGCTTCCCAAGTGCTTTTTTGAGGTATGAAATGTGAAATACATTGTGAATCTGGCTACCTTCGAGCAACTCTAGCTCATAAGCAACTTTTCCAACCCTCTTTAGGGACCATAAAAACGGGGTTTAAGCTTTTCCGCTTCACTTTGCTTGATGGAAGATTGTCTATATGGTTGCAATCTTATAAATACCATGTCACCTACTTCAAAATTTCTCTCTATTCGATGCTGGTCCACATACAATTTCTGCTGGTTTTGAACATGTTGAAGATTTCTTTTGAGCTGCTCGAAAATTTCAAGGCTTTGTTGTACCAAATCCGCAGACCCGGACACACTACTATCGGTTAAAATTAGGTCTACAAAAGAGAATATATCATACCCATACAAGGCCTTGAAGGGTGACATACCAACTGGCATATGGCATGATGTATTGTAGCAATACTTGGCCATGTACAACCACTTATTCCACGCTGATTGCTGCCTTGAAACATAGTTTCAGAGGTATCCTTCCACCTATTTGTTCACTATTTCAGTTTGCCCAACGGTTTGTGGGTGGTAGCTAGTACTGGGAGACAACTCTGTGCCCACCAAATTGCCAAAAGAGACTTATGAACCTGCTGTCCCTGTCACTTACAATGTTCGTAGACAACCCATGAAGTTTAAATACTTATTTAAAAAAAATATCAGCCATTATGAGAGTATTATACTTGACTGGAAGTGCAAAAAAATGTGCATATTTAGTGAGTTTATCTACCACTACGAACACACTATTCTTACCTTGTGCCATGGGCAACCCCAAGATGAAATCCATTGGTACGCTTTCCCATTTTTGTGTGGGAACTGGTAGGGACTGCAAAAGACTAGCTGAAAAAGTTTGTTCACCCATGTTTTGTTGGCAAAGTAGGCACTCTCAGATGTATTGAAGAATCTCCTCTTTGAGGTTCTTCCAAAAGAACCTCTCCTTCGCTTGTACATTTTGAAGTACCCTGGATGACCAGTGATTGAAGTGTCATGTACAACCTTCATTATTTGTTGTTTCAACTTGAATTTAGGGGTTTATTTTGTATAAAATCATACCATCAACCACCTTGTACCTTTCATCATCCAGTTTACCTTCCATGACAGCTGTAGTAAATCCATCTTTTGCATACTCAGCTGTGATTACAACCTTCCAATCCACTGTAATTTCACTCACAGAACTTAAAATGGGATTCTTGGACAATGCATCAACAACTACATTGTTTTTCCCCTTGACATATTCAATATCAAAATCATAAGATTGCAATTTACTCATCCATTTTTGCTGTCTATCGCTCAAATTAGTTTGGTTGAGGAAATACTTAAAAGCTATTGTGCTCTGTTTTCACTATAAATCTTCCACAAATCAAATATTGTCTAATTTAGACAAAGTGTGCACAATGGCCAACATTTCTTTGTCATAGATGGAGAATCTATGCTCCACTTCCTTGAGTTTTCTACTTTCAAAAGCAATAGGATTCCCTTTTTGTATTAGTACAACATACTTTCCTTCCCCAGAAGCATCACATTCCAAGACAAACGCAATGGTGAAATCTGGAACGAGTAATGGGCAAGCACTCATCACCTTCTTGAACTTTTCAAAGGCCTCCATTGCTGTTTTTAATCTGTTGAAAGCTTCTTTCTTTGTCAAATCCGTTAGTGGAGTAGCAAGTTGTGAAAACCCCTTCACAGACTGTCTATAGTAGCCGCATAAACCTAGAAATCCCCTCAAATGTGTCATAGCAGTGTGGGGTGGCCAATCCACAATGGCCTGTATCTTTTGTTGGTCTACATGGACCCCTTGGGCATTGATTATGTGCCCCAAATACAAAAATTCAGAAACTCCAAACTCACATTTGGATGCCTATGTGAAGAGTGTTTCTTGTTCCAAGACTCCCAACACTATGTCCAAGTGTTGTAGATGTTCCATCTTTTACTATAGACGAGAATAACATCAAAGAAAACCAACACAAATTTTCTCAAGTATTGCCTAAAAACATGATTCATGCATGATTGAAAAGTGGTGGATGTATTGGTTAAACCAAAGGCCATTACCAAAAACTCATAGTGTCCAAAGTGACATCTAAAAGCAGTTTTTTGCACATCCTCCTCCTTTACCCATATTTGATGGTACCCTGCCTTCAGATCAATTTTGGAGATTTAAATTGACCCATGAAACTCATCAATCAACTCATTAATTCTAGGTATGGGATACTTATTCTTGATGGTTTTCTTGTTCAATAGACGATAGTCTATGCACATCCTCATTGTCCCATCCTTTTTCTTAACAAGCACAATCGAAGAAGCAAAAGGGCTTGAACTAGGTCTTATGTGACCCATCTCCAAAAGCTCTTTGATAGTTTTTTCAATTTCTTCCTTGTAGGCCTTTGGGCCGCAATAAGGTGTAGTAATTATAGTTTTGGTGCCCGGTTTCAATTCAATGATGTGCTCAAAACCCCTATTTGGGGGTAGCCCATGAAGAATACTACTAAACACCTTTGCATGCCTATCAAGGATGCCCTGAATATCCTTGTTCTGATGCTACTGTCTGAAATCAGAATTTGTAGCACTTACAAAACAATCGGCTGCCCAAGCAATCTTCCCTTTATGAAAGGCTCTTTTCATACTCTTTGAAGTCACCACCATGGGTGCTTCATTGCTCAAACTGTGTAGCACTATTTCCTTATTGTCTGCCTTCAATTTTAGTTTCATTGTTTGACAATTTTGGGTGAATTCCCCAAGTGAGTGCAGTCATTGTACTCCAAGAACTAAATGAGTTTCTCTTATGCCAACTACATAGAGATCATCTTCAATATTATGCTTACCCAATGTTATGTTCAATTTTGGAATCTTCTTGATGCAAGGGATGGTGAAGCCATCCGCCACGGTCACGTTAAAGCCTCTAAAATCAATAGTTTGCAGCCAACATCTCATTGTCGATCCTTCATAAATAAAGTTGTGGGTGGCCCGACTATCAATGAGCACGATGACCTTACCGTGCAAGACCCCTCTCACTGTAAAGGGGTGATATCTAGGAGCTCCAAATAAGGTGGCAAGAGTGCCATCCAAGTTATCCTCTTCTTGCTTTTCCATTTGTTTCTCCTCATAGGTGGCTGTCTGTAATGTCCCCGTTTTGAAATTAAAATAATATTATTACTAAAATAAAAAGTATTCTTAAATACTTAAAATAAAGTAATAATAGTTTAATTTACTTTTCACTTAAGTTGGGCCCTTTTGATGGTCATGGACACTTAAGACCAAAAAGTGAATTTTACAAGGAAATTTGTAATATGTATTTTTAAAAAAGGAAAAAGTAAACTTTCCTCTTTTTTGGGCACCACATTTGGAGGAGGGATGTAAAAAGAAAAGAAAGGTCCTTTTGAAAAGATTATGCAATTTGGATATTAAAAATCTTGTGCAAGTATGTCAAGCTTGAACAAGTGATTTGAGGACAAAACCTCCATTCTTCTACTATGGCAGCTCTATTCAAGAGTTGTAATTGCGTCTCAATTTTGCATAGTTGTATGCAAATGGATCTACAAAGATTTTTTTGGATGCTACTTTCATCAAGGATTATTTTAAACCCTTCGGAGAGCTGGAAATTGATGATTTGCAGGTCAAAGAGGTGGACAAACTTGGTTTGAAGAGTTTTGTTTATTTTTGAAGAACCTAGGACTATAACTAGGGTTTTTGTAACTTCAGAACTATCTTTGACGGTGTTCCCATGGAAATAAAATTCTAATTCTAATTTTGTTGGAAAGGTACTATTTTTGTGATCATTGTGAGCTAACATTTGCATTGAAATTCTAAATATTTTGGAAGATACGAATTTTTGAAGTTTCAACTGATTAAGACAAACGATAAATTATTGTTCGCTGAAAATAAGGTAATTTATATTTTGAAAATTATTTTAATATTTTTCCATGTGGGGCGATTTGATTTGGGGAATTTAGAGACCTTGTTGAAGGGATAAAACAATGGTTTGAATTTCAGATTTGTTTTTCCTATTTTTTTGAGTGTGGTGACTTGTTTTGAAGGGCTAAATTGGCTATTGGCATCTCTAATTTGTTCTTTGGAAGCCCTAATAAATTGCAGGGATTTTTGGTATATTTTTCGTGAGTTCGTGCAAGGGATTTAAGGCTGATTGGAAGGGAAAACGAAGCTATAACAAGATCACGAAGCTATAACAAGATCTTAAAAATCAGAATTATTGCAAGGAATTTTCAGCCACATTTCCATTCTATATTGCCACAAAAGAGGTATTTTATTATATTTGCATATTTAGTAATTATTGGAGTTATTGTGGAGTGTTATTGCTTCGAAATTGAGACATCTATTGCTGTTAGGGTTTGCTGGTTTTTAAGGGCAGCATTTATATTATTTTCAGTTGTGCACAAGGGTTTGTTGGGAAGCCTCAATTTGTCATAATTGTCCCATTTGGGTACATTATAGTGGTATCAAAGCCAAATTCGGCCAACTGTGGGATGGAAAGGTATTTGTCAAACAGTGACAGGGACAGGGCTAGGTTGGAATGGATCACTCAATCTCCAGATCGGTTAATGGGAACTATAGCTACACTTCTTCAAATGATGAAAGATAAGGGGATCAACCCTTTGAAATAGAGGACCAATGTTTGGATTGTTGGGATCTAATGGAATATTATTATGAATATTTGACACTTGCACCTCAGTATAGAAAGGGAAGGAGCTTCAAGGAATGGCTAGCTTTGAGACAAGGCAAAGGGTTCCATGTGCACATAGCTACACATGACAACTTGGAGAAGATTGTTCTTCCTACCTTTGATGGAGATCCAGGTACTTCAGTTAGAGCATCGGTAAACAAGGTTAATGACTACCTTGAATTGAGACCTAGAGGTGAGAAGCAAGCTCTAAAATTTGTCATACAACACTTGGAAGGAGCTGCTCATGATTGGTGGCATCTAAGATGGAAGTCACAAGGGCATGACCTCATTAAAAATCATGATGAACTTGGTGAAAGGCTCATCAAACAATTTGAAAAGGTGGAATCTTTGGGACAGCCAAAGAAGGGGTTTCAATTTTGAAGGGGCAGTCAATGACTGAATCTTTTAAGCCATAAGAATCAGAAATTCAAGGGCAATCAAATGAAATTGTCCAAAAATTTGATAAAAAACAAGGGTTGCAAGAAGAAGACAAAGAGGTGGTTGATCCAAGAGAAGTAATCTCAAAGTACACCATGGAAGAAGGATCAAGTGGGGCAGCCACTTATAACAAGGAACTCCAATTGGATGAAAGACAACGCTTAAAACAAATAATAGAGCCCAATTTCCAATTGTACAAGGGGCAGCCATTGCACAAGTTTGCCAATAATAAAAAATCAGTCAAACATAGCCCCTTTGTGAGGTGTGAATAATGGGAAACTAACTCAGAAAATTTAAAAAAATCAATTGTAAGGGAGGCTAAATTTGAAGGGCAGCCACCAAATGAAGAGTCCTTGATGATTGAGCATCAAAAATTGGTCAACAGTGGACACAAGGAGATAAGCAATCAGCTGGGTTTGAAGGCAGAAAATTCAGAAGGGTTAAAAGCATGTAAAGAGGGCATAGAAGGGCAGCCACCTAAAGAGGAACAATCTGAAAATTGGGAGCAAAAAAATGGGTATGTGAAGATAGATCAAGCTGAAATTGAAGGGCAAATACATCAAGGAGGAATGGTCAACCAACGTGTGACAAGGAAAGGGATGATTGCTATCCTATCAAGTGCCATTAGATGCCATGTTTTGCATATAAAGGAACCATTAGTGGCAAAAAGGTAATTGTGTCAATGGACAATGGGGCCACTCATAATTTTATAAATGCTAAAATTGTTGCAAGACATAAGATGCCCACTAAATAAATTGAGAGATTTAAGGTAACCGTGGGGGATGGCTCCTCTATTCCAGGCATTTCCAGCACCTTGGGATTGAAACTCGACATGGGTGAATATACTTTTGATTGGCCAACAAAAGGTCAAAAAGGAAGCAAGAACAAGAATATCATAATAGAAAGTTATGCCAAGATAGAAGGTTTTTGCATTGTTCCTTTTCATGCATCATTTTCCTCATTTAAATTCAGATTACAAGAGGAAGCTTGGAGGAAACACTTGTTGTTATGTCTTGTTGAGGAAGCACATGTCCTAACAAGAAGGGACATAGTAAAGAAGTCCATTGAGGGAGTGATGCCAAGGAGGAAAGAAGAAGGATGCACTTTGCATATAAAGGAAGGAGAATCAGATTTCTTGATGGGAAAACAATTGAGTTGTCAACTTGGTAATCATTCAATTTTTTTCTTCATGATTGGTTCTTTCATTACCTTGCTTGCAAAGCATGTGTTATCATTGAGATGGAGGTAAGGAACACCCAAGGAGAAGAAGTCCTCTTCCAGGCAAGTTCAAGGAAAGAACATGACCAATACCCCTCATGGATATGGGATTTAGGTGAGCTCTATCAACATAGTGTTGCTAGCATGTATAGGGCTAACATAAAGAAGGGAGTAAGAAAGGGTTATCATGGTCCCATGATTACATTGACTGCTGTCTTTTGCATTTTCAGTTTTGGGGAATTTTGTTGACATGGTGTGCATGGTTCCTAGAAAATTGTGCTTCTCACATCCCAACACTATGGGAATGATTCAAGTGTGTAGTAGTGGATTTCCAATCACTAGAATTAGAAATTGGGGGGAGAAAAAGGCATACTACAGCCAGGATAAGATTAAGATAAAGCATGAAAAGGAGGCCCATATCATGCTGATGAAGCGTGGTGACATAGTTATAAAAGTGTTGCTAAACACTAATGTTTTTTCTAACATGTTTGCTTCATGTGTAGGTTCATTAATGACATCACTTGCTATGACCAAGAGCAAGGCAAAGGCTGAAGTTGAGTGCATGGAGGAGGGCATAAGACCCTTCATGGATCGGGCAAAGGCCCAAGTTATGAGCAACTGGTTACAAGGTATAATCCAGAAAGATTTTTTGTCCTCTCACTTTCTGGAAGAGTCTGAAATTTATTTGCAACATTCATGGGCATTAACTCACGCCAAAGGGAAAATTGGTTGCATAATACAGTCAACAAAGAGGTCTGAAATTTTCGATAAGAGGTCTGAAAATTTTGTCATATTTTTTTTTGGGTTGAGCATTTTGCTACAGCCAACTATCATGAGCAAAAAGATTGATTTTGGGGGCATTGTATCGCCCATACCAAAGGGAAATGTTGCGCTATTTAGTTCTGATTTTTTTCAATCAAAAAATCCAGTTTTCATGATATTTTTACTGTGTTGCAGGGATACGCCCCCCAGCCCCACGCCTCCTGTTCGGAGACGCCTCCGGCACGGGGACGTCCCGGGTACTCCCGGAGGCGTCCCGGAGGCGCCCGCCGGCATGCCGGAAACGTCCGGCAAGCCGACGGGCGCCTCCGGGACGCCTCCGGGAGTACCCGGGACGTTTCCGGCGCGTACCATGACGTATCCAAATCAAGGTTTTTGAAAAATGACGTACCCGCGTACCCGAGACGTCCCCGTACCCGTACCCGTACCCGCACCCAAACAACATAGTATTTTTACAGCCCCTTCACATGGGCAATATGATTGTTTTTGTTGCATACTATCAGCTGCTCATAAATTCTGAAATGTCATTATTGGAAGGCACGGTTTGCATGAGAAAAAATGTGAAATTTGAGGGCACAAAACATCACTACATCTTGGTGAGTTTTGATCATTTGTTTGACTACTACTTGACTTCATGCTTGCTCATGAGCAATAAGAAGGGACAGACATGGATGGAATACACCATGCACATGATGAGGGCTCCCCAAAAGGGATTGCAAAGTGGAAAAAAATATTTCCAAGGTATGTTGTTCAAAGCATTTGATTTGGTCAATTGTTTGTAAGTTGGGAAAGATTTGCCATGGCATGTAGAGGCTACCAAAGAGTTGTCGAAGGGTGGCCACCCTAGTATGCACACAAGGGATGAAGATCAACTGGATCTTTCCATTTGGGGAACCAAGGTATCACTTTCCAAAAAATTTCCTTTTGCCAGTTCTAGCTTTTGTTTTCATGTTATGGGAGTTCATATTGGCATCCTTGAAGAATATGGACATAGAGGACACATGGGAGGTCAATGTGGTAATGAATTGGGTGATTTGTGGAATTAATGGCATGGCTATACATCATATAAACAAGCCACATATCAGCGTGTACATTCGTTTTGGTAAGGTGGTTTTTTTCGAGATGAAGGGACAAGTGTCCATGGCTTCACTGTGGAAGATTCCAGCTCTTGAGAGTCCCATTTTGAGGAGTTTGGGGTAGAAATTGAAACATATTGACAATTGTTTTGAGTTCTGTGGGGCAACATGTGTTTGGGGCAGCCATTGGCGTGAGAAAAGAATGAGCCTAGGAATTGATTGGGGGCTTAATAGTGGATGTCATGATACTTTCAACACTTGGGGGAAGCCTTCAAAACATAGGTACAACAAGGTACAAGTACCGTTTGGAGCCTCTTTTCCATGGGAAAAAGTTACAATTAGACATTGCATAATAAGGTACATTGGGACACCTTCGTAGATATTGCAATTGCTTGAGAACAAGTAATTTTGGATGGGTAGGACTATAATGTCCTCATATTGGAATGAAAATAATATTATAACTAAAATAAAAAGTATTCTTAAATATTTAAAATAAAGTAATAATAGTTTTTACTTAAGTTGGGACCTTTTGAGGGTCATGGGCACTTAAGACCAAAAAGTGAATTTTATCAAGAAGCTTGTCATATATCTTTTTTAAAAAGGAAAAGGCAAACTCTCATCTCTTTTGGGCACCACATTTGGAGGAGGGATATAAAAGGAAAAGAAATGTTCTTTTGAAAAGATTATGCAATTTGGATATTGAAAATTTTGTGCAAGTATGTCAAGCTTGAACAAGTGACTTGAGGACGAAAACCTTCAAGTGTACCAAAGAGTTTAGGGACAAAAACCTTTATTCTTCTACTAGGGCCGCTCTATTCAAGAGCTGTAATTACACCTCAATTTTGCATAGTTGTATGCAAATGGATCTACAAAGGTGTCTTTGGATGTCACCTTCATCAAGGATTATTTCAAACCCTTCAGAGAGCTGGAAATTCATGATTTACAGGTCAAAGAGGTGGGTGAACTTGGTTTGAAGAGTTTTGTTGATTTGGAAGAATCTAGGGCTGTAACTAGGGTTTTTGTAACTTCAAAACTACTTTTGAGGGACTTACCATGGAAGGAAAATTCTAATTCTAATTTTGTTTGAAAGCTACTATTTTTGTGATCATTTTGAGCTAACATTTGCATTAAAATTCCAAATATTTTGGAATATACGAATTTTTGAAGTTGCCGCTGATTAAGGCAAATAATAAATTATTGTGGGCTGAAAATAAGGTAATTTATATTCTAAAAATTATCTTAATATTTATCCAAGTGGGATGATTTGATTTGGGGAACTTGGAGACCTTGTTGAGGGGATAAAACAAGGGTTTGAATTTCAGATTTGTTTTTCTTATTTTTTCTAAGTGTAGCGACTTATTTGGATGGGTTAAATTAGCTATTGGCAAACCTAATTTGTTCTTTGCAAGCCTTAATAAATTGCATGGATTTTTGGTATATTTTTTGCGAGTTCGTGCAAGGGATTCAAGGTTGATTGGAAGCGAAAACACAGCGATAACAAGATCTTAAAAATCAGAATAATTGCAAGGAATTTCCAGCCACATCTTCATTCCATATTGCCACATAAAGAGGTGTTTTATTGTATATTCATATTTAGTAATTATTGGAGTTATTGTGGAGTGTTATAGCTTGAAAATTGGGACATCTATTGCTACTAGGGTTTGTTGGTTTTTGAGGGCAGCATTCATATTATTTTTCAGTTGTGAATAAGGGTTTGGTGAAAAATCTCAATATGGGGACATTACACTATCCCTACCTCTTCCTCTTCTTCTCCTTCTCCATCCAAAATCACTTCTATGTAGTGAACTTGCCCCATTCCAAGGTAGCGATGCCCCGGTGTCCAAGGATCCTTGCATGAAAAACATAATTTTTTTCTTCTTAATTCATTTTTTCACTCTCTCCCATCTTTGTTCATCTTTGGCAGATCTTTTTCTTGCCCAAACCCTTGTTGATAAGGCTTCTTTTGCTGTCCAAAGGGAACTGATTTTGTCTGCTCTGAAATTGCCGTCGTAGGTTGCGCAAAAGTGTTTGTCCTTTTCTGTCTAGAGGGCCCAAAAGTATTAGTTTTCTGCAGTCCCAAAGGCAAAATTTTGTCCCTATGAGCTATAGATTCAGGGTCAAGAGCCTTTCGATTGGCCTCTTGAAGTGTGAGAGGGATGAAAGCCTTGACTAAACCCTTGAGTGGGTTAGCCAACCCCTCCATGAATAAAACTACAAGTCTTCTTTCTGAAACATCCGTTGCCATAACTGAAACCTTCTAAATCTGTAACATACTCTTCCACGGAAGTTTTTTGTTTCAGCTGAGTCAATTCTCTGAAATGAAGTTCCGGTTCAGCCCTATCAAATCTTTTAATTGTTCTTCTACTAAATTCCTCATAGGTGTTTATGAGGTGGTACCACCACTCATGGGCAACTCCCTCCAAATGAAAAGTAGCAAATTTTATGGCCTCATCCACCATCATAGGCCAAAGTGTAAGGTATGTGTCTACCTTTTGTACCCATGCCTTAGTTAAACTTTTGGTAGATCCATCAAAAATAGAAATTGTGAGCTTCCCGAAAGCATATTGAAGATCTCCTATGTTGTTCCTTGGCTTATGACCAACCCTCAAACCACCCTTGCCTTTCTTCAATGCCACAAAATTGGCAAGGCTCATTTCCTCTTTGATTTCAGTGGAAAAGTCACTCCTCATAGCTTGCAGCCACATCATCCTGTATAGAAGGTTGCTTCTCCCTTTCTGGAATGACTTCCTCTCTACGAAGAAAGTTGGGTTGATTAGGCCTTTGTGTAGATCCAACTGCCACCCTTGGTTGAGGGAGAGTTTTGTTGTATGTACTTGAAGCACTGCCATCACCATTGAGTAGCCTATGTACATTCATATTCTTCATGGTTTGGATGAACTCAGCCATCATCTCCGTCAACTGCTCTTGAGTTTGAGTAAAATTTCCAAGCCTAGCTCTATCCGGGTCATCCATGTCACTATGCCTTGGTCATTCCAAGTCTTGCCTTGGCTCTTCTCGATCTTCTACCTGATTTTTTGGACCCATTTATTTTCCCCTTCATAGTACCTCACTTCCCTATTATTGTTTGGCATGAAGCTAGTCAAACCCCCACAACTAGCCAAGAATTTGGTTTTGATACCATTGAAATGTCCCCTCTAGGGAAAATTGTTGACAAAAAGGAAATCATAGTAAACCCTAACAATATTTGCAATTTTTGAATTTTCCTTCCAAGCCTAAACATATAAAAAATCCAGAATTCTGAAAATTCAAATCTAGGGCACAAATTCCATATTTTATTATTAGAAATACTTGCGGAAATTCAGAAATATTACAGCCCAATAAAATATCTTCAAAACTGAATTTTTTGATCAAATGAATAGCTGGAATTTTAAAAAAAAATACCAGCTCAATGTTAATGCCCTTAAACAACAATTTGGCTTTGATTTGCCTTACAAGTGACACTTTCAAACCACAAGGGTGTTTGCTGCCCAAACAATTCAGATCGCTGCCCTTTTAGAGCTTTCAAACCCAATTATTGCCCTCCATACTGCTGCCCTACTCCTCCTTGATGCCCTATACCACTATGCTATCCCTGACAATGGTGTTTAAACACCCCAAACTGATCAAATCTGCCCAATATGACCCTTGCAATGGAGCCGCCTAGTTGAAGGTTGAAGGTTTTCGTTCTCAACTTCAGTTATCCAAAGAAGTTTTTCGTCTCCTATGGAAGCAAGTCAAACAAACTACTCAAACTTATGATTTAATTTGATAAAAATGACATGATCCTCAACAATGAACCTCCTTCCCCGTTTTATATCATTTCCTTCTAAAAGCCCTTCCAAAAGGGGTGCGTTCCACTTGGAGGGAATTTTTGAATACTTAAAAGCACATACCTTATAATTTCACTTAAGGGTAAAACTAGTCCATGATGAAAAACCCCCCTTTTCCAATCAAAATTAGAAAATATTTACTAAAAAACATGTTTTTACAACTTGAAATAGTGAACCAAAATTTCCCTTTTGATTTTTCCTTCCCTTAGCCTATGGGAAACAACAAGGAATTAGGCTAAAGGTCTTCAACCGCCCATATTTGAGTAGGGGACATGACCAGTTCTCCTTAAGCTCCAGCATGAACCTACTAACCATGTCAAGTGCAAAGGAAAAGTATAGCTTTGTATGATTCAAGTACAAAAGACTTGTAACAAGCTGCTTATCAAAATAACATTAACCACTAGAGTAGTAGACTTTCATTATCAATATAACTCTTGATTGATATGGGTTAGACCAAGGTTTGCTTTGATCTATCTTTAATTTCTTCGGTAAATCTAGTTTATACTTAAGCTAGGAGATAAAACACCCCTCCATCTACAAACCCTGAATGCTCAAAATGTCTAAGAAAGTTCAAATCTGTTATGTTAAATTTTTTCTTCAATTGATCCTTAAGATCATGTATCAAAGAAGTGCTATATTCAGTAATGACAAGATCATCAACACAGAGCACAACAATATGCATGTGATAATCAACATGTTTGACATACTCATTATGGTTGGATTCACACTTGGTAAAGCTAGAAGAAAAAAATATGTCAATTGTCTCATACCATGTGTGAGATGCTTACTTCAACTTATAGAGTGATTTCCTAGGCATGGAATCACCACATTGCTTCTCATACCTTGGTTGCTCCATATAGATTTGCTGAAGACTACCATCAAGGAGTTCATGCTTTTCATACCTTGGTTGCTCCATATAGATTTGTTGAAGACTACCATCAAGGAGTTCATGCTTAACATCCATCTAATTTACCTTGTATCCAAATTGGGCTGCAAGATAAAGATCTATGTGGACTGACACTATCTGAGAAATTGGGGCATGTCTCCCAATAATCAATCCCCTTCTTTTGATAAAAATATTTAGCTATCAAACACACCCTCGTATCTCTCAATGAAACCATCAGAAGTGAATTTAGTCTTGTAAATCCATGTGCACTTGAGAATGTTCTTCGCATGGATAGGGTACCAACTCTCAATTATTCTACTTTATCAAAGAGCTGTACTCGTCTGGGTTAGCCATCTCATACTCATCTTTGCACTTGGCTTACTTGTAGGATTGTGGATCACACTTCTCCATAGCCATAGTCACGAGTGTATAGTTGGCCGTTTGTTTTTCACTTGGGTCCTCCAAGTGGTGCTCTTATCCTCCCTATCACCCTTACCTTCCTCAAGAGTCTTAGTAGCCCTTTAGGGTGGCTATTGTCCCCATAAAACCATAGTCATCTCGGACAAGAATAACTTCTACTAGAGCTTCACGTGTAGTAATCTCCTCTGCTTGAGCCTCTCCGCCTCAAGTTGCATCTCCAATAGTAGCCACCACAACCTTCATTGCAAGTCTTGGGGAAGCTTCCTCATCATCCAAAACAATATCCTCTGTAGTAATAACATGAGTGTAATCATCGATCTTGGGTGCTTCATCATCATTAGAAACCTTATAAATATGTACAATGGAAGGAGGCTTTAAACAACATTAGAAATTTGTACAATGTAAGCAAACTTTAAACAACATTGACACTTGTGTGACTCCTCAAATGTTGTTACTTCATCAAACACAACATCTGTTCAAAGCTCACCTCTTGCTCCACCGATTCCCATAGTCTATAGGTCTTGGACTCCTTAGAATAGCCTACCATTGATGCACTTATGACTCTTTGGATCTATCTTCTTCCACTTCTCAACCTGAATATGAGCCCATGCTACACTCTTGAACACCCTAAAGCGTCTAATCACAAGCTTCCTACTACTGTGCTTCTCATTTGTAATAACATCACACATAACTTTAGTAGGAATTCGATTCGGAATGAGCTGGTGTAGTTCACAGGTTTGGCCCAAAACATTTCTTGCGTGCCCTTAGTTCGTAACATGCATTTTCCCATCTCTATCAAAGTCTTTTTTTTTATGCTCAACTATATTGTTCTGTCATGGAGTATATGTCACATTTTGCTGCCATATAATATCCCGCTGAAAAGAAAATTCCTCTAATGCATTATTGACATACTACCCCCAATGACTTGATCTCAAACATTTCACAACATGTTGAGACTGTTTGTTGACCATAGATTTCAATGCAATAAACACCAAAGTGGACTTATACAGATAATAGACCAAAGCCCTCCTAAATAGATATTCAATAAATGTCAATATATATCACACTAAAAATGGATGGATGGTTCATGAAGCACAAATCAAAATGAACAAGCTCTAGATGCCTCCAAAGCTCACCTCACCTCACCTCATGCTACACCTGTTCCCATAGCCTATAGTCCTTGGAATCCTCATAATAGCCTACCATGATGCACTTATGACTCTTTGGATCTAGCTTCTTCCGCTTCTCATCTCGAATATGCACTATCAAACGCCCTAAAGTGTGTAATCATAAGCTCCTACCAATCCACTACTCATTGGAGTAACATCACCCATTTTTGGTAGGAATTGGATTCAAAATGTAGTTGGTACAGTTCACAACGTTGGCCCTAAAACATTTCTTGCATGCCTTAGCCTGTAACATACATTGCCCCCATCTCTACCAAAGTCGTGTTTTTGTGCTCACCTATACTGTTCTGCAAAGTATATGTCACTGTGTTGCCATACATTATCCCACTAAGAACACACATTATTGACATACTCCTCCCAATGTTTTGTTCTTAAACATTTCACGATAGGCCCAAATTGTTTCTTGACCATTGCTTTCCATGCAATGAACTTCAAAGTGGACATATACATAGAATAGACTAAGCCCCCCTAGAGAAATCATCGATAAGTGTCGATACATATCGCATCTGAAATGGATGGACGATTTATTTAGCACAAAGGAAGATCAATAATAACTCAAGACCAACTTTGCCTTTCAATAAAATATATTTTCCCTTTGTCTTTGCATGAAGCTCCTTGGCATTTGAGAAATGGACGGTGGGTCAGTTGAAAGTCAACTTCTCCTTTGCATGGAAGATTACGCCAATTGTCAAAAATAGACTTCTCTTGAGCTGTCGGATTGAGAAAACAATCATTTTTGCCTGAAAACGGTGCCAAACTTAGATTGAGAAACTCGCCTTGAAGCTGAGTTGGGCCTTCGGATGCATGAGTATGACTAGTCAAACCATGAACAAAACAAATAGTCAACTGAAACTTATCAATCTGCCAAAAATAGCCCTTGCTTGCATGAGTGAGACATATTTAGACTGAATCGTTCGCCAACTTTCCATTCTCGGTTTCCTTATTTCCTGTGCATGCATTTCTCTTGCTTGTTTGTGGTTTTTCTATTTCTTGGCTTTTCGTCGACTTCACCTTGGTCTTTATTTTCTGGGGATATTTGTTTTTCTGCGGACCTTTTGGTTTATCTCCCTAGCCTTACCTTGATTGTATTTCCTCGGGCTATATTCTCTCGGACTCTTTGTTATCTGCGAATTTCTTGCGGAAAAATTGTCTGCCCCTGGCTTTAATTTCCGTCGGATTTCTGTCTTTTCACTTTGTCTTCATTTCCTCGTGGACTTTTGCCTTGCCAATTTTACCAAATTTATTCTTGGCTGCATTTCCTTCGGACTTATGTCTTCTCACTTTCCCGCGGGATTTTGTGTCCTTCGGATTTCTGTCTTCTCACTTTCCCGCGGGCTTTTGTGTCCTTCGGATTTCTACGGACTTTATCTATTTGCATTTTTCTGAATTAATACTTCAGACAAAAAGTCCAAAGGAATTCCTTTGGACTTTTGTCCGAGGATATCCTACCTCCGATTTAATTTCTCTTTTGCCTTTGTGTATATTCCATTGGGTTCTTTTTTGTCCTGAATTTCTTCGGACTTTTTGTCTGAAGGAATCAGTCCTTTGTCTTTATTTTGCCACCGACAGAATGCCCTTTGGGTTTTTTGGAAAGGTCTTGCCACCGACCAAGTGCCCTCCGCAAGGGCTTGTGTCCTTCCTCTGTGCCCTTGGGGAAAGTTGGAAAGGTCCTGTCACCGACCAAGTACCCTCCACAAGGGCTTGTGTCCTTCCTCTGTGCCCTTCAGGAAAGTTGGAAAGGTCTTGTCACCGACCAAGTGCCCTCCGCAAGGGCTTGTGTCTCTTTGGAGCTGGCTTTTCGGAAGAATTGAAGGACGCCCGGATTTTTTGTAGGGCACCCGGGCTTTTTGTAGGGCACTCGGGCTTTTTGTAGGGAACCCGAGTTTTTTGTCTCCTTAATTCCTTCGGACAAAAAGTCTGAAGGAATTGAATACTTTGTCTATTGCCCCTTTGGAAATCTCTCGGACTTCTCCCAAGTCCTTTGAAAAAATCTTTTCCCTCGGACAAAAAGTCCGAGGAAATTGTCCATCTCTTAGCCCGACAAAGTTTTGAGAAGACAACACTTTGGAAAGAAAACACTTGGGAATAGTCGTTGTAAGTCTGAAAAACAAACATGTATTCCGTAGGTGTCCGAAAGAAAACACTCGCCTTCATTCATAAGCGAACCTACAGGGTTGTAGGCTCTTTCCTTGGCTGATACCTTGCTGTAGATGGCTCCTTGGGTAGTTGTAGGTATGCATTTAGGCTTGATTGAACTTTGCAAAACCTTTTACTTTTCATTATTCAGTACCCCAAACTGATTCACAAGACAAACTGGTACCATAAGACCATCTTCCGAATAGTAAGGTTGACAATTTTACCTGTGGGGCAAAATTGTCAACAGGAGGCATACAATATTCTTGCTTGGAATAAGGATCTTATAGTGAGCATTGGTCTTCCTTTTGGCGAGTAGTCGAATTCACTCCTCTAGTTATTGGAAGACAGGTAAATTATTATTACACATAGTGAAGATAGAGTAGTATGGCCACATACAAACAGTGGGAATTGAACAACAGCATCAGCCTATAACCCTCTAGTCATGGCTATTCCTAGACATCAAACTCCTGATAACAAGACAGTTTTGTGGCCAAACAAAGTATGGCCTAAAATTAAATCCTTCATGTGGTTACTTATGCATGGAAAATTGCTAACAACTGACTTCCTCCAGAAAAGGTTGGATTGGGTCCAACATCTGCCCCAATTGCAAGAGAGAAGTGGAATTCATCTGGCACATATCAATGTTATTATCGACATTCAGATAGAGGGGGACTCAAAGCTAATTTTTGATCTTCTACGAAGGCTTCTTAATAACAAAGAACAGGCATCTACAAGCTCAGTGGCCTATTGTCGACATTATTTGCATAGGAAAGTGGATGCAATTGTGTTACACATTGCATAGCTCGTCAGGGAATTATAAATACATCAGATCAAACATCAAAAAGTCACCACAATCATATGGCAGATATGTTAGCAAATGAAGCCTTCAAACATCCCACTAGGAAAGAAATTAAATTTATTCAGAGGAAAAGATCAGCTCCCTGATTCAATCAGGCTCCAAATGGACTTAAAGAGACACTTTGCCAATAATATTCTATATGAATAAAAACTCCAGCAAATATATAAATTCTGGGTTGTATTTCCAAACAGTCCAAACCAATGTTCTACCTCTACTTAGTCAGGAGGTGGCTTCACACTACAAAACAATGACGACTGTGCTTAATTTGTCATGGGTACTGGTACAAGTGGATGAAACATAACTGTCATTATTATTTGAAGTTGTTGCAAATAGTGGCCCAACTCATCCAGTACTCTAATCATTCTCAAACAAGCTTCCTTCACATTTGGCTTTCACCTGTTAGTAGTAGTGGAAGCTAGTAATTTCAATCACATCCACATCACCACATGGTTCATCTTTGTCAGCAGATTTATCTCCAAGGGAAAGCCATCAACACTAATGTGGGGCCATGTAAGGTGACCTGCACCAATTCTGTTTCGCATTTGATTGAAATATCTTGGGTTTGTGTGGAAAAACAATACCCCCATTGTTGAAGCCAGTTGTAATACAACACTTCTTGTTCTTGCTGCTTTTACCTACCCCCAATGCGAAAGCCAGCCGTAATACTTTAGGTGTGCTGCTTTTGTTCAATTGTTGCAAGTTGATTAGGATAATTCAAGCATCTTTTGAAAATGTCTCAAGATGTTTGAGAGAATCTTGAAAACTTGTTGCAAGTTGATTAGGATCAGACCACCTAAAGAGGAATCAAGGAGAGCTACAAAACCAATCTAGGAATGGAGAATAGAGTAGTGAATGTTCTTTTGGAGTGTTCTTGGAGGAGTAAAGAGTAGAGTAGGTCTTTTAGGCCTACATGTAGTAATTGTATATAGTAGGTATTGTTTGTAACAGTGTATATGTGAATAAAGGCCTTTAGATTCATAGAAGTCTTAACAAGATCAGAGAGAGTGAAGTCATGTGGAAAGGGTGTTATGCCCTATACAAATCCTTGTGTATCTGTTGGTATTTTGAAAAAGAGAGACTTCCTCCAAGCATCTGAAGTATGGTTTCCATCTAAGTCCATGTAACTGAATGGTTTTGTATGATTCTTAAGTTTCATGTCTGCCTTGAGATGGTTTCTTGATAGTATGCAGGCTGTTATGGTGAAGAAACAGTGTTTTATGAGGTCTTAAGATTGGGATTGACATGAATGATTGATATTCTTAAACTTTGTTGAGCATTATTGAATGTGTTTATAAGGTGGTCTTGTACTGAATGATCTTCCACTCAGCGTATTGAGGTTCAATTATAAGTTGCAGGCCTGAATAGTCAATAAACAAGGGTTTTTGCAGTTGGAAACATGCATTTTATATGAGATTTCACGTTGCGTGTAAAGTTTTGAGTCTTGAGGAAGGTGTATGGGATTGGGGCAGACCCTAATCAAGCATTAAATTGCTTTGAAATCCTCTCAAAAGTCTAAAAATGAATTTTATTCCCTCTCGGCCTAGTCACAGTCCAAACTAGGGCATCGAAAGAAAAATCCACATGTCTTTATAAGTAACCAGCCAAAAATTGTCAAAATTTGTGATCATGTTGATTTTGGTGGTTGGTAGGTGTTAGAAAATGTTTGAATCCATTTGGAGTTGTGTGAAGGGAGCTATACTCAAAATACAGCCTGTGTTGAAAGGGAAACAAGGTCTAAAACCCTGAAGTGTAGCTTTGAAAGGATTGGATTTCAAATCAAGAGTGGAAATTGTTGAATTGTATATGATTTCATCAGATATGAATGTTCTAAGCTTCAGTAATCATCAGATATCAAGATTTTGTGTTAAATCACCTTGTTAGACCAATTAGGCCTAGTAGCCTTTTTGAGGGTTTTGATGCAGGGAGAGGTCTACTGACTGAATAACCTTGGAAATTGTATTGAATTGTGTCATTGAGGTTATAGAAATGGTAATAAAGTTAAGGAGAGTAAGCCATTTGGAGTCAATCCCTTAAAAGTTATTAAGAGGCTTGTAGCCCTTCTAGTAGCCTTGTAGCCCTATGAAGGTCCAAATGAAGTTTTTAATGAAAGAATGTTGTCAACCCTGTAAGGTTAATAGATTGTTGTGGTTTATATGATGATAAACGTTTGTAAAGCATGAAGATCTTGTCTAACCCAATTTCTTGTATAGAGTCTTGTGTGAGATCTAGAAGCCTTTCTCGAATGTTGTGCTTTCAAGTGAGTCTAATAAAGAATGACTCTTTTTGAATGAGTTATGATACACCAAATTAGTTTTGAAGAAGCCCTATGTGGCCATCAAAGTCAGAATGAATCTAAGAAGTCTATGCTAAATGTCCAAAGTTGTCAAGTAAATAATCTTAATGCTCTATTTAGAACCGTCAATGTGTTATTTTGAGTTTGAATTGCATAGGTAAGATATCATTGGTATATTCACTGAAGCCGATGGATTGGTTAACTGGTCTCTAGATAATCAGAATATTATTTGCTATGGTTTAGCTCTGATGTGGTGGCCATTTTAAGTGGCCAAGGGACTTGGCAAACATTCTCAACTTAAACTTAAAATGATGCAGACTCACTTGCTCTCTTTTGTGTGTAATGCCCAGGCTTGGACCATTAGCTTCCAAGCTTGGCATACTAGAATTTTATTCTTTGACTTTTCTATAATATAAGTTTTCTGTTTTAAAAAAAAAAAAAAAAGAAGATATCATTGGTATATTATTGGGCCTACTACTTGCATCAGATTTTAATATTAAAAATGGTCAATATTTTGAATTTATATGTACTTTATGCTTTGCCCAGTTCACGATATGATGTTTTTTGCAGGTTTATGCTGTTGATGCAAGCGACATTGCAGTGCAGGTTTGTGCTGTCTCTTTTAAGCCTTTTATCAGAGGGAATATCTTTCAGTAACCCTGATTATACCAGGTGGCAAGAAAATGTGATCTGATGTTAGACGAGTTTATTTGCATTATTAGGTTGGGATTTCTGACTTCTTGTCATTCTTATATTTAACTAAAGTTGAGAAGCATGAAATTTTTGTGCAAGATGTTTTGCCTAACTAACCTTGAAAGCGGAATTATGTTCTTGTTTATTTAGAAACACAAACCTTGCCGAAAGCATAGACAGAATTCATAAACTTGAGAAACATTACCCATAAGTGACTGAGTGGATCCTATTTTCTTGATATCTATAGCTAGCTTATTCTTTCGAATCTTTATTGTCTTAGAAATGGCTGACACTCCAAAGGAATATGTCTATGGCTTTGAACAGTACTTTGGTTGCTTGAAACATGCTCTGTGCTTTTCATCACTGAAATTGACTAGTTTTTTCAACCAACACGTGATCCTTATATTTGTATTGTTTAGGAGGAATTGGGGTTTCAGCTATGCTTCTCTTGATGGTAACCTTTATATTGTATATATTGACATTTTTTATATAATTGCATTCCTACTTTCATGTTGTATTATGATCTATAGTTTTTATGGCTGTTCATTATGAATGCATGTGGTAGATAGATTTTTTTCCCATACCTCTGTTGTTTGAACACTTGGCACCAAAGCAGCTTTCTGTTGGCGAACTTGACTGTTCATAAGAAATACATGCAGGATTTAGCAAAAATGAAGTCAATTTCTAGAGTAACCTGCAACAAAATTGATCTGTAAATTCTCAAGTGCAATTGCTTAATGGAATTGTCAGAATCACAATATACTGTCCTACTTGAATTGTACTCCAAATTGACAATTTCAAATGCTTAAAAGACTTAGAATTAGTGTAGTGTGTTGCTGGAAACATAAACAAAACTTACAAAAGAAACTATAGATGTAAGCAACCGTGAACAGCAAACATAAAGTAAGAACAACAATGGACACCAAGACTTTTAACCTAGAAGCCTAGTGTGGGGAAAGCAGCTTGAAGTGGAAGTATTTGAACTTTCTAATCTTCTTATGGCCAAGGACAATTAAAAAAGAGATAATTGAACAAATACAACAAGAACCTTGTTGTTTTCTCACTCAGTTCCTCTGCACCTTTTTCCTCCTACAACCAATTTAGTAGCAACTCTGCCTCTCACACACTCAAGCTTACAATTGGGTTCATACCTCTTATTTATCATGCTCCAGAAGTGTCCTTTCGTGCTCTAAATGTCTCTCAAATGTCTTAGAATTGAAGAGACACCGTGATTCTGCAGTTCCTGCCTGTTCACTCGAGCGAAACTGCTGTTTTGTGTAGAGTGGTGGCTAAGAAACCACCACCGAGTTAACCGGCAGTTACAAGACTGCTCCTGCAGATACCGTCTGTTATGAAACTGCCCCTTCAGGGAATCAATAGTTGTAGAATCACCCTTTGCACATACTAGTGGTTTCATACCATACAAGAAATATTCAAATTGAGCACTACTTGCTGAACGATTTCATTTGTTCTTTGGTTCGATGATGAAGAGGTTATATTTCTGTGATCCTATTGATCATGCATTCCTTTTAGGAGGCTTTTGATCCCACAAAAACTTTGAGATGTGGGAAGAGTGCCCACACTTTCTCCTTGAGGCACCATCTTTCCTGCCTTGGTGTCTTCCTTTTTGTGGTGATCTGCCAAGATTTTCATGACCGTATTTTAGTCTTCCTTGTGCATCCGATACAAAGTCTTGTATTGAGGGTAGCGATTTTCCTTCATCTTCCTCATCCAACATGGATGGCTCATATAGGTGCAAGTTCTCCAATTTGCTATTAAGTACATCTACATGAATGGGAGAAGATCAAACTTGAAAGTATTTTCTCCAATCTACTCCAAGGTGGTGAATGGCCCATACCTTAGAGGTTTGAGCTTCCTAGCTTGTCCTTGAAGCCTCTCTTTGCTCAAATACAACCACAATTTGTCCCCTACTTTGAGCGTATGCTCCTTTTCTATTTTGATCATGTCTAATCTTGTACTTGACTTGAGACCTCTCTAATTTTTTTGTCACTTTGAGATGGATTGGCCTAATCGTCTCAATGAATCTTATTGATCTTGTCACCTCTAAATCTAGCTTTGTTTCTTCTCTTTGTTGTTCCATTGTAACATCTGGTGGCTTTGTCGGCAAATAACCCAAACATGCTTCAAATGGTGACTTATTAGTAGATGTATGTATCGCCCTACTATATTTGTGTTGGATATATGCCAAAGACTTATCCCAAGTTCTTGGATACTTGCTTTTGTAGCTCTGCCTTTTTTGATAGGTAAATAGATGGTGGCCCTCTTCATTTGGATAGGTAAATAGATGGTATCTATTGGGGCCCTTACCCTTGAAGTTAAGTAGAATTTTATAGAGAGGAAGAAGATAGAGAAATAGAATAGAGAGAAGAAAAGAAAAGAAAAATGAGTAGGGAAAGATAGAGAGAGGAGGAAAAAGAAAGTAGAGGAATGATGCCCATGCAACATAAATTTGATTTCGTAAAAAAAAAACTAAAACACATCAACATGGCACAATAGTTCTAGAGATATTTTCATAGATCTAAGCTTCATACCATTGGAAGAAAGAAGTTGGCTGGACTCCTTTCTATTGTTTACATCAGCTCATCCTTGATTGATAGAAAAATCCTCTGGAGAGCGAGGTAGTAAAGGGGTCTCAAGGCTAGATGGGCAAGAGCCCAAAATGGCAGCTGTTTGATCAGGAGAAACACCAACATTGAGATCCTAAAGAAGGATTAAATAAAAAATACCCAGAGGCTCATGAGATGCTCCAATTTTAAGGTTTGGGCTTGCCCCTGTAAGCTCCTTTAGTGGTAGCCAAATGTAAGGTCCCTTTTTGGGCTGAAACCAAACAAAAAGGGTATGGCATAAATCCCAACTTAGACCCACACATTAGTAGAAAAAATCATAGTTCTATAAAACTGAAATTTATCGCAATATTTTCCCATAAACTACAAATCACCCAAAAACCTAGGTGATTAGGGTTTGGGGCTGATTTGTGCCTCAAAACTACTCCAAAAATTACAAAATTAAAGCTGTAGATGGATAAAAATATTTCAAACATGATTCCACAATCAGATTTGCAAAAATCTTATTTTTTGATTTTATATGACAAAAATACAGATGAAACTTATAAATTTCACAACTTTCAAAATACTTAGAATTTCTGAACCAATGACAGCTTGAACTGAAGATAAAAATGTGCTCTTTCAAATGAAACAATAATTAGAATTTTTCCTTGGGTGGAAGTCACCCAAATTTAAAACCCAAATATGAAATTGTGTAGTCAAAACCTTGAAAAATAGAAATCTGCAAATGAACAAAAATTCTGCCCTTTGATCTTCTTCAAAGATCCTCTTCAAATCAACAACAACAAATCAACTCAGGACACTTGCAATTTCTGAAGTTAAATTGCCTCTTCAAAATCTCCTTGGAACTCCAAGTGTCTTGATTCAAGATTGGAACTCCAATAACCTGAAAATAAGATTGATTGACAAAAATATGTCTTCTCAATATTTCAAATATGCTTTTATAACTCTTTCAAGGTGGGCGAACCACTTGTGGGGGTTATTTGGCAAAGATTGACCTCTTTTAGCCACTTGGGTCTTCTCCTTTAAGCTCAAAGTCATTAATAACTTTTAATTGAGGGTCAAGTCCTCATGAGAGTGTCCTTTTACATAAAGTCATTAATGACTTTTAATTAAGGGTCAAATCCTCATGAAAGTGTCATTTTAATTTATTAACTAATTTACTCCTAATATAGTAATTAAAATTACTTGAGGGTCAATTAAATAATAAATTACAAAGTAATAAATAAGAAAATTGTCTTTTAATTTCAAATGATTATAATCACTCTCTAGCAATCTCTTATTTATTAAAAATATTCCCCTTGCATCATCCCTTAGCCCACGAGGAATAAAATAGGCTAAAGGTCTTCAAAAGGTTGATAAAAAATCAACCCCCTAGAAAATGGGACCTTACACTAGATGTTCTTGAGCCACAATTGAAGAAGAGTATTCTTTCTCCTTCCCAAGGGATTAGGCTCAATCTCAATCTCCGAGGAGCTAGAAATTCGCTCCACCAAATGGTGGCATTCCTTTGCTTCACGCCACCAAGTAGGTAGAGGTTTCTTGCCCTTTCTTTTAAAACCACCAAGGTCAACCCCTTGTCAGCAGCCCTTTCAGGGAAGTTAGCAACAAGATGCCCACAGGAAAAGCAAGCTCGACACCTAGATGCTATTAGCTCATAGTCTAACTTTTGCTTCAAAACCTAGTTCTCCACCTTAATGAATATCTTGTCTATAATGCCTTTTTTTATATCAATTTCAACACAAATTCTGGAAAAAGTAATAAAATGCTGCTAAGTAGTTTATGGTGAGTAGAAATGAAACAATCCTAGGTCATTCTCGATGGAAGAGAGGCTAGAAAGAGACCATAAATGAAAGGAGAGATTTTTGAGTCTAACCCAAGTAGGAGTAGAAGAAATGGTGGTCTCAGAGGGATCAAATGAGATAACCCAGTGTTTCATACAAATCCCAACACCTCTTGCCATAACTAGGGGCCAGATTTGAGGATAAGGTCCTTGTCTTCAGCTATATCACACTTAACATTAAATAAACTCTTAGTACAAGGGTATAAGTAGATTTCTTGATAAAGTAAGGGTTTTCAGGCAGAGGAAACCCAAGTGTGAAGATCAACCATCTTAGGCCAGAGCCCATTGAAATGGAAAATAAGCCCATGCTTTTTGTAAAAGGATTCTTAATCTATTGTTTCTTTCCCTAGTTCAAGGACATGGATCTTCTTGGGGATGTCCACTATGAAATGACTCTGTTGTATTCTTAGTTGGACACCTCTTTTGCTCGGCCTTGCACACTTGAGGAAAATGGCAAACATGGATGATAAAATCGTTGATATGTCGTTATAGCCGGGGAAGGGTTTAGCACATGGATAGACCGAACGCAGACATTGACTTGGAGGCATTGACAGAGGGTATGGTCAGCTCACTGCTACTTCTGGCTCTGCCTAAACTAAGGTAAGAGGACCTAAGGGGTAGCTTGTTCACATGGAGTGATACTGCAATTCAATTTCTATGGAGATTTTTGGCACAAGGAAACACAAATATGACCTGGGCATAACCAAACTTATTCACTCCACTCGGGAAGGGTTGTCACACAGAATGAACAAATGCTCTAAGTCACATACAAGCTACTGAAGACAGATAGGGATATGATTGCAACCTTAATTCTAAATAAATTTTCAACAAGAAGGCGCTGAATGGGAGACTGCAATGATGGGCTTCAAAGCACAACATACATACACATTCTATATAGGCAATGTTTATGCATCTGCAGGCAAATAACACTTACGATATTCAACAGGGTGTATTATTTGCAGGGTAGAATAGGGTAGGACAAGTTAGTTGTAAAATAGGAGTGGTGTGCTGGTGGTTTTCAAAAAACAGGGATTCTTTCAACATTCAAGACATTATTCCTTTGCAAAAATGCTGAAAACTCATATGCAAGCTAAGGAAATACCAGGAGTGGTTTGCATTTATTAGTGCCATTGAAATGCAAATACCCAAATGATTCTTGAAACCCTAGAACATACAATGCAACTAGAATTTCATATACTTTTTCCTATTAAATTCATAAACCCAGGGTGCCCTAAAGAGTTATTCAATAACATATTTCCAAACACAATGCAAAAAGGGGTTTATAACCCAGATCTAAGCCCAAGATGACAACCAACAATGAGCATAAAACTAGATATCCAATCAAAAACATTTCTAAAACACATCATTGCATTTCATCAACAGGAAAGAGGAAAAACCATAAGTATTTGCATTAATTGTGCAAATAAACCTCACATCATTTTTCAGAATACTGCCATGGGGACAAGCATGGTGAGTTTGCTCTTTTGATAGGGGAGACATAAACATGCTAGGGGAGACATAAACATGCTCTTAGAGCTTGCTAATGGCTGTACAACTGCAACCACCTTAGCAAGGGAGACAATACATACACACAACAATGGATCCCAAAATTTTGAAGAGCCTAGACTTAGAAAAAAACTATCAACCAACAACAACCATTGAAAAGAGGACAACCCCTATTTTTATACAACTCTTTCACCTAGAATATTTTAGGAATATGCTTCAGTTGGAAAATGCCCTTGATCACACTTGGAAGCTCATGCCTTGTAAGAAAATCATTCTGGTAACTGTCTATCCTTGCAATGATGAGGATTTTAAGCAAACCTTTGATCTTTTGGTTGGAGATGCATTTTACACAAGCTTGAAGGACAATATTTGCCTTTGGAGCCAAACAAACCCTTTGACTTCTTGTGCAACTGCCTGGATGTGCCTTTGACCACTCATTTGCACAGCTGAAAACTCCTTGGACAGTTGCCCTTCCTCTCAAGCACGCCAAATAAAGTCCATTGCCTTGTGATGATTGCATTGGAATACTCCAGCTGTGATAGAAGCAAAGAAGGATCCACGACTGTTTGGAAAATATGATCGGAATCGCCCACCTTGGCCTCATAAACCCTGCAAGATATTTTTCCTCCAAGGAGGTCTTCGACACAAGCAAAATATTAAAAATGGCAATACTTAGTTTTATTTTACCTTTTTGCCTTAATGCTAAACTTCCTCGTGTCTTCTACATTTCTATTTTGCCTTTGACCTTTTAGGTTTGCCGCCAAACTTTACAATGCCTAAGTGTGTTATTTTACCTTTTAAAAGCTTGGCCTTGCCGTTTGACCCTCCACATGGATTATATTAATAGTGTGGCTCTCTACTATTTAAAAGCTCATGCTTTGAAAGTTTTTAACTTCCACTTGGATAGGTCCTACATTTTGGAATGAGCAGAAATACTGATGTGGCCTCTTGAATGTTTATGTGGCCTCTGATTTCCTTTGAAACTTCACTGCTTTCCTTTTGGACCATCTCTCTTTTGACTACAAGTTGACTGTCAGGTGGCAGGCATTGTCTTGAATCAAAGGCTCCGAGCACAAAGTGTCCGAACAAAAAGTCTGACGACCAAATCCTTTGAAGCAAGGGAAACTCGAAACAAAATGTCCGACCAAAGATTCCAAACAAAAAGTTCAACAACGACCAAAAAGTCCGACTTTGCACAAAGTCCGACGACTTGCACAAAGTCTGACTTTATACAAAGTCCGGCTAGAACAAAGTCCGACTTTACGAAAAGTCTAACTTTACACAAAGTCCAACTTGCAAAATTTTTGAAAAATCGAACCTGAAAATTATCGAACTTAAGAATTTGAAAATTCGAACTTGTGATTTTTTTTTTGCAACTTATTTTTCTGCCATATATTCCCGCGGACCTTTTCACCTCAACTATAAATTGCACTAGTGCAAACTTGCATTTAACCTTGGAAATTTTGTCATTTCAAAGCCTTTTAGAAGATGGAAAACATCATACTCAACATTATTTGATCTTCTTGGCTTATTTTTTTCATAGACCCTACAATCTTACTAAAACATAAAAACGTTAAGCATTAGCTGGAACCAAGATTATACAGGGTTTTCACAAGGCAAAAGCTAGATTTTTAACTCAGTTGAACAATTGCAAATAGGGGGAAACTTTTAGATATTAAGGTATTGATATTCGAAAACAAGGCACAAATTGCTAAGTGCAAGTTTGGGCACTAACAGTGTGATGTCCCGTTGCGGGCCCCTATTGGAAGGTGACATAGGTCTGTTCGAGTTGTTGGTTCTGGCACGTGTTTCGGGGAATCGCCTCGACGGTCCGAAGTGACTGGCCATTGGGTCTGGAAGAGGACCCAAATCATCCCGGGACTTTTGGTGTGACAGCCAGGCCCGCAACGGGACATCACAACCCACCACACACCGCGGGTCTCGACCTCGAGACCTCGGCTTTGATACCAATGGGGACTGGCCATCACACCGAGACCTCGGCTTTGATACCAATGGGGACTGGCCATCACACCAAAAGTCTCGGGATGATTTGGGTCTTCTTCCAGACCCAATGGCCAGTCACTTCGGACCGTCGAGGCGATTCCTTGAAACACGTGGCAGGACCAACCGCTCGGACAGACCTACGTCACCTTTCGTTGGCCTAGCCGTCACACCAAAAGTCCTAGGATGATTTGGGTCCTCTTCTAGACCCAATGGCTAGTCACTTCGGACCGTCGAGGCGATTCCCCAGAACATGTGGCAGGACCAGCCGCTCGGATAGACCTACGTCACCTTTCGATAGGGGCCCAAGGTTGGCCTGGCCGTCACACCAAAAGTCTCGGGATGATTTGGGTCCTCTTCCAGACCCAATGGCCAGTCACTTTGGACCGTCAAGGCGATTCCCCGGAACATGTGGCAGGACCAACCGCTCGGACAGACCTACGTCACCTTCCGATAGGGGCCTGCAACGGGACATCACAAATAGACTCAATAGGCAAGATTTGAAGGCAACTGTAGGGTGAACGAGAGCACCTTTGAAAGATAAGGAGGGGACTTGTTTCTTGACCAAGGGAACTGCACTGTCCCTGCTGAAAAGATCTGTAGGAATAGAAAACAAGGCCGAAGAATGCAACACGAAGGAGAGTGGAAGAATAGGGGCAACAACTGCAACAAACATCAAGTTGGAGGGTCGAAGGTTTGCACTTGGATCAACCCCATTCTTTGAGAAGAACGAGGTTGTAGGAGTAGAGAAGGAGCGCCAAATTGGCCAGCATGAGGAGAATGACCTACAAAGGAGAAACGAGTAGGTGCTATCGGGAGTCACGACATCACCCTCTAAGATTGTTTCCTTAGGGCTCGATATTAGGTGTTGCTATTGTAGCCCCTTATTCGCTATAGCAAAGTCCTATTTACCAATTTTGTTTGCCCAATGGTTTGAGGCTGGAAAGTTGTGCTCCTTTGGAGTTTGGTATCCATCTTGCTTGACAAAATGGTCAAAAACTTCCAAAAAAAATTGTAATCTTCATCTGAAAGAATGGACTGAGGAAAAACCAAAATTCATCCAAACCTGATAAAAAATTAATTCAATTGCTTCATACTCTCTTTATGTTTTCTTGCACGGAATCAAAATCCACGTTTTGTTGACTATACCTACAAAACATACAGATAATCATGACAATGCTTAGACATTGACAAACCTACCACAAAATCCATAGAGATGCTTTCCCATGGTCTAGTAGGCACATGTAGAGGCATATACATTTCTTCTTTCCTAACTTTAGGGTTACTTGTACAATGCAATTTACATCTTGTAATGAATCTAGCTACTTCTTGCATATTGGGCTGATATACATACATCTGCAAATTTTCCATGGTCTTTCCAACACTAAAATGGCCTGAAATTTTAGAAATATGTGCTTCCCTCATCAACAGAAGTCTTTCTCCCTTTGGTGAACAATTTATTAAATTTATAGGGTAGCCCCATCCTCTAGATAGAATTCTCCCTTGCCTTAAATATCAACCTTCTCGACTTGGAATCGCCAGAATGTTTCCCCCAATCTTGTACATATGCTTCCTCATAAGCCTCTATTGTGAAAGGCCCAAGTTTTGAAATTGTTGCCAAATATGAAACTTGCTTTGTGATTGGTGGCCTAGTTACCATATCTACCACAAAAGTTTTGTTTACTTTCTTGTATTAGATCGCCAAGTGATTTTTTTAATAAAAAACCACCTATTTGTAATGTCATGCTTGTTGTAACTTATTTTGTGTTTGCAAATATTAAAGAGCTTTGTGGTTAGTACGCACAGTAGTTTTTTTTTCCCTAATAAATATTTTTTGTATTTCTTAATTGCTTGAACAAGTGGATACATTTCTTTATCATATACATGATACCCTCTTACTGTAGAAGAAAATACTTTTAAATGATAACAAATTGATTTACCTCATTGCAAAAAAAACCTGCCTTCATAGCACACTCACTTGCATCCATTATTATCTCCAATGGTAGCCACAAATTAGGAAGAGTAAGCATTGGTGCATGGTTGATGTTATATTTTAGAGAATCAAAAGCACTATCATGTTCTCTACCACTTTGAAAACTTTTACCACTTGCTACAATAGTAAGTAGAGGTGCTGCAATGGTGGAGAAAGTTGGACTAAACTCCCTCATGTATTGCTCCAACAAAACTTCTGATCTCGGTGGCACTCCTAGGCATGGGCAAATTAACTTTTGCTGCATCCACTTTCAGTTCTCCTCAAACCACATGCCCTAAGTAGACTAATGATTGTTTTGCAAACTCACATTTCTTCATATTCCATAAAAGTTGTTTTTCCTCTCAATAATTGCAAGACCCGTTTCAAACGAGTTAGATGTTCCTTCCATGTAGCACCAAAAAACCAAAATATCATCTAGATACACTAAGACACATGTATCTAGGAAAGGCTTCAATACATTATTCATCAATCTCATAAATATAGCAAGTGCATTACATAAACTAAATGGAGGTACCAACCATTCACATAAGCATTGTCTTGTCTTGCTACCTTCCATACATCCTCCTCTTTTATATGAACTTGATGGTACTTGGATTTTAGATCCAAATTTGTAAAGTATTTAGCATGTTGAAGTTGGTCCAACAAGTTATGATTCTGTGGGAGTGAATATCTGTTTTTGATGGTGATCTTGTTCAAAGCTCTATACTCGATGTACATTGTCCAATAGTCATCTTTTTGTTTCATCACAATGGGTGACCCACATGGTGAAGTTCTCGGGCATATGGCCCCTTGTTCTAACAACTCTTGATGTTATTTCTTCTCTTCATTACTCTCTAAAAGTAAGTGCATGTACAAACCAATGTTAGATAATGAAGATTCTGGTAGGAATTGAATTTCATGTTGTATTTTCCTTTTTGTTGGAAAATCTTTAGGAGTTTGGAGCACTTCTTGATTGTTTTTTTAACAATTCATCCAAATCTTTCAATCCCTTGTTAGCACAATCAATTTCAGAAATTTATAGCCTATCCTCTCGCTTGTCTTTCAAAAGAAGTAAACCAAACTTCTTATCTTCTTGAATGAGTCTCTTTGCTTTGGTTGGCACTTACCATGGAAATCTTGGGCTTGATTTGATTTGCATTGATGATATAGCTGATCACATTTTTGACCCATCTGTTTTTGTTAACCCTCATGAAAATAGCATACCTAAGATACAAATGAGGACTTCCAAAATACAACATCAAAAGTACCGAGTTGAATCACATAAGCTTCTATCTCACCAACATGTGGGTTAATACCAAATTTAAATCTATATTTCTTAGTCACTTGAATCTCTGCACTCTTTTTCACTGATCCCAAAGGATATGAATGAGGATGATCAAAAGTTTTAAGACAAAGCTTCTTAACAACTTCATCTGAAATCAAATTAGTTTGTGAACCAAGATCAACATGTGCATTTACCTTGTTTTTTTTGCTTTAGATCTTGATTTGGAATAAATTGCTTATTTCTTCTCTCTCTTTTGTTCTTTGTTAGCTGTGTTGGTAGCAGTGCAACCCAACTTCTCATTAACATTGGAGTTGTCCTCTATCTCCAACTATGATTGTTCTTTCAAAAATGCCATGGACTTCTTAGGGTTGTCCTTGGATCAATTTTTGGGATTCTATTCGTGATGCAACTTACAACATTTTTAAACAATATAACCATTTTTAACACAATGACTACAATGGTAATTTGGATCCTTACAAATATGTAAAACGGTGACATTTCTCTTACGTTTCCAATAACCCTTTTTGTAGGCTTGGAATGGGTGATTTGCTTTCTCTTGAATTGATTTGTTGACCAATTATTATTTGAGGATTCTCTCTGTCTTTGCCTCTTTTCTTCCTCAATGTTGTATGCTTACACACGTGCCTTATAAAGATCCTTTGGCTTACTCGATAATGCATCTCTTTAGGCATGTATGGAGACTTCCCATGTACTTGGTCAAGTTGTCTGTGTCCTCCCAAGTCTAAGCCCGTTAGCATATATTTTATTCAAAATTTCATGGTATCATCTTTCATACTTTGATCGTTTTGTTCCTTGAAATGCTTTCACTTTTTTCTGTGACAAATTTTGTTCATTACGATAAGAATTCTTACACAACGATTCTTTGAATTCATCCTACCTAGGTACAATTGGCTTCTTTCCAGAATTTTTAGAAGAGATCAAATAACTTTTCCACTTATTTAGAGCATGCATTTCCATTTTGAGATGTGCAAAAGAAATCTATTGTGCCTCACTGACATTTTGAAACTAAAATATACTTCCATTTGTTTAGTAATTCAACATCTAATTGTCCTTCAAAAGATATAATCTAAACTATAATATCAAATTTGAAAGGAGTATGTTTGGATGATTTCACCTTTGCTTTACCATTGTTTTTTAGATGCTGCTCTTCACCCATGAGCTCTTCTTTCTCTCTTTCGTGGGGTTCTTCTTATCCTATGCCAAACTTCTTGGCTAGAGCATGAACCACCATGTCCATGTATTCTTCGTTCCTAGATGTGATCTCTTTTTGCTTGATGATAGTATCTTAGGAGTTCATCACATTTTTCATACTTGCTTCTAAGGAAGCAACTCTTTTGGCAAGATTATCTTTACCTTCTTTTGCCATTTCTTTCACCTTCTTTTTCCACTTCCTTGTAGAAATCTCATGATTGCAAGGTAGCAACTCATATTATTTTGATCTTGTCATTGTTATACAAATGAACCACAAACTATGCACAATACCCAATGATTAACATTGCTCTGATACAAATCTGATCTGTAAACTATGTTACCAAATACGCCCCCTACCTTGATACAGGTACACCATGTATCCGATATGGATAAGCCGGGTATATGGGCGCCCCTGGCCTTGCGGATCCGCATATCCGAGCGTATCCGCAGGGCCAGGGGATACCCTGCCCATATCCATCTTGTATCCTGCAAAAAAAAAAAAAAAAAAAAAAATTCAATTTTACGTAAGGAAACCCTTAAAAAAACATTTCTTTACCAAAAAATTCATCAATTGTGAAGAGGTCTGAGGGATTTGCAAATGGAAGAGGTGCATTGAAATCTGCTATGCAGTGTTTTCTTGCTGTTTAGATTCCGCCTTCGCCTTTTTTCATGTTGTGCATTATGGTTTGCGACATGCATTCTCTATTTTTCTTTGACCCTTGGGGAGGAAGCCATAACAATTCGTCAATGAACTGTCATGGAATTAACACTCCATTGCCACAACAGAGTGTGTTGTATGACTATAAAATGTAATGCAGTCTATGACCACATATTATTTAAATTTTTTTTTTTTTATAATTTTTTTAATAATATTTAAATTGTTAATTTTATTATATTTTTATGATTTTAAAATAAGGCGGGGCACTACAATTTTGCACGTTCAACAATGTTTTTTTGATGAAGCATTGAAGTCGAAGATAAATATGAATATAGAGAAAATGAATATGTTGATATTAAGTTTGACCATTGAATATTATGATATTTGACATTGAATTATGATTATGTTTTGTGGTTGTTTAACTTATTTTGTTTCCTCTATAAATATTATGTGGTTAATTTGTTTATATGCCTATATTTTTTTTATATTTTTAATTTTTTATGTATATTTTTGTAAGACCGTATCCAAAAATGTACCCGAGTGCCCCGCGAAAAATTCCAATATCCACGTATCCAATTCTTGTACCCGTATCTATTCCTGTATCCATATCAGCAACGTAGTCTGTAAACTATTAAGTGCAATTGCTTCATGAAATTTGCAGAATCACAATATGCTGTCCTTGAATTTTACTCCAAATTGACAATTGTGAATGCTTTATGAAACATAGAATTATTGGCGTGTTGTTGGAAACATAAAACTACATTACAGAAGAAAACTCTGAATGTAAATAACCATGAACAACAAACAACTATGAATGTAAAAAACCACGAACAACATAAAGTAAGAACAACAATAGACACCAAGATTTTTAATCTGGAAACCCTAGTGTGCGGAAAACCACATTGAGGTGGCAATAGTGGAAGTTCCTGATATTATTATGGCCAATGACAGTTTACAAAGAGATCAATAGCAAAAATACAAGAACTATGTTGTTTGCTCACTAAGCTCCTCTGTGCACCTTTCTTCCTCCTACAACCGACTAAACACAAACTCTGCCTCTCACACTCTCATGCTTACAAGTGGATTTGTGAATTTTATTCTGTCTTTTGGTGCACTCAGTGTCTCCCAAATGATTCAAAATTGAAGATACACCGTCATTATTCTATTACTCTGCTTGTTTAATTGACTTTGGTGAAATTTTTGCTTTGTTTAGACTGAATGTCACAAACATGCCAATGAGTTAACCAATGGTTATGAAGCCGCCCCTAAAGAGATTGATGGTTATGTAACCACCCTTTTAGGGAATTGACAGTTACACAATTTTCGCTTGCATATATTGACGATTTCAACACCATACAAAAAATACTCAAATTGAGCCCTAGTTGCTGATTGATTCTGGTTGTTCTCTATGTCATGACCTAAATTTACACCCAACAAATCATGCAAAAACAAACACACACACACACACACACACACATATATATTACTACACACACAAAACCCAATTGATTGAATAATACATATATGACGGAATACAACTAAACTCATTTTCAAACAATGACGGAAGAAAACAACCCATCTATTGTTAATCACTCTTGACGATCATACCTAATCAATAACATAACTACACACCACCAACACACATGACACGAGACACCTTCAGGGTAATGCAAAGCTAGGCCATAATTACTTCAAGTAAAAGAGTGTAAGAACAAGCATTTATGCACTTAAAATTAGGTTTCATCAGACAAGGCAGCAAGAGGAACATGTTAGCAAAGTTTAGGTCTAATACTTTTAAAGGTCCAATTCACAAACAATCAAGGGCTATGATGTTCCACTAAACATTTGGGGTGACTTGAAAATCCATGTATATTCCCCTCAACACTATGGTTTCATTTAGTAAGTTGAAACATTTCCAAACTTCACTCATCATTTTTACATACTTAGATATTTTTGTTAGGAGCAACATACCGATTTTAGTTTTACATCTTATATGGTATAAAAAGGTAGAAAAGTACATTTAGTGCACATGGGAAACACCCTAATTAATAGTCACTACTCAGTAGGGCCCATGCTTACTCACCAAGCTGCCTATATATGTGCTTACACGCACCTGCATAAGCGAATCATGGCCAAATGCAACTCCCCTCACATTATTTATTTTTAGGAAAGAGGCAAAACGTCTAAGCATAATTTTTGGAGTCTCTAGATATTTGTTTTAATTCAACATCCATCTTTCAAGCTTTTTTTTTGAATCTATACAACATTATAGAAAATTTTGCTTCCCTTATTTTCCTGTGATTAGAGGTCATGAAACTCATTTGTATATGAGCTCCCTCGTAAACAAATTACACAAAAATCTTATTCTATATGCGACTTACTCAAATCTTACAAAAGTATAAAGCTTTTGTTGATTACTAAAGTTCTTGTTAAAATAATAAAATGAAGACCAATTACAATCTAGACACGAATAGTCTGTATTAAGAGTTGTAGAAATAATTCTAAGCAACACAACCCGACTTGAGGAAGTAAGTCATTTTTGAATCTCAAGGCATGTGATTTTGTTTTTAATTTAAGTCATGGAAGAGGGGGTGTCGTGCAAGTGACACACACATTCAACCAATCGACCATTATGCTAGTAGGAGGGCCACTTTCATTGTAACATTTCCTTTATAGGCATATAGATAATGTATAATATTGGTTTTATAAGTTCCCATGGGCTATGACCTACAAACGTTGTTTCTGAAAATAAACTTTTTACGAGTGAGCCAACCACTCACCTATTAAAGCAACGCACTTAATTGAAAGTTTGTTGCTTTACATTACTTATCATAACTTAATCAACGAGTCCCAATTTACAACCAATTCGCTTGCCATTAGAATAGTCAATGTAACTTATGTAACTAAAAATCAAATTTGTGGCTCCTCATGGTTTGATAAAGTGAGGAACAATAACTCATTTGAAAGTTTATAAAAAAATTATACATAGCTTACATACTTTATTAAGCCCTCATTGTGAAATGGCCCTTTTAAAATAAACCAAGAACCTATGCAATTTTATGATTTTTGCACTTAGAAACAACTATAACTTTCACAATTAATCATTCACATATTCACAAACAATTAACCAACATGAACCATTCATTGACAATTCTACAAATAGTTGGCATACATAATCCACTACCATTCTTACCACTAGACAATTTCAAAAACAGTTGGCGAACATACTAGGCAACAACATACAATATTGTTATTCTAAACCCTATTGAAATCGTTCATATTAAGGAGCTATGTAACACTGATAACAATACCAAAACCTAACTGATTTCTTTTATTTAATAAACTGAATACACATATAAATTGATGAGATTATAAATGCAATAAAAATGGTGTGACAACCACCTCTTACTGGTTGAACCCTCAATCTATTGATCACATACAATAGTCAGCAATCTCCCATGGTAGTTGTGTTTGATGCATAGTAGGTCACATCAGAGTATAATGCATTCTGAATGGCTTGGAAGATGGAACACTAGTATACAAGGGGTTTGATTTGCTATTGGGTGATGACTGCAGCATACACGCGAGTCTCCACACTTCTCAAATCACGGTGGAATGCAATACATGTTATGACAGCAATAGACTATGTTGCAACAAGATTCCTAAGAGGTTTATGATGGTGTATGACAAGCCCTTCAATGATGCACAATAGTGAATACTTTGAACCTTCAGCCGATTTTGAAATTGATTCAAACCTTTAACCAATTCAAATTAGAAATGATCACAAACTTTGGCACAAATGTGATACCTGGATGGAATCACCTCACATAGACAAGAGTGTTTTTATCCTCCAATCCAACAATGGAAACCAAGAGGGTTTTCGTCCTCCAAATCACCGCACCCCAAGGTTTTTTGTCTTGGGAGAAGAAATTGAACAAGAAATGCTCAAGCTCTGGAATAGGGTTTGATAAAAAATGATAAGAGATGAAAAATGAATAATCTTTTTGAGCCCAACTCTTCTTTTATAAATTTTTTTTCAGTTGCCCTAACCCTAAAAACATTTAAAACACTTTTAGATAAATTTTACTTTTTTGGTCCTCTTTATAATAATAACACGTCTTTTTTCCATGATATATAATAAAGTAACTTTAGGATGACTTAAAAATATTATTATTAAATTAATTCTGTAATTAAATATTTAGAAAAGGGGAAATGACAGTCCGCCCTTCCCAAAATTGGTTGTCCTCAAGCAATTGCAAGCTCAATTGTTCTAACTCTCCCCAAATAACCATCCCTATAATACCTGGATCCCAATTCATCCTTGGGAATTTGCAATTCCATGTTTTGAATTCTTCGTGTGATGCAATATGTTTTTTCGACTGCATAGCTTTGGTTGAGGCTTGTTTATGTAGTTCCCTTGAAGCCTTCTCCATCTGTGTGGTGCATATATTGTCTTTTTCATTCTCAAATTGCTTTGCTTGCTAATCCACAGATTTTGCACCAGAAGACACTTCTGCAACTTGGAGCTCTAGCTCTTCAAGAACATTTACTATGAAGCAAAGTGCATAAAAAACATGGCCCTGATATGTACTTATTAGCAAGCACCCAAAATTCTCATTCATACCAAATCTTACAACTCTTGTGTAGGTTGTTCTCTTTTTGTTAGCTTGCTTGTTCTCCACCTTTGTTGGGCTCCTCTTTTCTTGAATATCATAGATTATATTTATGGCCACTTCTAGTTCTTCAACAGGAAATATATCTTTGACCTTTGAAACATATTATTGTTCTATCCTTTGCTGAGACTGATCAACTGTAGTAGCATTCTTGCTACTAATCCCATTACTGATGTGAAATCCAAAAACTCTACTGTATTCTCCAAGAAGTGTAAAAGCTACATAGCTTACACACTGCCCAATAACATTTGTACTTCTTGTTGATGCTTGGACTTGCACCTTTGAAGAGATGCTCAGTTCTCCTCATCAAAGCGGCAAAATGGAATCATCTCTCTTGCTGTGGGTGACAATTTCGTCGAGATGAATCTCTAGATTAGGGGCTAGCTCCCCTTGATGCACCTTTAAAGTTCTCTCTAATCTATCAACTGTATATGAAAAGGGTTAAGAAAAACAGCTAAGAAAACAAAATGGTCATGCACGAATATGTATTATCCTCTTATTTAATTGAAAATTCACTACTTAAAGGTAAACAAGGATTTTTCACACAAATTCACAACAGAAAGACATTGTTGCATCAATATTTCGGAAGTTAGATTCAGGAAGGTATTTGACACTTAGGAGGGTGACGAATGATTCCACAAAGGGAATAAACATATACCACTTCTAAGACTCTTATACACTTAGTAAAGAATACTAACAAAGACCTGCAACAACATCCCTTTTGCACATTGGTAAGTGACCATGGATTGACATGCTAGAAAAGTAACTTTTCACTAGTTATTATCAAACAAGATTCAAACCTATAGCACAATGTGTGAATGGCGAAATTACTTGTATATTTCTTCAACAGTTTTGCAAGTACAAATTTGGCAAGAGTTTTTCCAATAACCAATGGAGGTTCAAAAATGAGCCAAGAGAATGCATATATATAGCCTTTGAGAGAGAGGTCGAGCCAAGGGAGCTCAAGGTTCGCTTGGACATGTGTCACCCCGAGAAAAGAAATAGTTACATTACATTCTGTAGGATGCTTTTTCCACGGTTACATCAATGGAATCAAGATATTCCGAACTGCAGTTTGCTATAGATGAGTCCATCTGTTAGAATTCTATTTTGATGCTAGCTGCTCTTTATTGGCTCGTCAAGCTGTGTAACGATGCAACAACTTGAACCGTCGGCTTGCCTATTTATGCCTGTTGTACACTAGATGCTCATGATCTTCGCCATTTGTCACCTTTATCTTTGCCTTCTGGTTCCAATTGAGCCTTTCTTTTAAACTCCAATGGCTAGTTTCTGCACTCTAAAATTGACGTGTTGCGGGCTGTCACTTCTTTGGGTATTTTCTTTGGACTTCTTGTCTCGACACTTTCCCGAAAGAATTCTTCGAACAATTCCTTCGAAAGAATTCCTTCGGACTTTCTGTTTGGCCCTTTTTGATTCTTTGAAATGACCTTTCGAAAAAGTGAAAGAGACCGCTTTTGAAAGGAAACATACCTTTCGGCTTTTCTGAAATGGTCCATCTTCCCACTAAACAATCTTTGGGACTTTTTGAAAGCGTCCCTTCGGAGAAGTTGAATGCCCTTCGAGAAAATTGAAAGTGTCCACTTACCTTGAAAAAGTCCTTCGGAAAAGTTGTCACCTACCCTTCGGAAAAGTTGAAGTGCCTTTCGGAAAAGTTGTAAGATGCCTTTTTCTTTTGAGTTGCCCTTTGGAAAAACTGTTATGGACCTTCGAAAAAGTTGTTTCGGACAAAATGTCCGAAACAATTCTTTCCTTGGGGTTTTTTGAAAAGATCCCTTCAGAAAGGCAAGTGTCCTTCGGAAGAAATAAAAGTGTCCACTTTCCAAAGAAAATGCCCTTCGAGAAAGTTGCAAATGTACCATTCAGAAAGATTTCAAAATATCCTTCGAAAAAATGAAAGTACCCTTCGGGAAAGTGAAGTGGACCATTTCTTGCGAAAAAGATACCGTTCAAGAATGTTCAAAGTGTCCACTTAGCCTTAAAAAAAGTCCTTCAGAAAAGTTGCAACATACCCTTCGAAAAAGTTGTCTTGACAATTTTCCCGAAAGAATTCCACCAAATGAAAAGTCTGAAAGAAATACACTTGAGGAAAAAAGCCCTGGACAAAAAGTCCGAAAGAATTCAACAAAGGCTTAGAACAAAAACCCGAAAGAATTCATTGCAAAGGACTTAGCCAAAAGACTAAAGAACAAAGCTTTCAAAAGGAAAACACTTGGATTTTTTTATGTAAAAGACTTCAGGCTTTGTATAAGAACACTTCTTCCGAATGAAACCTGCATACTGGACTTGGAAAAAGGTATAGACTCAGGTGTTTTTTTCCAAAAAAAAATGCCCAATTTTGGCCTGAAGGGCCAAAATTTGGTCAACACTTCCTACAATTTTCTGATATGTGCTAGTAATAATAAATCAGCTTTATTTGTTGCAAGGATGTCTACTATTAATTGATATGAGAAATGGTATCTTTCATCAAACCTTTTCTACCATATGTCCAGATCTGCATCTTTGGTCTTCTCTCAAGTGTATGCAATGCTGTAATGAATGGCCTCCAATTTATTTGTAATCAAAGAAGTCACGAGATTCCCATAAATGTAATTTTCAATTTCTAAAAATTCTCCTCTTTGTATCTTGGGAAGGCGAACATGCTTGGAACTTGATTCCAAATGTGTGATGTGCTGATGCAGAAGGAGAGAGAGAAACAATCAATTTACAACTTTCTTTCTTTAAGACTATCTCCTTGTAGCCCTCTAAAATGACAAACCCTGATGGTTTTAGAAAAGCATAGGGGTTCCAATCAATCTAAGGCCTGTTCCAGATACCCTTTATCCTCTTCTTGTTCTTTATAAAGTTTTAGACTCCAATTCTCAAGGGAAGTACTTCAACTTACTACTGCACCTCAGAAATTAGGCCTATTCTTGTAGCCTTCCTAAGACACCTTTTTAGATGATTTGACTAGTACACAAAGGTTCAAAGCAAACAAATGACATTTTTGGATACCCATTAAGGGCTTACAACTCCATACTAAGTTTCATGAACCAACTCATAAGGTAAATGTATTAATTTTCCCTGTGCTTTTTCCAATTAAGCCTAAATTAGGTCTCTTAACCCTCAAGACTGAGTTTTTGCTATAAAACCTTCCACACATGCCAAAACTCTTGGGAAACGTTTGATTCACCTTTAGGTCATTAACAATAAGTACTAGGTCAAATTTTAAGGTCATTAACTTTAGACGTGAATAGAACCGAGTTTGTGTGCCAAAAGTGATTCATAAGAAATGCTCACTTGAGATAAGAATAATTGCTCTAATTTGAATGCCTATGAGTGCTTAATGAATTCTTTATGAATGATTGCCACATATTGCACATCTATTTTGTATTCATAGAGCTATAATTGTAATGCCCCGTGACGCGCAGATGGGGATGCTCCCCATGTCGTGCTGGCGGGCCCCGTCACAGTAGGTGATCCTGGCTGCTCGGTTGGTCCCGAACGTTCGTGCCAGGTGGTCGCCTGAGGGTCTTGTGTGATTGGCTAAGGTGACTCGAAAGAGAAGTCCATCAAGCCGCGGTTTTGTGGTCTGACGGTCAGTCTCCCTTGGTATCAGAGCGTAGGTCTCAGGGTCGAGACCTTCCTGGGCGGGTGGACTGTAATGCCCCATGACAGGCGGATGGTGCAAGGGAGACTGGCCGTCAGACCACAAAACCGCGGCTTGGACTCCTCTTCCGAGTCACCTTAGCCAGTCACACAGGACCCCCGGGCGACCACCTGGGACGAGCGTCCGGGAGCAGCCAGGATCACCTGTTGTGACGGGGCCCCGCCAGCACGGCATGGGGAGCATCCAGGGAGACTGGCCGTCAGACCACAAAACCGCGGCTTGATGGACTCCTCTTCCGAGTCACCTTAGCCAATCACACAAGACCCCCGGGCGACCACCTAGCACGAGCGTCCGGGAGCAGCGAAGATCACCTGCTGTGACGGGGCCCGCCAGCACGGCATGGGGAGCATCCCCATTCGCCCGTCACGGGGCATTAAAGTCCACCCGCCCAGGAAGGTCTCAACCCCGAGACCTACGCTCTGATACCAAGGGAGACTGGCCGTCAGACCACAAAACCGCGGCTTGATGGACTCCTCTTCCGAGTCACCTTAGCCAGTCACACAGGACCCCCGGGCGACCACCTGGCACGAGCGTCCGGGACCAACCGAGTAGCCAAGATCATCTGCTGTGACGGGGCCCGCTAGCACGGCATGGGGAGCATCCCCATCCGCCCGTCGTGGGGCATTACAATAATGCTAGTGTATTTAAAGATGTTTAGACGTGAATAGAACCTAGTTTGTGTGCCAAAAGTGATTCATAAGAAATGCTCACTTGAGATAAGAACAATTGCTCTCATATTGAATGCCTATGAGTGCTTAATGAATTCTTTATGAATGATTGCCACATATTGCACATCTATTTTGTATTAAAAGAGCTACAATGCTAGTGTATTTAAAGATGATTGAATCCAATTTAGGGCCCTATTAGTGTGCAAACCAACAACAAATGGTAGAAGGAAAAAATTTGGACGAGGGGGACGGGAGCACCTTGATTTGACGAACTCTAGAAAGGAGGCCCTCAAGGCATTGGGGCACACTAGAAGGGTGTCAAGAGTATTGGACGTTTAAGGCATAAAGATCTAGAGAAGACGAGAGATGTTGCGGTACTAAATTTGATGTATTTTAGTTTTCAAAAGTTTATTGTATAAATATTGTTATTTTATTTCTTTTCCTGCCTCGAAGATAACCTAAATCAATTCTCTTATAAAGGAACATAACTCCTAAGTGAATCTTCTAGGTGCAAAAATTATTATATTTTGCTCAAGGATAAATAAAATACAATATCCTACCAGAGGTATCTAAGCAATGTCAAATGCTCAATTCTTTGAATTGTTTGCCACTATTCAACATAAGCAAGGTTTTATGGAAGGATGTCAGAAGGATTGGGATAGGTTATGCCTAGGTGCCTGCAAGTAAAATCCATGTTTATATGACTTAAACCTAACTCCAAAGACCTCATGTTTGCTTCTCAAGGGAATCAACACCTCTGTGTGTGTGTGTGTAAAATCAAATGTGGATGAGGATGGTCGGCCATCCACTTTTCCCATTTTCCCAACCATATGGCCTTTTATGCTTTCCAAATTTCCCTACAAATTTTCATGCATCTTTTTGCTAGTGGAAGAATCTCAACCATCCAGAATGAGGGTAGCAATGCATATGACAGAATGATCGTACCCATATTATTTGATGACAAGATTTATGTACAATATAGCCGTGTCCTTATTCATTTATTCACTCACCCTGATTTGAATGGCATTCTATCCATGTACTAGTACTCGTACCCCCATGTCTCCTGGCAACTATATATATATGTGTGTGTGTGTCTCCTGGTAACTATATATGTCTCCATGTACTTAACTCTTCCCTCATAATCTTAAAAGGGTGAGTATATAAAGGAAGTTTGGAATTCATTAAAGGGTTATGATTTGGATAAATTTGATATCAAGCATGTAAAGCTTGACCAAGCATGTAAAGCTTGGAATAGAACAAGGACGAAAACCCTTGTTTCTAATAGGGCATCCTCACCTAGGGGATTGCATTGATTTCTCATTGCTGGTTTTGCAAATTGGGCTCTAATTTCAGGTCTTAAAGGCACCTAGGGCAGTGCCTAGGGTTGTGGAGCGTGGAAGGCAATTGTGAGGGTTTGAAGCTCCAAAAAGGGGGAAGCGAATTGCACTTGAGGGCTGCTAAAAGTATGTGAGGGCAGCGAACAGGGTAAAGGTTGATAGTGCAGGCTTAGGGCTGTGGATAAGGCCCTAAAAGGGCAGAAAACCATTACTTGCATCAATGGCTAGTTAGGGCAGTTGGGCGACTTCAGCTGCGAGCTTGGGTGTTTGAAGGGCTTCCGTAAGCCTATATTACCATCTATTCATTCAGAAAATTAATATTATATTTTGCATTAATTTCCAACTGTGTGTGAAAGGAAAAGAGCAGATAAACAAGCATATTTATGAGTTGGGTTTAGTGGCATTGGTTGGCTAAATTTCAGTATTATGTATGGTGGGAAAAAGGTAGAAATATTCCAGCAGTGGGGTGATTCCCTTTGGGAAATTATTTGAGCATTTTGAGGGGCCAATTGAGGCCAATATTATCATTCATATTGTCAGCTATTATTTGTATAATTTTCACATATTTGTCATGAGGGTATTCAGCTACAATTGATCATAACATTTCAGATTTCAAGATATTTACTTGGTTGTGATTTTCTAAGGGTTTGGAGTCTAACTTGACAAGGGTTTCGTCAATAATTCATGAAATGATCATTTCCAGAATTCTTAATTTTTATCTAATTGTTGGACGGATAAAGGAGGATTTTGAATAGTTTTTGTGTGGTATATCAGTTTTGTAATTGGTGTGGATTTAATGGTGAAAGTATTTTTTGTGCCCTAGATAATATTACCATGATAACACATTTTATGGCTAGGGTTTTAGTTATTTATTTCCAACTTGTTTAAAGTTTGTACGTTTTTGGTGCTTGACTGCTAGGGTTTCAGAGAAAACCCGAATATTGTTGAAGTGTTCTATTTGGGGACATTACAGTGGTATAAGAGCCAATTTCTTGACTATTTGTGGGATGGGAAGGTTATTGTCAAACAGGGATATGGACAATGCTAGGTTTGGCAGGTTTACTTAAGCACAAGAGCGGTTGATGGAAACTATGACCACATTTCTTCAATCAGTGAAGGGCATGAAAGGGGATCAACCCCTTGAGATGGAAGAGGGACAACCCTTTATTAGTTAGGAATTGATGGAATATTATGATGAATACTTAGAATGCACACCCTGAGTCAAGAGGACAATGAGCTTCAACAAGTTTGTAGCTTGGAAACAAGGAAAGAGGCACCATGGGCAAGTGGTTGGGCATAATGACTTGGGAAGGATTGTTCTCCCTACCTTTGATAGGGGCCCAGATGCTTTAGTTAGAGCATGGGTGGACAAGGTTAATGAATACCTTGATTTGAGGCCTAAAGGTTTAAAAGAGGCCCTAAAGTTTGTCATACAACACTTGGAAGGAGCTGCCCATGATTGGTGGCATCTTGGGTGGAGGACACAAGGATATGACCTCATTAAAACATATGAGGAATTAGGTGAGAAGGTCATTAAACAATTTGATAAAAAGAATATGGAGCCTCCAAAATCAGAAACCGTGAGGGTACCTAAGAGGGATTTTTACTTACATGAGGAGCAGCCATTGAAGCAACCAAAATCAGAAGTTTTGGAGTAGCCAAGAACTAATTTTCAGCTTAGTAAGAGGCAGCCAATGATTGAAATTTCTGAACCAAAAGAACCAAAAATTCAAGGGCAGCCAAGTAAGGGGTTACAACAAACCATGGAGCAACTAATAGAGTTGCAAACGGTTGACATTAATAGGAAAGTAACAGAAAAATTAAAATTTCCAAGGGTGAAACAAAGAGAAGTTGTTCCACAACTTCATGAGCCCACAAAGTGTCAAGAGGAAAGCATGAACAAGGACATCATAATAGAAAGGTATGCCAAGAAAGAAAGTTTTTGTATTTCTCTTTTTCATACATTATTTTCCTTGTCTAAATTCAGACTGCAAGAGGAAGCTTAGAGAAAACATTTGTCGCTATGTCTTGCTAAGGAAGCACATGTCCTAACAAGAAGGGACATACTGAAAAGGTTCATTGAGGGAGTGATGCCAAGAAGGAAGGAAGAAGGATGCACCTTGCATATAAAGGAAGGAGAATCATATTTTTTGATGGGGAAACAATTGAGTTGTCAACTTGGTAAGCATTCAATATTTTCTCTTTGTGATTGGTTCTCTCATTACCTTGGTTGCAAAGCTTGTGTTATCATTTAGGTGGAGGCAAGGGACACTCAAGGAGAAGAAGTCATCTTCCAAGTTAGTTCAAGGAAAGAACATGACAAATACCCCTCATGGATATAGGATCTAGGTGAGCTCTATCAACATAGTGTTGCTAGCATGTATAGGGATAACATAAAGAAGGGAGTAGGCAAGGGTTATCATGGTCCTAGGATCATAGTGACTACTGTCTTTTGCATTTTCAGTTTGTTTCTCTCACTATTTTTTGTTCAAATGGAGTGTCTTGGTCCTAGGAAGGAGTGCCCCTCACACCCTAACACCATGAAGGTGGTTCAAGGATATATAAGTGGATTTCCAGCCACTATAAGAGAAAGAAGGAAGGGGAAAGAAAGTTGCTACAGCAATGAAAAGAGCAACATGAAGATATCTTCTGAATTCCGAATGAGGGGGAGTTGCAAGGAAGAATCAAGACATCAAGAAGGGATGCACTTTGTGATCATAGAACTTGATAAGATATCAAAATGATGTTATTAAACACCCTGGTTTTTACTAATGTGTTTGTTCCTTGTGTAGGATCACTAAGGAAACCAATTGCAATGGCTATGAGGAATGCAAAAGGTGCTGTGATTTCCATGCATGAGCAGCCATTGGGGCATGATAGAACCCACCCAACTTTGGGTTTGACAAGCATGTTTTATTCTGAAAATTGTTGCATATTGATTGGGAAGGAGAAGAGGAAATCGTGGTTGCATGAACAACCCGTAGATTGCTTTGAACAACACCCTGTACTGAGTTATAAGGGCAACTTTGAGAGTATGGATATGGGATTGAGACCCCTTTTGGATGGGGCAAAGGCTCAAAGTATGGACAGCAGAGAGAAAGGTGAGTTTTTGAAGAAAGTTTGGTCTCATTCTCACTCAATAAGTTCTGAATTTGTGTGTTTAAATTCGCTGCCCATTACCATCATACAATACAATGTTGTTGACATGCTTCAGCCAAGGAAAGGGTCTGAAAATACAAGTGTAGGGTCTGATTTTTTACACACATAAATTCTGAGTTGGTAAAAAAAATCCCAGCCCCTTATTGGGGTCAACAAAGTTGAAATTTGGAGCATGCTACAGGCCAAAATGGGAAGGAGTAGTACACAAACCAAGTCTGAATTTTGCCACTCAGAAAATTCTGAGTTGATGATGCAAACACAACAGTATCATAAGGTCACGAATTCTGATTTTTTTGACTTGTTACAGCCTGTAACAAGTTCTGGAAATACTCATGATTGGGGGCACTTCTTGCTTAACAAAAGGTGGAAGAGCACAAGTAAGGTAAAACACTCTTGCATTGATGAAATCAAGCTTTTGTTAGACTCACATGGTGTTCCATATATGCATGAAAATGTTATAAGGGGGAGCCAATGGGAGAACACATGACACACATAATGAGGTCCATACAATGTGGTTTGTATCTCTATAATACCTCTTTCCAAGGTATGTTTCCAAGGAAGTTCATTATTGTTCCCTTTTAGCAAAATTGGATAGGTTTGCCATGGCATAAGGGAGGCCCCAAGAAGTTGTTGGATGTTTGCCAAGCTAGTAGGCACTCTATAAGGGGAATTCAGATAGACTTTGGCATATGGGATAGCAAGGTGTCACTTTCTGTCGTATTTCTTTTGACAGTTCTAGGCCATCTAGCACACCTTGTGAATGCATGACAACATCTATTGAAGATATGTTTTTGAAGGGCTCATTAATACTCAACCTAGTAATGAATGGGTTAATGTTTTGAAGCGATTGCATGACCATACATCATGACCACAGCCCACATATCAGCATGTACATTATTTTTGGTCAGGTGATTCCTTCTTGGATGAAGGAACAAGTTTTTAAGGCTTCACCACGGAAAAGTCCAGCCTTATGGAGGACTGTTTTAAAGAGTTTGGGGCCTAAAATGAGACAGTAACAGCTGTTATGAGTTACACAGGGCAGCCTACACTTTGGGCAGCATGTTGTTTTGAAAAGATTGAATTCATAGAGCTTGTTGGGAAGATGCTAAGGGCTGGTGGCCCCTTAGCAACATCATATACATTCATGGCAGCCCTATGTGGGGGCAAGAGAGGCCTTTAGAAGGCTGTGGTAGCACTTTTAGAGCTTGGGGGCAGCCATCAAAACACGATTACAACAATAAGAAGATTCAGATTGGAACTTCTCTTCCATGGAAAGTCATCGTAGGGAGAGTTCGCATTTTAAGATGTGTTGAGAGTCAAGACACCTCTTTGGATCTTGCAATTGCTTGAGGACAAGCAATTTTGGGCACAAAGGATTGTAATGTCCCCCTTTTTGGCCTAAGGGCTTTGGACATGTCCCCTAGTCTATTTTTGGTGTTTTCCCTGGGCTATGGGAAAAAAAGAGAAAAAGGAAATACATACTACCCTCTTTGAAAGGTAAAAGTGAAGGGGTCACTTAAGCTGTTCTATTTTTACATTGAGGGCCCTTTTGTGACTTAAAGGACATAAAGTGCCTTTAAGTAGGTTTTAAAAGCTAACCGACCTTTATGTACTTAACTCTTCCTTCATATCTTAAAAGGGTGAGTATATAAAGGAAGTTTAGAATTCATTAAAGGGTTATGCTATGTTTTGGATAAATTTGATGTCAAACATGTAACGCTTGACAAAGCATGTAAAGCTTGGAATAGATTTCTACTAGGGCATCCTCACCGAGGGGATTACATTGATTTCTCATTGTTGGTTTTGTAAATTGGGCTCTAATTTCAGGTCTTGAAGGCCCCTAGGGCAGCGCCTAGGATTGTGGAGGGTGGAAGGCAATTGTGAGGGTTTGAAGCTCCAAGAAGGGGGTAGCAAATTGCACTTGAGGGCTGCAAAAAGTATGTGAGGGCAGCGAACAGGGTAAAGGTTGACAACGCAGGCTTAGGGCTGTGGATAAGGTCCTAAAAGGGCAAAAAACCATTACTTGCAATAGTGGCTGGTTAGGGCAGCTGGGTGACTTCAGCTGGGAGCTTGGTTGGGTGTTTGAAGGGCTTCCGTAAGCCTATATTACCATCTATTCTTTCTAAACAATTAATTATATTTTGTGTTAATTTCCAGTTGTGTGTGAAAGGAAAAGAGCAGATAAACAAGCATATTTCTGAGTTGGGTTTAGTGGCATTGGTTGGCCAAATTGCCGTATTATGTATGGTGGGAAAAAAGTAGAAATATTCCAGCAGTGGGGTGATTCCCTTTGGGAAATTATTTGAGCATTTTGAGGGGCCAATTGAGGCCAATATTATCATTCATATATTCAGCTATTATTTGCATAATTTTAGGATAGTTCATGCTTAGGATTGAGATAAACCACCAGATAGATCAGATAGACAGGGTTTGTCAGTTATGCAACATTCAGGAGGTTGAGATCGAGGAACACTTCATCTTCCATTGTCCTATATACTACGAGATCAGGGGGAGGTTTCATTGCCTTCTCAGGAGGACCTAACTCTTTTTGATTTCTTCAGATATGAGGACCAGAGATGTTTAGCTTTATATATGCAGGAAACCCTTAGGCTTCGCGATCATTCTATACAAGGACCTACTAGACTAGACTCTACCCAACGGATCGCTTCCTTTTTCACGGTGCTACCTTCAAGGAGAGGTACTAAGCGTCATATTGACACTAATACGGCCTTACATTCCAGATTAGTGCCATCTAGAGAGACCATTCACAGCTCCTCGAGATTTCACGAACATAACCATTTCAGGGCTGACATGAGGAGACAACCTAGATCCATTAGATCTTCACAGTGGACTTTTTCCTCTAGGCATCAACATCGAGGGTAGACCAAACATCTCACTTCCTCTTCCTCGGGCCATCTTTCTATCAAGAGCTTCTTCTCATTGGCCTTGGATGTTAGGAGAGTTGGGTCCAACTCTTGATGGACCCCCTTTTGGGTCTTCCTTCTCATTGTTCATCCCCACTTTCCCATTGCTTAGGGGTTTTCGTGGGTTGCTCATTTCTGTTTCTCTTTGGCTCTGAGTGTTCTTGCTCTTTGCCTTGCTTTGTATTGGTTTCTTTCCACTTTGTTCCATTAGTTGTCGGAAACCTTTGGGGTTTCCCACTTGTCCCTGACACATTTGTAATTTGCTGTCCCTTTGACCTACTTTTGTGGTCATCTATTGGACATTAATATGTTTTTATCTTATCTTACGCAAACAATCATGACTTTGACTCTTAATAAGAGTGATAATATTTCTCAACAATTATTATCTATCTTAGGGGTTAATATGAGGCAAGAACATAAATTTCCTCTAGCTACACGTGTTGATTGAAAATATTGTTAAAATATGTGAGAAGTTGAGGCCTTATTTGATAGTAGAGCAAAATGAAGAAAAGATTGGGCTGTAAGTAACTGTGAAGGAGAAAGATGGAGGGTTGGACCCTCATGAGGATTACACTGAAGGAATCAGAAAACAAGAGAATGCAGATGTGAAAGGGGTTAGTAAACAGTTCATAGAGGCATCCACCATACTAAGGGAAAGTGGGAGACATATCCCAACCCAAGAGGAAGAAATTCTGCCCCTTGAACAACAGAAAATTAGCACTTTGGGGCCCTTTGGACAGCAAAGGGACAGCACTTTGGGCCAGCCTAGGGTTGCTATTTTAGAACATCAAAAATCAGTCACTTTGGTGCAGCAGGAGCCCTATCAGCAGGGTTTGAGGTAGCAAAAGGAACTACCAAGGATGGGTAAAAATAAAGAAAAGTCAGATTTGCAAGAGGGTTGCAAAGAGGAATTTCAAGAAGACCTCATTGTGAAGCATGCACATGAGGGAAATACCTCACTAACTCCTTATGATGGCTTCCACCTGGCTGGAATTTTCAGAATGTCATCCAAGGGTAAGCAATTTAATTATCTTCATAGCAATGATTTGTTGTATCACTGTCATGCTATGTCCTTACAATATTTTGATCATCATAAGGATCATGCTAACAACGAGGATAAAATAAAGGGCACTAAATGAAGGAAGAAATTTATCCAAGAAGACTCAAGGATTGGGAGTTGCAAATTTCCAATATTGATGTGGGATCGAGGTGAAAATTACAGGCTTAGTGCTGTTGTCATACAAATTCTGAGTTCATGTGCACCCATACAAGTGGGTTGGCAAGGTCTTTTAGTCATGGGAAGGAGCAATTTCCGGTCGGTGACTGTGGGGAAAGGATTCTCAGCATTACTTGAAGTGTTTTCAGTCACTACAATGCTCCCAATTCATGTTGTTGCACAAAGGTTTCAACTATGCAACTGCTGTTCCATTTTCAGGTTGTTAACCTTGTTAAAATCAGTTTATGAGTTGTCAATCCCATGTTTGAGTAACTGCAAATTTGATCATTTTAAGGCCATAAATTCTGAAAATTCCGTGCTGGGGCAGACACTACAAGATGTAGTGACTCAGCCCACCTCAAGTATAATAAGAACCACAAACCTTGCAAGTTTGGTAAGTGCTATGAATTCTGAAAATTCTGTGTTGGGACAGCGGTACCAAGATAGTTGTGTTCAACTCCACTTAAAGGTGCATGCTTTGAAGAAAAAATTTCTTAATTCTAAGATAGAAGATGTTGAAGAGGTCACGAGCCCTCTTCATCTGGTAAAGGAAAGATGGGCGAGTTGAAGGCAGCTCAAGGTATGAAAATGTTTTAAATTTGTTGCGTACTCATATATCATGAGGGGCAGCATATGTACGAAAATGAACCATTGGCAAGATTTGTCTTTCTTTGTACATCATGGCAAGGTTGATTTTATCATGGACAACCAAGTGAACGTGAGGATATAATGAGGAACACTTGGAATGACAAAAGAGGGAGGGATTTTGTCATTCCGGGCTTTGATGGTGTTCACATGGGAGTTTGGAAGGTGAGCCCTCAATGGGAATGCAAGAAAGGTATGGTTTCAATTATGTTCAAATTTGCATTGTTCAGAAAAATTGGTAACCTATGCCATAGACTTGAAGGGAGATCCATGAGGATCCTTGGAAGCTATAATGGGTGCCCCAACACCACAATAAATGAAGGCTACTCAGAAATTGTGTGGAGCATTGGCTGGAAATGGAGTTTCCAACAAGGAAGAGTGGAAGGTTTCACCAAGGAAGAAGGAAAGCACCCCTATGAAGACCATGTTTGGCTGAGTTTGACAAGAAAAACCATGAAGGGCAGCAGCTGTACACATTTTTGCCTTGCTGCCAACCACAGTACCAGCCCCTCTAGCATCAGCATGACAGTCATAAAGTTCATTTTGAAGGCATGTTGCAACGGGGAATTCTAAAAGGGTGAGTTCTTGTCAAAATTGCTAATAACTAAGGGTCTTAAGAAAGTTGTTATGCACAATTACAGCCAACTGAACAAAAGGTACATACCTGTAGTTGTCATTTCATTTGCATGTATGAAGGGTTCCTTGTTTGGTGGAAATGGGGAGTTGATTTTAGTCATGTTGGGAATGGTTCCAACCCATGGAATAGGTGCAATTCTGAGTTTGGGGGCAAGTTTGGAGCATAATGGCAGTTATTCTATGCTTGGTGCTATTTGGCACAGCCTAGGCAGCCCGTTAATGCCTTCTTGGGCCAGCATGAACATGTTTCCAGTCACCATTTGGGAAGAGAGAATGGTTAAGGGTGCAAGCAAGGAAAGAGATTTGAACCACACTCCTATACGGCATGGAAGGAGGAGTGAAAATGGGAGATGGAGAGCCTTGATTTTAATTAACATATTTGCTTTTTGGGCAGGAATGGCAATAGGGACAACCATACCCCAAATTATAAACAATCACCTTGTTGTAGCAAACATCTTCAGCCCTCATTGTGTTGCAATTTCAGGGAATTGTCCTTTTTCAATCGCCTTTTTGGGGCCTATATGGCGCATGCCCTTAATTTGGAGTAAGGTGAAGGGAATATATCACTGTTATGACACTTCCAAAACACTTGAACAATAGTCATCCTTCAGGTATAGTGGTAAATGATTTCAAAATAAAGTTTTTTCTTCAAGGGATGCTGCTAGGAACAAGTATCACCTGATACAAAGTCACAAGGCAGTCACTTTGGCATTACAATTGGAAGGAAGAGCTTACAACATCATCAATAAGAGACATCTCAAAAAGGTATGTGTTGTTGAGTACGCACATGTGATGATCAAATTGTTTTCTGAGTTGCCAAGGGGCATCATTGTTGATGGGGTTGAGAGCTACATTTGCGGTCACAAATTCCCAAGGTTGAAATGGGATCCAAAAATTCCAGAGGATGATGAAATGGCTGAACCACAACAAAAGGAGTTTGCAATTGCTTGAGGACAAGCAATTTTGGGAAGGGATGGTTATCATGCCCCCCCTTTTGGACATAAAGCAAAATAAGAGCCTTAGCTCTCTTTTCAGTGTTTCCTACAGGCTAAGGGAAAAAAGGTTAAAAAAGAAAGCACTAATTTCCATAGTTACCAAGTTCAGAAATCCGGATCTGTTTGGGAGGGCAAAAAAATCCGAAAATCCAGAATCCTTGAAAAAGTTCGAAAAAATCCGATTTGGAGTATATACATATATACACATCAGAATAGTTTTATAAAAATGCAAAATTGACAAATACAATCAAAAAATTAATAAAGTAATATAAAATGTTGATATTATACAATATATATGGTTGTTGGGCGTTTTTTACCACAAAAAAACCTTAAAAAAATAAAAAATTTGAAAATAAACAGGGCCGACCTGGATGAATTTATCCGGGCAGACAAAAATTCGGATCCAGTCGGATTTTGGGCAAATCTAGCCGGATTTGGTAACTATGCTAATTTCCCTCTTCAAATGGTAAAAAGGTACTTTTTGGTTAAATTGTTCTAATTGAGTCGAGGGGCCTTTTTGAGTTCTTTTGCTAATTTTAGCTCTTAAGTGTTTTTAAAAGGAAAGTACCCTTATGAATGATCTAATTTTACCTCCAATTGGAGCGCCCCACTTTGGGAAGGGTTCAACTATGGAAAAGGGTATTTAAAGAGGAGAACGGTTCTTTTGTGAGGGAATGCTAATTTGATGAATTGGATTTATAAGTTTAATCACGAAAATGCTTAGCTTATCACCTTTGAAGACAGAAACCTTCATTGATGCCTGAATTAGAGACGAAAACCTCGATATTAAGCCAGGGCAGCTTCATCCAGGAGTTGCAAGGTACCCCATTGGACTGATTTTTCAGTATTTTCACCTTTTTTGGTTTGCAAGGGCAACAACTCTCTTTCTAGGGTTGGGCGACTTGGGTTTGCAGGGTTTTTGGACAACAAATTACTCATTGCAACTAGGTGACTAGGGTTTGCAGGGTTTTGGACAGCAAGTTATTCATTACTGCTGGGCGACTAGGGTTTGCAGGTGGAAAAGGGGACAAAAAACTGTATTTCAAGGGTTTGATGTCCAAGACAAGGAAGTGACCTGGTTTGTGAGGGATTTGGGAGCCCAATATAGGAGCAGCGAAGTGTTTGAAGTCTGCCAACAGCCTCTAGGAGAGCAGTGACCCTCTTAGGTTTTAGTGCTGCATTTTTTGAAGGGCATAACTTAGTCGCAATAATTGTTTTGATAATTTTATGACATTTTTCAGCTGTTAATTTGGAAGGAAAGGGCTGATAAAAAGGTAACATTTCTGACTATAATGTTCTGAACTTATGATAAATATTTGGTGAATGAAATATTGTGTGGTGCCCTAAATCTGATTTTTACAGAATTCTGGAATATTTCTTGCTTAGGGTTTGAAGGCAAAAATCAGAAAACTATAATTAATGGTTAGGGTTTGATATTTAAATCAGAATTTGTACATGTGGTGTTAGGGTTTGTTGTTGCATTGTTAGTGTTTGTTGGAAAGCCCCTATGTTCTAATTTTGCCTTGAAAGGGAACATTACATTGGTTGTTTACGATTGGTTCTTTTAAGCACTTACTCATAATCTAGTAGTGCAGCAACAATCTTTGAATAATTATGAATATGTATGTTCTCTGAAAGAGTAGACTTTAATCTGCTGTTTTTTGGACACAAAATTTTTAGTCTTGGTATTGGTGATCTCAATGTGCCATGTAGTGGACAGTGTATGCCGTTGATGTAGGATGACATGATCTCTTTGTAAAACAAAGTGCATGCAAATGTGTAGACAATATGACTATCAGTGAAACTAAAAATAAAATGGTTGAGTGCACGAGACAACAACTGATAATATGGTATTACAAATCTTCGAAGACTTATGATTATGTGTATTCTCTGAAAGAGTAGATATTATTCTGCACTTTGGATATACCAAATAATTTTCTTTGTACTGGCTTTTTTACAATGCAAGGAAGGGGAGAGTATGTCATTGATATGGAATGACATGATCTTGTAGAACACAGCGCATACAATCATGTAAACAATATGGTGAATGGTATAAATAAAAATAAAATGGTTGAGTGAATTTATGGATAGCAAGCGAATATATTATGGTAGAAAATGGTATTAACATGTAAAAATCATTTTGGTAGTTTAGATTATTTATGTATGCATTCAAATTCATATAAAATACCAATGTAAAAGTTGTTTGTATTAGTTGTTTTTAGATGATGTTATCAAGATATATGGATGATATGATTTAATTCAACGTATTTTCTTATGGGATGTCTTTACACTTCGGTGTATGTGAAATAAATCACCTGGTGAATAATTTTCTGATGTTGCCTAAATGAATCTCTTTTTAATTTAAAGTTATTCTTGCAAAGACATTTTACCATTGGGTTCGTTTGTTTGGTGTTTTTAATTTCATTTTATGCTTTCCAACTGCATGGTATAAGTACAATAATATCTCTGGTATGGAGTAATTTTTCTCACTTTTGAGAAGTTTACATATGCCTTTTTTGGTTGGGCCTGTTCTTTATGTTTTCCAATAGTAAAATGTTCTGTGCTTTCATGGATTTCTCAGGCAACAGAAGTTGTCAGGGCAAATAATTTAACCGATAAGGTTATTGTCCTTCATGGGAGAGTGGAGGTATGATATTCTTACAGAAACTATATCTTTTTATGCTTTTGGTTTAGAAACCAAAAAGAGAGAGGCATTAAATTTTAGTAAATTTTGATGGCTTTTTTGGTCTTTGTTCTAGATTCCTATTTTCAACAATGATTTATTACATGTTTTAGGGCCATACATTATGTAAAGAGTTAAGTTTCTAAAAAATCAAATTAAGGTTCTAGAACTTCCTTCATTGTGTTTCCACATATACCACTTCTACTTTATGTTTTCCACTTTTAAGCGTTTTAAAAGAAGATTCATTAGTGACATTTAAGGGTCATTCGATCTAGGCTTTTTCCTTGGAAGAATATATATAGATCCTTGGAGAATCCTAGGATTCAAGTTTTAAAGGCATATAATTTGAAAATGTTGTTTGGTTTTGAAGATGGTGGTAAATCAAGGTGGTTTGAAATTTCTAAGTGACCCTCTTATGAAGTGTAGCACTGTTTCTTTAGAGTCAGTTTCATGGATGAAGTAGAGCTGTGCAACTTCATTTATGTCAACTTCGAAAGATATACCAAATTGTGCCATATTTGTGGTGTGTTGCCATTTAATCAGTATTTTGTACTAATTTTTATTTTGTCATTTGTGAGGGTTTTACCATCATACTTTCTTAGTTTCTCTGCTTTGTATTTTGTATTTTGTTTTTATTTTGCTAAGCTTCAATATTGTGTGAAGAGCTCTCCCTAAAATATAGCAGACATGATGATAGGAATGAATTAAGTTGGTATATAACTATGATAATTTATGTACTTATCTTTTATTTTAGAAGTTGGTTCATGCAGGAAGTTGATATTGATGAGGAGGTTGATGTTATTATTTCAGAATGGATGGGGTACATGCTTCTATACGAGGTGAAGTATTGTTTGTTTATGTACTATCCTAGGAAAATTGTTCTAACTAGAATCAAATGATAGGCTTGCAGGTGTGATGTGTAGATGTTACATGGTTTTAGCTTTTTCGCGGGTCCTGATTTCCTGTTTTACTACAACTTGATACGTTGTTTTATAAAATCTTTCACTTATTGGATCTAATTTTATGATTGGAGATCTCACACTAGGTTGATATCTTGGTCATATATTGTCTTTTATCTGATGTCTGAAATTCTTATGTACATTGATTTGCAGAGCATGCTCTCTAGTGTAATTATTGCAAGAGATCGTTGGCTAAAGTCTGGAGGGTTAATTCTTCCTTCTCATGCAACGGTATGTTGAATAGTATAAATTTAGGTTTTAGAATCGTGTATTGGATTCCACTTTGGCCATAAAGTAAAATCACATTCATATCATTGAAATGGAATTAAGTGTTCGAATTACTAAACATAAGAAAGTGGATGCATGTGCACACACAAATACAACTGCAGTTCAATTAAAATTTTCTTTAGGTTTAACATGTATTCATAGTACCTTGAAATCTAAGTGGATTTTAAGTTTCTTGTGGTCTCTCTCTAGAAGGTTTGTGTTAGCGTAGAACTAAGAGCTTTATCCATTTGCTTTAAGTTTTCGATGCATAGAATGTTATACATTTCATTTGTCTTTTACTTGTTTGTTTTGATTAGAGTTTTAGATACATGGAATGCTATATATTTCACTTGTATTTTATAGCCATTCCTCCATATTCTCCTCTTGAAAGACAACAGTATTTGTATTTGTTTCAACAATAATTAGGACTAATTTATCAATTGATATCTTATTCAAAAGGGCACGTAAAAAAAAAGGTCTATAATTTGATGGCATAGGTAGAGTGAGACATGTCTCTTGGGATGCATATCTTATACTAGTGTACTGAGTACATTTGGGGTGCATCTAAATGTCCCGTCGAGTTTCCCTATCAGGTTGTAGCATACTTAGCAGGAGTTTTACCAAGTAATATGTAAAGAATTACGTATTTGGATATATGTAAAATTATAAAAAGGAAAAAGAAAGTTGTGTAATGATAAATAGTTGTATGTATATACACACACAAGTAAAGAGACACCTATGCTATTCTATGTCTGTATGGAGTGATAGGTCGTATCTCTTCATGGAAACTGCTGGTAGCTAATAATGCCTAATTAGGTACATAACACATGACTTAGGTTTGGTATTTCGTGGGGTGTCTCCAAGTGTCTCGATCCCTTTGAAATTCGTAACATACTCAACATATAGAATATTGATGGCACACCACATAAAATTGGTAAACTGGTCTTACTGGGGACCTTTTCCTGGGCCTTAGAAGATATCTGTTAACTACTTCAAATTCCATGTCCTATACTAGCTTGTGCCTCCTGCCTTTTGATGCAATGAAGAAATTTTGGGATGCAAAGATGCCCACAACTGATTTCTATAGAGACACATGGCATGCTAAAAGAGTATTTATTTAACTAAATTCCTTGAGAAAATTTTGGGGCATGTAGACTTCCATGTAGAAAATGTAGCTTCTATTTTGGGTGGTGGGCCGTTATTATTAGATTGTGTAGTGGGCAATTGGTACTAACTAGTGTAGTCAGAAATTGCGATTAGATTGTGTGGTGATAAGTTTTTATTAAATTATGTAGTGGGCAGTTATTATCAGATTGTTTTAGGTAAGAGAAAAGTAGAGGAGTGTAGTTCCAAATTGTGACAGTATTTGAGTTTTCTTAATCTAGTGATGTTATTATATAGCTAGAAGGAATGAAGACTCCTTTCCGGGTTATCTGAAAATGAATTATTAATTCTGTGATGTGATATTATCTCTCTTGTTTCAATCTCCATTCTTAATATGCACAACAAATTATTTTTTCTATGCAACACCATTGTTTTCCGTGGTGAAGTGCATACATATTTGTAGGCTTGGGGCTGATATAATAGTGTTATCCTTGTAAGCTGGAGAAGTAGAGCGTAGGCTCTGCATCAATTGGTAGTAGAGAAAATGAATCAAAATGGAAGTTGAGGTAGTATGGAAGACGTGTATTGCCGAGGAGAATTCTTTTTGTTTGTTAGATATTGAAAACCATATGGCAACCAAATGGCCTAGAGGGGTGTTCAAATAAATTTGGCTAGGAGAGGCAAAAGAAATGTGGGGAATAGAAAGAAAGAAATTGTATTAAAGTCCACTAGTGACCAAAGTAGGTCAGTGTGACCCATAAATACACCTATTTACAATATCAATTAATTAGGACAGAGAAAACCCTAAGAACAAAACTCACCAAGAGGGGATTGAAGCCAAGGTTTAAGGCTTGGTCTAGCTATCCATGCAATCAAACACCATAATAAAATCTTGGAGTAGAGGGCTTGGTAGAATTGAGTGGAGTAGAAAGGTTGGTAACAATATCATCTACCATCGTGAAAGGGCAGATGCACGGTCTGATAATGCTTATAGGAGAATGCCCAAGATTGAGAGGGTCTGATTGGAAAGTCTGAAGAGGGAGCAAGAAGCTTCCCGCACCGCCTGTCCTAACCTCAATGCCAATTGATATCTAGAGATGAGGGGGAAACTAGTGATATGCATGTGCCCTTGTTGGCTAGGTTGTGGACTAAGGGAACTATAGTGCACTCAATGTTGAGTAGAGGTAGACCCTCAACACATAGGATGAGTAGTTCATGGAGATGGATGTTGTTGCACAAGCTTGATAACGTTTCCTAAGAGGCCCCTTGAAGTGCTCGGTGTCAAAAAGTGACAACTTCTTGGAGGCAAAGAGCTAGGAATCGTTGGTTAGGGTGAAGTAAGAAAGAGGAAATGGAGCCTTCAAAATCTCTATGTAAGAAATGATATTGCTCTTGGATTTTAGAATAGATGGGACATCTAAAAATAAAGTGCTCCTCATTTTCTAACTTTTGTAGAAAATAGAGTTGACAAGTGTAGTTGCCATGAGGGATATGGTGGTCCATATCAACTCGTAGAGTCGTAACTGATGGGAAAAATCTCTTAATTGACTAAGAGGGATCCTCAAACCATGTGATCAATGAAGTTGGAGTTTGATAGACTAAATGATGATGCAAACAACAATATGTAAGAAATGCTCTACATAGCAGATTAGATAGGGCGTTGACATTTGTATGCTCTGCTCGGGAGGCCTTAGATCCCATATATATTGGGTTGATAAAAAATCTAACCACGAAGCGACCCTATATATAGATATGGCCGACTCATGTACCACATAATATAGAGGGTCCCTCGCCCCTCGCCATGTAGATCTGATCTATAGGCGATCTCATAAAGTCAAAGAATTGTTGCCACGGGGTGGTGCACCTCTATTCTATTTGACAAGAGATCCATATCTATAGATAGGCCCTTTGGGGGGGATCCTTATCTATTGTATATGGGGATTAAGGATACCTTGGAGCAAAGAGGTTGCGGTGGAAAGGTCCATGTGGCATTGATATATTGTCGACAGATGCCTTAGGAATACATTTATTGATCACATCCTTATAGGAAAGAAGATGGGGAGGGGCATCTAGGGTGTATCTGAAAGGAATATGTTGATCAATAGGGATACCAACGGTTTGGACTAAAAAACTAGTCTTAGAATATGAACCAAGTCGATACCCAATGAAGCTTATGAAGGAAATCCTCTTAGAGGAGGAACATGCTAAACATGGGTAGCTTTCATGGCCAGAGTCTGATTTGCCCATAGGTCAGTCTATGAAGGTAAAATGTGATCCTGAAGACATAGTTAGGTCAAAGGGAAGGAGTAACAAATTCAGCTTAGACAACATGCAGAGGGACCTTTAGTTTGTAGTAAAATATTTTTTTCTTGATTATTTTTAGATTGGGTACATGAGCATGCATGCACCAATATATGGAGTCTACAAAGTCATCTAATAATTGGGAAAGGTGGAAGGTTTCTCTTAGTGTCACTCAAAGGAAATAGGAGGGTTTTAAGTGGGAAGCAAGTAGATAGTATGTGTAAGAAATAAACAGACGACCAATGCAATAAAGCAAATGAAGTAAATACCAGCGAATGTGCAAGGCAATAATTAAAGTGAAGAAAGAGCGATCAATGCATTTAAAATAAAATAAAATAAAGAAAACAATATATCAATGCAATGTTCCCAATCGGGACAATTCAACAAAAAAGGGGTTTGCAACAAACCCTTACACAAATCTGAAATAAATTTTGAAAATACTGAATACAAACCAGCAACCCTAGCTGCTGTAAATGCACCACAAATCTGAAAATGAAGATTTCAAATCACTATGAAAAATTGCAAATAAATACCTTAAGATTTTAGCCACCAATGGCTCTCACCACTAGGAAGGAAGACATTGAAAAGGAGGGGTTTCAACCTTCAAACCCTAGCGTCACATAAGCTGAATGATGATGTCCTTTTCCACACTCCAAACCCTGCTCAAACCCTCTAAGATTGTAGACAAAAATCATACCAAATTACAACAATCATATCATCAATGAACCATCATGGATTAAGGCTCCATAGTGGTCAAACCCTAGTCAAACCAAGTTGCCAATATTCAGAATATCATTGTATTAATTAAATCAGAATTTAGACCTTGTTTCACCCTCCAAGCAATGCCAAAATGGCTATAATTAATTATAAATAATTCATAAATAATTATTAAATTATTTGTCCAACATTTAGGGCTTGAAAACACTCTACAAACCTTGCAAAAATCCCTCCAAGTGAATTGCCCAAGTGCAGGATTTAATTGCAAATAAAATCAGAATTATGATATTCCATTTGGTCACCAAATGGTATTCAAATAGGCTGCCAATAAATATGATAATTACCAAAAAATTGCTGAGTTAGTAGTTAGATCGATTTTGCTGAGTTATTTATCCCCCTTTAATTGGTTGATGAGATCTTCAATCATTGGATGTATCATGTAGGTATTGATTTTTCATGGTAATCTTGTTCAATGCTCGATAGTCAATGCACAATCTCCATTCTTTTGTCTCTTTCTTGGGCGCAATCAAGATAGAAGATTGACAAGGAGAAATGCTAGTATGGATCTTACTATCATTAAGAGGTATTAGCAGCTGCTTATCTAACTTGTGTTGTATGATATGCAGGAAAGTTTGGCAGCAAAGAACTTGGAACCAAATCAATGTTGTGTTGAATGGTTCAAAAAGGAGGTAGTCCCTAAGGTTCATCGAAAGCATTGGAATATGCTTAAAGAAGGGCCTTATTACCTGAAGGAGGAAGCTTTCCTACATTATCTACATTAGCTTGTCTGATGGCACACATGGTTAAGAAATTTTGGATATTAACCTATTTCATTGTTGGCTTCGATAGAAGGTAAATAAGAGTTGGTCAAAGAAGAGGAGGTTAGCTTGTATGGTTTATCATCCTTCTTAATATTATGTGTTGTGTCGCCTATCATTAATGGCATGTTAATTAAACTGGTAAGGATGCTCAATTAGTCCAGAACAGTCATGTGGAGTGAAATCACATTGAATTGTATCATTATAGGTCCCAATGGCAAATGTGACTGCACACTATTATTGTACCAAGATTGCATTCACAACATGGTTGACCTAACAAAAATGATAGGGATTAGGATGGGTTGTATTGGGAAGATGTAGATCTGCAACCAACTTTTGAGACAGTTTTTTTAACTGCCATTATCAACAATAAGCAAAACCAAGTGATCTCTTATGTGGGAATTTTGGGTGAAGAGTTTTTTCTGTGGCTTTGATGAACAATCTCTTATCATCAAGGCAAGCTGCAGATTTGGAGTGATTGTATTCTCAACTGCACTTTCTTCATCCTTTGTTTTCAGGTTCTTGCTTGGCAAGGATAGCCTTGGATTCGATGGCCTGAATAGCTCTGTATCTTTTAGTAGAATGGTCATACCTCTTATGGTACTTGCAATATTTCTTCCCGGTACCAGCAAATGAAGAAGTCTGCCTTGAACACTTAGACTCTCCTATGGGCTGAGTTCTAGAGATGGAAGTGTTGGCAGAAGAAGAGGTCAGGCTTCAATCCTGCCACTCTTACCAAATTCTCAAGAGACAGCAGGACTCTCCGACTCAAATTGCAACTGACCCAACTGAACTACAGGTCATTAAAAATCTCCCAACGTATAAGAGATTATAAAAATACTAAGGAAAAAGGTAAACATGCTACGAATAGTCATAACGAGCATTTAAAAAGAAAAGTAACTTTGAGGATAAAATGATAACAATCAAATAAGAACAAGAGTGATCAGGGTAACTAAAAGCAAACAACTACTTTTGTGATGTTATAAATTTGGGGCTACCCTAACTAATTCTTACCAAGCCATCAGAATTGGAGTCGTATGCTTAAAAGGTGAGATACAGAGACAACTTCATATGTAAGATTGGGGGCTCCAGCTTTGAAACTTAGTGTCAGATTTAGGGATATGATTCGAGGTAGAAATTTAAATTTATTTGATGTTTTTAGATCCTGAAGTAGGGTTGACATCAACGACAGTGTGCAACCACTTCGGCAGTGTGACATTAGCCCCATTCTCTTGCAATGTGGTGTCAGTTTCTGGAATTTCTGGGTCTTGTAAAACGGGTTTTGAGGGTTCACACATTTTGGTGCTTGGTAGCAGCAAGGTTTTCCAGCTTATATTTGTTCAGTGCCTATGAGTCTGTTGTTATAATCTAATGTTGTTATAATCTAATGTAATACATATTTAACTGGGTTCTCAGAATTATCTAAGTTGCAGATCATTGCCGATTTTCGTATCAGTGCAGCTGTGTGGAATTAGTTGAGAGGAAAGATTCTGAATACTCCTACTGATGCTTTTTACTCCAAAATGCAATACATAGCAGAGCAATCTTGGTATGTACCGATGGACTATCTGCTGAAAGTGGTGGGCAAAAAAGCCAGACGATCATCCTTTGAAGAAGGCTCTGAATAAGGCTTTCGTAGATAGTTTTTTGCTCATGCTTCTCTATGGTAGGAACTACTTCCGTACCTCTTTGGTGGACATGGTCAAGTGTTATAACCAGGACGCAAGGAGTAACAATGTAATTGTGGCAGTCACTCATGTTTTTGAGAGCCACAAACTTTGATGGGGTCCTGATTGTGCCAGTGACAGGTCAGAATAAGGCTTAAAACGAGCCTTCATTGGAAGCCAAGGAAAATTATATTGAGCAGCATAGTGCTTGAATATTTATTATGAAGTATAATTTGATAAGCACTTTGTACGCTGCTTCATGCAGTTTCCAAGAAAATATGCTCATGCGCTTCCAATAAACTGTGCTCGTGCACCAGTGATAGACATCATTAGTCATGCTGCTTCTGTGCAAGAAATATCATTTGCTATGGAATGTTTTATCTTGAACTCGTTTCGTTACTAATTGGATCCAAGTTTTTCTCTTGGTTCCAACTCTTGTAGTCACTATTACAAATGTTTTTCTTACTTTCAAAAATGTATCTACAAGCATGTAAAAACCCACATTTTTTTTTTTTAATTTGACAGAAAAAGGAGCAATTAATGCAAAGTGCCCAGAAAAGAGTCATTTTGTATTTTTGGTTAGCTGTATTCTGTTTTGATGTCATGATTTTATGTTATGGGATATGTATTTTCCTACTCTACTCGAGTTTGCTTGTAGTGGACCAACTCGTCCCTACTCCTGCGAGCTGTTTATTCCTGTGAAGGGATATATGATGTTTAGGCTTCAATTGATATTCGATTAAAAATAAATAAATAAATACAAATAAATAAATAAATAACGAAAAGGGAAATAGCACAATCAAAATTTTCTTTTTTTCTTAGTAACAACTGGCTGGCAGCATTGATCTTCATAACGGTCTTGTTGACATCCCGCTTATATTTTGTTTGTCTTTCACAGTTGTACATGGCATCGGTTACACATGCTGACAGATACAATGAAAGCATCAACTTCTGGCGCAATGTTTATGGAGTTGACAGTGAGGACTTTATATTGTTTGTTTTTATTTAGATTTGTTGTAAACTCTCTGACTTTGTATCTGTCAGATGTTATGGCCAAGTTGCTTTTGAAGATTATTTTTTCCACACGATTTTGTGTTCATTATGAGGTTTGACTCTTTTCAGTGTCTGCAATGTTACCATTGGCAAAGCAATGTGCATTTGAAGAACCTTGCATTGAAACAATTACAGGAGAAAATGTCTTGACAGGGCCAATTATCGTAAGTTTCTACTTTTACTTGACTATGTTTTTGTTTTGTTTGGTTCCATAATATGTGCTGTACTTTTTAGATAAGTTGCTTGTTACAGCTTAAAACCTGTTTGAATGGGGATATAAATAGATGTTGTTCAGTTGTGATGCATCAACTAGTAATCTCTACATGTCCAAAATTTATTTGTGAGGTCAGGAGCTTACGGTATGGGATGCTCGGTTCTTGCTATGTTATTTGTCCAAATTATGGGTTTGGTGATAGGGAATCCAGCATTCTTCTAATGGCGGTGCATTTCTTCAATTGCTTTATTTAAACAGAATTTAAGGGCATTAATTGATTAACTTAATCAAGGGAGTTATTTCTTCGTTTTTGAAGTCAAAAGTGGAGCTTATCTATTGACTTAAGTGTAATCTGTATTTAGATTCCTGCACTTCGTATAAGTTTTATGTTTGCTATTTACTTATATGTTTCATGTATGTGCACAGCTACGAAGTTGTAATTTTTTTATTCCTTTTTCTTGAGAGATGTGGAGAACTAGATCCTTGGCAATCAAACATGTTGATAAGTAATAAGATATTGTTTTTATAAATTATCACCACAGGTGAAACACATCGATTGTAGCACAGTCACCAGTGAGGAGTTAGAAACAGTTACTGCAAATTTCAATATGAGGTCTTTGAGAACAGGTGGGATGTGTATTTTTTTTGGTAGTTTTTACTCTTTATTTGTGATAAAGTGCAATTTAAACATACGATTAAGGTTTTTTTTTAAATTTTAACATAAAAAATAACATTAGTTTATTTGCAATCATGATAGAAACTGTGTAGTAAAGTAATGTGGTAATAGGTGGCATGGGTGAAAAGAGAGTATCAGATGCTAAAATAGAACTAAGAGTGAACAATTGTTGATGTAACTTTTAAAGGTTGTGAAATATTTAGTTATCTTGTTTTGTACATTGCGAGTTATATTTTGCCTTCTTTATTTAATAGAAATGCATCCTGCATTGGATCAAAAAACATGTTTTTTCATATCATAGAAAAGCTAACATATGGGATTGTGGCCCAAGAAGCAGATATTCAACATCATAAAGGTAACTAGCTTGGCTTTGACAAGCATAGCAGAGTTTTCCTAGGAAAAACATTACGTCCCCTAGGTGGAGTGAAGGACTGTCCTGATGAAAAGTAGTCTTAGATGTCTGTAATATTCCTAAATTGGGGCAAATCCTGAAATCTGAATTTTATCACAAAACCCTAACAAAAGATAATATTTTTTTGATTTTTCCAGCAAACCCTAGATAACTAAAAATCTCAGAATTGCTGTAATAAACAATTCAAAACCCTAGCAGCGATTTTCTGAATTTTATAATGAATATTAGGGCATCAATTCAACCCAAAAACACCTTATTCATGATCAAATATTTATAAAAAATTATCGAATATTGCAGCTGTCATAAATACCTCTTTTTATAGAATTTTGGAGCAATAAATGATTGGAAAAATAGTATTAAAATAGTGGAATAATTATGCAATATTCCAAACTTATTTCTCGGCTGAATTAGCCCTAGAAATCGATGAATCCAATCCCCAAAGGGGGTTGCCTAGCTGTAGAAGTATATTTCTTGTGTCCTTATCCACGCAACTGTAGGACAAGGGGCCTTCAATCCCTCAAAATGTAGCGCAGCCCTATGATAGGGGTCTTTGTAATGTCCCTTTTCAGTCCATTCCAACATTCTTGGAAAGTTCCAAGATTCTTGGAGAATGCCAACTTTTTTGGAAAGGAATTCTGATGATAGCAGTGAGTTCAAGAAATCAAGATGAGTCCAACAGTACTTTCTGGGCACTCTCTACACTTGCAGAAGATTGTCATTTTTGGAAAGCACTAATTTTCATAAAGTTCAATACCCTGAGAGCTTAAGAGTCTTTTTGCATGGTCAGAATTCATATTTGATCCATTTTAATATTTTCTGTAAGATTGGGCGGATGTGCGGAAAATAATTAAATGTTTAAGTTGTCGAAAAAGTAAAATTAAAAAGACAACTTATATTTAATTATTTAAAGGAGACATAAAAGTGGCTTTAATGGGCCAAAATATGAAGTTAAATTATAAAGTCACTTTAAGTAGGGAAATAAAAGATTATGGGAAATAATATTTTATTATTCCCGAAAAGTATATAAAAAGGAGTGGAGACAAGAGAAAGCTTATTGTTGGTATTTGCATATTCTTGAAACCTTAGTGTGGAGGCTGAGCAAGTTTGTTCAACAACAGTGCTAGGACGAACACCCTACACCGAAGATTGGTTTCGGGAGTGAAAGATCTTCCCTAGCTAATACGGCATAGTTCATTCAGGATCATGGTTTGTGCTGACTGTAGGAATGTCTTGAGTGGATTCATATGGAGTTCACCGTTGTGTTGAACATTTGTGTCATTTGATTCTGTAGTGTTTGGTTCTATGATTTTGTGGAGTTTGATTTTGTGCGAGAGGTCTGGCCACTGAAATGCATAAAGGCTCTATTTCGGATGCCCCATTGTGAGTCGAAGTTGCTAATTTGTTTACCTTGGTTCCAGTCACCCAAGGAGGCAAACGCTTCATCCTAAGAGGCCAACAATTCGTCCCAGGTGGTCAGTGATTCATCCAAGGAGGCTAGTGAACCATTTAGGGCATATCGCAACATTGGGAGCAATTGCAATTTCAAACATCCTTTCGGTAGTCCACCGTGAAGTTTGCAAGTCTTTTCAGTGTGTGTATGCAACATACATGTATGTGGATGTTAACGCATGTTAATGCATGTGTGAGATTTGGGAGAATCTTGTAGTGTATGTACCATGCATGTTAGTGTATGTTAGATTTGAGTATATTTGCATGAATATCAAGTTGGGATTCTTTAGATATCTCAAAAAAAAATTGGCTGGGTTACTACAGTGGTATTAGAGCAGTGTATCTTGCCAATCTGTGGGATTAACAGTGAGAAGATTATTTTTAGATTGCTTCCAGTAAGTGATCAACACTTATTTATGATCAGTTTTAGTAGTTCTGGCTAGTAATCCGCAGAGTGCTTGACAGGAAAGTGACCATAGCAATATAAAATCATTTCAAGAATCCATGAATGAACTATTGCATGTATTTGGGAAATATCAAAAGGACCTAACATTTTTGATAAGAATACAAAAGAAAAATATGGACTATGAACAAGAGGCCACCAAAATTGTTGATTATTATCAAGAATTCCCTGAAAAATTCAGAGACCAAGTTTCCTTTGATGACTTTTTTAAGTTACTTGAAAAAGAGCATCCAAGCAAAAAGGACCTTTATGACTACATAAGAAGGTCAAGAATGAATGATGGTGTTGATCTTACATGTGTGACAACAAAAGAAGATAACCACTTCAACAATTTCAAATTTGAGTATGAGAGACTTTCCTCAATGCAAAACTTCAGAATGCACATCAAGAGAATGTCTTAGCTGAATTTTCATGTGCATCCGCAAGTGAAGAATACATGAGTCTTCGTGACAATGCTGAGATTGAAGGATATGTTGATTTCGAGTTTGCTAAATCAACAACTATTAATAAGCCATATGAAGGCATGGAATTTCTTAATATTGATTTGGAAATTTGGATCAAGTATGTCAAGCTTGGTTACCACCTCTTGAGGACGAAAACCTTAAAGAAGTGTCAAGGGTTTGGGAACGAAAATCTCTATTCCTTCTACTTGGGCAACTCTATTCTAGAGTTGTGAGTTGTTGTCAACCTGGAGTTGCACCTTGAATCGAAGACATGCTGAAATGGCTAATCCTCTCTTCGATCAAAACAATGGGATCTTCTCACGAGGGTGGGTGCCTCAATGGTGAGAAGAACCTCTAGAGAAGGCTGGTTCCTATAAGATGTATCAATGGATCTCTACTCTGTGCTGCGAATCTACCATAGAAAAGGGAGAAAGAAACTTGAAAGGGAAATCCTACCTAATGACGGTGATACACCAAAATGTTGATCCACCCTACTTGGAACCTTTAACACTGAACAAAGGAAAATGCAGACCTTTGATTTCGATTGATCACTATGCATAAGTATTTCATGAGAAGGTTCGCCCAATGACAAAACATGAGGGAAAACGATGGAGAGAGGTCTGATACAAAACACTATGCAGCCACCTAACATCCACTTACAGCATCAGCCAAAGACGTAAAGAACATTGAACATGACCTGCATAAGGATAATCTAGCAACTAGGTATGAATCAAAATTTGGGAAGGGAGAGAAACCTATCACATATGCAAATTGCCGAATGAATGTACACTATGTCAGCACTTAAAATTTGAAAGTACAGTCCTATTGATTGAAGAGGTTACACAACTCACCAATGGCAGAGTTTGGTATTACCGAAAGGGATAGATTTTACAAGGCTGAAAAGCCATTAATATAGAAATTTACAACAAGCCAAGAGATTGGCGTTGAAAATAGAGAGAGTAAACTCAAACCAACTCAGCCTTTACAAAATTCTATTTTGTCTTGCATGAAATTTTTTTGCGTTGAAAAAAGAAGACAAACTTTGGATGCATGAAATCTACGAATAGATGTCTTGACTTAAAAACTAGTCAACTTCAAAATAAGAGTAGTCTAATTCACTCAAACTGCTGGAACGTTTGAAAGTCTCCCCTTTGCATGAAATCAATGCAAATGCCAAATTAAGAATTGCGTTTGAACCGTCAGAACGTTTTGAGCTTTGAGACAAACAAGAGTGCGTGCATGGAATTTCTAGTTGTTTGAAACGTTCAACGCTTTGCCTATTCATCATGCAAGACGACTCTATTTTCAAAACTGAAGTGTGCTTGCTTTTTTAAACACGTTCACTTCGTTGGAGTCACTTCACGTTAGTCTATGCATGATCTTTGTTTATCCTGCCTTTGTCTTTATTCTGCGTTGGTTTTATTTACTGATCATACTTATGTCCATGTTCAGTTCTGCTTTAATCTTTGCTCATGCCTCTATTTCTGCGTTTGTCTTTCTTCTTGTTTAGTTCTGGCTCAGTCTTGTTTGTACTTACATCTCTGTTCATGCTATTTATCATGCTCAATTCACTTCGTGTTTTCTCTGGCTTTTCCCGTGTTTTGCTTTAATTTGGGATTTGGGCTTTATTTTAGTTTTCGTCCTTCAGACAAATTGTTTGAAGGACTCTCTGTCTCTTCTCTTTCCCGAGCTTGGCATTTCCTTCTCTTTTTTGGCCTTTGCTTACGCCCTTGTCTTTTCTATTGGGTTTTTTGAAACTGTCCTTATTCCTTCGGACTTTTTGATTGAAGGAATTCTTTTGGACAAAAAGTCTGAAGAAATTCGTTTCCTTGCCAATTTTTCCGAATTTATTCTTTTAGGCTCTTTTGTCTTGCCCTTTGATTTTCTTTCAGACTTTCGCTGACTTCAAATTCTCGCGGATTTCCTGTTTGACAATTATTCCGAAGGATCTCCCCCTTTGCCTTTGTTCTTTTCTATTTTCCTCAAGTATTTTATCCTCTCGAATTTCTTCGGACAAAAAGTCCGAAGGAATTCGTCTCCTTTGGCTATCTTTTCCCCGAAGGGCAAGTGCCCTTCGGGAACTTTGCTTTTGTCCTTTGCTTTATGGAGTTGCCCTTTGCAAGGGCTATGTCTTCCCTAAAATGCCCTTGGAACTTTTGAAAGGGCCCTGCCACCGACCAAGTGCCCTCCACAAGAGCAGATGTCCTTCGAAAAAATGGATTTTGTTTTTTCGAAATTTTTGCCATGGTCTTCTTCATGCTTAAAGTGTACCCCGCAAGGGCACATACCCTTCGAGGAAATTGTAAATGTCCCTACGCGACGCCCATATGTCCTCCACAAGGGCTTCTATCTTCCAGGAGTGCCCTTCGGAAGAATTGAAAAGGTCCACTCCACTGACCAAGTGCCCTCCGCAAGGGCATGTCTGCCTTCAAAAGTGTCATTTCAGAAGAATTGAAGGGCACCTGGGCTTTTTGTAGGGCACTCGGGCTTTTCGAAGGGCATCGGGGCTTTTTTGAAGGGCACCCAATCTTTTTGTCTTGACTTGAAAACCCGTTTTCTCAACTATGCTTTTCTCCTTTCTTTCGGACAAAAAGTCTGAAGAAAATAAACCTTGAACGACTGCCACTTAGTCATTTTTTTGGACTTTTACACAGTGCTTTGAGAGATCTTTCTCTCGGACAAAATGTCCGAAGAAATAGTCCACCTCTTATATCCCAAAAATTCCTTGGTAAGACAATAAATAAACTTAAAGCTTGTATGTCTTGGCTGTATTTGCACATTTCGCTGTAATCAAGAAAGCTCTTTGGAAACCTCTGCATGACTAAAATTCACCTGGCTATAGATGACTATTTGGGTGGCTGTAAATGCTCATTTAAGGACCCCAAAACTGATTCACAAGACAAACTTGGCACCATAGCAAAGTTCCGAAGTGTAGGGGTGACAATTTGCCCTGTGGGGGGCAAAATTGTCAACATTTTTGGCGACTCTGCTGGGAAACATGCCTCCTATGCTAGAGAACTGAGGCCATATAGATGTTATTCGAACTCCCAAATGGTGAACCTGATTTCTAACTGGAAATCTTCTCCTGACCTTCGCTGAAGCAACCTTTCTCCCTCAAAAAGGAAGGGAAAAACACGAAAGCAGGAAAACTAAGAAGTAAATATGCAAACAAGCACTTATTGAGCAAAATTGAAGCAAACTAATGTGCTTGAACAACACTTGGAGGAAAGCAAAAACAACTATGTACATAGATCTTTGCTCTTCAATAGCAATGTTTCAGATGTATCCCATTGACTGGGATTGGAAGCTCTTGGCCGTCCATCTTGGCAAGTTGGAAGGCGTGGGATTTGTAGCTGGAGATCGTGTATGGGCCACTCAAAGGGAATCAAAATTCATGTGCCTTCCTGGTTTGGCTCGATCCTTTTCCCACTTGAGGACCAAATCTCTTTCGTTGAAGCTTCGTGAGGAAGCTCCTTTGTCAAACGTTCTTTTCCCCTGTGCTTGATGACTTTCTATGGCTAGCATTGATTGATTTCTTGTCTCTTCCAACTTCATAAGCTCTGCATACCTAATTTCCATAGGCTCATTCTCCAACAACTCAAGTTGATGCATTAGTTCTAAAGCTAGAAACTCAAGAGAAATAGGTAACCTTGCTTCCTTACCATAGACTAGCTTGTATAGAGAGTTGGCTATTGACCTCTTGTAGGTGATCGTATCAACCCATAGCGCTGACTTCAACTTGAGATACCATGACCTCTGATTGTCTTCAATAGTCTTTTGTATGATCCTTAAGAGGTTCTTGTCTGTAGATTCAACAAGGTCATTTCCTTGTGGATAATAGTTCGATGAAGTGTTGAGATAAACTCCGTGTTGGACAACCCATTGGCTGATCCTAGATCCCACAAAAGCCATTGCATTGTCAGAAATAATGGTCGAAAGAACTCCAAACCTAGTAAGCAGACCTTCATAGAAATCAAGAACGATAGTTTCGTTTGCTTCTTTCAATGCAATTGCTTCCATCCAGCGTGTGAAGTAATCCGTAGCTGTTAAAATCCACTTATGCCCTAAACTTGAAGGAGGATTAATGAGACCAATAAAGTCCAATCCCCACTGGACAAAAGATTGATTCACTGCAATTTGTTGAAGGGGCAGGGCTGCATGTTTAACTTTTCCTACAAACATAGCACATTGTTTGCACTTCCTAATCTATGTATGGCAATCGCCAAATATGGTAGGCCAATAATACCCACCTCTCATGATTTTAAGTGTTGTAGTTCTTATAGAAAAGTGTCCTCCACCATGTCTATCATGGAATTCTTCAAGTAATCTTTGAGTTTGGCGTGGTTCCACACATCTTAAGAACATTCTATTAAAATCTTTTTTGCACAAAACACCATCAACGAGCAAGAATGGAATTGATTGCAATCTGAAATACCTTCTTTTTGAAGCGCTTAGGTGATAAGGGTAAAAACCATCTTGCAAATAGCTTACCATATCATGAAACCAGCTAGAAGGTGAGGTGTGAACAGCAGTAATCTCTTCATCATTTGACACTAAAACAACTTCATTAGTTTTTTACAAGTCCTGAGCTAAATGCTCACAAAGTCCTTTGCTTCTAATCAGCTTTGTAACCTTAATTTCCATGTCATATTCCATTACCTTGGTTATCCAAACAGCTCTCTTCTCATTTGTCTTTGTTCAAAAGAAATTATTTGATGCTTGGATGAACAACCATTAGATGTATTTTATTATTAGACAAGTGCCTAAATTCCTTCAGAGATCTTATAACTGAAAGGACATGTTTTTCAACAAAAGAATACCTTGTTTCATACTCTTCCAAGCCTTGGCTGTAGAAAGCTATTGGCTGTTTCAAATCTTCATGATTCTGCTGCATAAGAATCCCTGAAATGGTGTCCACATTAGCATACGTATATAGAATGAAATCTTTTGTAAAATCTGGATTTAAAAGCGCAGGAGCACTTGCTATGGTTTTTTTACCATCTTCAAACCTTTTTACTCTCTCTTTGGACCAGCTGAAGTTCTGATTTTTTTTTAGCATCGCTGTAAGTGGTTTAGCTACAATAGCAAAATCTAAAATGTATCTCCTTATGAAATTGATTTTACCAAAGAAACTTTGCAAAACATTTTTGCTCTTAGGTAAGGAGAGTGCAAGAATGGATTGAATCCTTTCAGAATCTATGTTTAAATTGTGTTTGAAACATGTCCAAGAAGCTTACTTTCATGAACTGAAAATACACATTTTTTGCGATTTAAAGATATTCCAAATTGCTTAAACTTTTCAAAAACTTGCTTGAGATGAACCATGTGATCTTTTGCATCTTTTGAAAACTCTGTTATATCATCCAAATAGACAAGCACAAATTTGTTAAGAAGGTCTTGGAAGGCCATATCCATGGCTCTCTGAAAGGTTGCTCTAGCATTGGACAAACCGAATGGCAACTTTCTGTATGCAAATGTCCCCCACTTAGTCGTGAATGCTGTCTTGAATTGGTCCTCTTCTTTGACCAAAATCTAATTGTAACTACTATATCTGTCCAACAAGAAACACCTTTCTAAACTTGCAATAAACTGTAAAATTTGTTCCATTGATGGCAATGGATAGTGGTCTTTAAGCAAAGCATTGTTTAAATCACGAAAATCAACACATAAATGAATCTCACCATTTTTTTTTTTGTACTGGAACAAGGTTTGCCACCCAAGTTGAGTGCTTGATTGGAAATATAATAGCTGATTCTATGAGCTTGTGAAGCTCAACTCTCATCAAAGGCTCAAGCTTTGGATTGATTGACCTTTGTCTTTGTCTTACTAGTTTAGTTTCGTCTTCTAACTCAATAGTGTGTTGAGTCAAACTTGGATCAAAACCTTTGAGATCACTATACTGTCATGCAATATATCAGCAAAACTTGTGCATAAATCAATGAAAGCTTTCTTTTGTGGAGTTACCTTCCCTAATTTCAAAATCTTACCAGTTGCAATCTCTACATTGGCATAGTGCTCTTCCTTTGTTGACAAAGATGGTTTCTCTTTACTTAGCTCATCATCTTCACTGAAAATATTTTCAAAAATGACCAATCCCTTGGGTAGCCTATTCGTTTTCAGTTGTACAATCTGATAACTATATTGTTGTGAGGTTTCGACTGATTTTTTAAAGAAAACTCAACATCTTCCTGCAAAAATCTCACAATTTGATTATCATTTTCAAACACCTGCCAATTCTCTTGGTTGTCCAGAACAGAAGGCCTTACAACTACCTTTATATGTGACTGAAAAATATCACTTTTTACATCAGCTGGAATATCAAATTGTGCCCCAACAGCAGCCAACCTATCAGTATGTTTATTCCTATTTCTTGTTATTGCTTGAATATTAAAAGCCTGGAAATCTTCAAGTAAATCCCAAATTCTATGTCTGTAAGATTTAAGCAATAGATTTTTGCATATATTCAAACCTCTTGGTGGACTACAAGTTTACTATCTCCAAACACTTGCAAACAATTTACTTTCATCTTTCTAGCCCACTGCAAACTATGAACTAGTGCTTCATATTCAGCAACGTTGTTTGAACAATTGAACTAAAATTTAGTAGAGGAGAAATATTTTTGTTCTGGAAGAGAAATTAACATAATTTCAGCTCCGATTCCATGCTTATTTCTTGATCCATCAAAGTAAAATTGTCACAAGCTTTTATTAGATTCGTGCTTCGTTCTCATGAAGACAATACACACCAAGACCTTCCTCTTCAATCAGCTTGTAGGGATCATGCTCATGCAAGGTGGAAGCCCACTCATCAAGAAACAAATCCGGAACTCCATCCAAAAGTGAGTCATTTTCTACATCACTAGTTTGTAATATTTCATTTGAAATACAATTTGTATTGACAACACTTGGCGTATAAGGCTCCATATGAAAACGTGCACTGGGCTATGAATGAATTGTTACCTATGTACCATGCCTCGTTCCGAATAGCAAATAGGTCCAATTAGCCGATAAATATCCTCCAATCTTTGAGGTGAAGTCCCTTGAACGACACAACGAAATAAGGAGGCAAGTCCATCACTACAACATCCTGCTGAATAGTAACGTTAGGACAATATGTAATGTCAATTTCAAATCTTTGATAATGCCTACCGTTTTTGCTGGTGAACCATCCAACTGCAATACCCCTTTAGTATTCGGCTCATAAACAAGGTCGAGCTTGTCTGCAATCTGTTTGGGCATTACTGTACTACTAGCTCCACTATCCACCATACAATTATGAACCAAAGTATCACCCACTATCAACGAAAGATAAAAAGAGAGAGTTTTCTTCCTTTTTACCTCAGTTTTGTCCATCTTTGTCATTTTATCTCCTTGTTGCCCCTGTTGCTTAGTTGGCTGATCCGAATTTGTCAAGACAACACCTTTCTCAATCGGTTTTGGAGACAATTCAAGAGTTGAAAGTTTTTGAATGGTTTATCCTTTTGCCCTGGAATTGAAAGAGAATCCCACATACTAATGTTGATGTTAGACTTTTTCATTTGATCTACAATAGTGAATTGAGATGCACTAAACTTTGATTGCGCTTTCTGTGGTACTTTTTACTTACGAATTAGAGGTATTTGATGTACTTTACTAACCTCTATATTCTGATTTTTTGGGGTCGTGGGAGCAACAAGCTTCTCTTTTGTACTTTGAGCAACAATACTAAGAGCACTTGAAGTATTTGTTACCGCTTGGGTTTCCTCAACAACTCTTCTTTTAGTTCTCTGATAGGTTATAGCTGCAACTTGACCGCTTGAATCATTATTTTTAACATCCTGAGTAAAGCAACATGATCATCGACCTGCTAATTTACATTAATAGCATCAGGGTGCCCTTGAACTTGATGAGTCACTCTTTGTAATGTCAAACCTGTATCTTGATATTGATTTCTTTGAAAAGAGAACTCTTCTTGTGTCATCTGTGGCATGGTGATGTTCTATGATACCATGGCCTGGTTTTGAGCATCCTTGAGATTTGAGGGATGGCAACCTAAATCTTGCACCAAATTATTTTGAGGTGGGGTTGGAACAATGGCTTTTGAAATGGAAGGAGCATTCAGATCAAGAGCATCATATGGCTTAGTTGGAGGTATGGCTCCTTGTGCTTGATAGGGTGGTCTATTTTCTCTGAAACCCTGATAGGGAGACCTTTGATCTTTGAAGGACTGATAATTGTTCTAATTTTGCTGTTGATAAGGCCTATTTGACTAAAATTGATGACTTTTGAACTGTATTATTTCATTTCCAAAAGATTGTAGCAAACTTTTCAACTCCCCTATCTCACTAGCTTGACCAGTAGGGGCTGCAATAGGAACTTGAGGTGTTGGAATTGGACTCAAGGATGAAATTTGAGGAATTTGAGGGGCTGGTACAGAACTTATTTCTGAAAATATGGGCATTGAAGGTCTTGGAGAAAGCTTATATGCTTGTATCAAACTTTTTCTGCCCTTATTGCAACTTTATAAGCATATGGAAAAGTAGTACCACGCATTGACTGTATCATCACATTAATGTCAGAATTAAGAGCTTTCAAAAAATATAGAAATGCATATTCAGGGGATGGCTTAATCAGAACCGGTATCCTGGTCCATGTCTTATGGAATTTGAGATTAAAATCGGACATGAACTCATGAGGAGCTCTCTGTATGGCAGTTAATTGCTCAACTAAAGATAAGTGATCGGATGTGTCTTCAAACTGCTTGACTAAGGCTGCACCCAATTTGTCCCAGGTGGAAACGGATCTAAGTGGGAGGGTTCTATACCATTGTAATGCTTTTCCTTTGAAAGAAGTAGCAAGCAATCTAATAACAACATTATCCTCAACAACATTATGAACTGAACAAAGATTACCCACATCCTGGAAATGCTCAATAGGGGTTGTTTGATTTTCTCCTGAGAAGAATGGAATACTTTTGAGGGCAGATACAGGAATGTCGTCTATGTGCTAGATTCAGTGGACTTTCTCTAGTGAATGGAGCAAACACTTGATTTCTAACGTGTTAAGCACTAGATATACTGAGCGGGGGGTGATTCAGTATATTATATATCTTTTACTAAATATGATTTTTTTCTTTAACCACTTAATCACACATTCAAGATATGCAATAAAACTGAAACAATAAAATGCATCACACAAGAGAGAGAGAGACACCAGATTTTTACATGAAAACCCAAAGTAAGAAAAAGCATGGAGAACAATCTCAAGTATATGAATGAGCACCAACTCAAAATACAAATTTCGCAAGCACCAACTTGCAGGCGCACCAACACAACTATTTGTGAGCACCAACCCCTCGTGTATAAAACACAACTGTCAATGTTGCTTATTCAACAAATGATAGAACTCTACAATATCTCTTGATTTTCTCTTCAAAAACAAATACAAACCTCTCTTGCATATTATAAATGGCTTCTCAAGCCTTTATTTATAGCTTTCCAAATGACCTTTGGCATTCACCCTTTGTGACCCTTCAATCCTCATGGAAAATGGTGCCAAACTTGCATGTCCCTTCGTATCTTTGCATTTGAAAAGTCATATGATGACCCTTCAAAAGCAAAAGCGTCATTTTCTCTTTTCTTTATCTTGGTGACTTTTCGTATTCCTCAAAGTGTCCCTTCATGAAAAAATGCGCCATACCCTCTTTTGTCTTCACATGGTGACTCTTGGAATTCCTCAAGATGACTCTTCATGAGAAAATGCGTCCCATTCCTCTTTTGTCTTTTACCCCGTGACTCTTTGACTTCTCTATGGACCTTATTTTGACTTATATGCAACTAAAAATATATTCATTAATATTAAATAAATATTAACACACATTAGCCAAGATATGAATATTAAAAACACCATTAAATGCAATGGGGCCTTTATTACCAATAATGCTAGACCTTTGACATCAATGACAATATTTCCAACATAATGGCCATCTGGATGGTGGAGATTGCAGTGTTTAGAAAGATAGGATGAGGGGGAGGTAAATATTCTCTTTGAGGATATGGATTTGCCCTCCTAGACCTTGCTTTTTTATAAGTTATAAATTCAAAAGGAATATCTTTATTTGCTGATCTTGTGGTAACCTTTGGCATGAACGGATTGCCTGAATGATACTGTGAACTCTGCAAGAAACTCAACACCAAGTATGTGCTACCCAATCCAGTATGGAGTTGAGGCGACCATATGGTGTATTAAAAATTACAATGCTTAAAAGAAACTCAACACCAAGTATGTGCTACTCGATCCAGTATGGAGTGAGGCGACCATATGGCAGAGCGCTACGAATTACAATGCTTTGAAGGGAAATAAGCAAGAATGCTGAAATACTCAACATCAATAATGTGTTTTCCAATCCGAAAAGGAATGGAAGCTACCATATGACGGAGATGTAAAGTATTGCAATGCAGTTTTCGAATATAAGATCAGCATTACAAATCATGATTAAGCAAGATTAAAGAACTGTTGTCAGTACTACTGCCAGCTTACAATATGATCAAGAATTCGCCTGCCAAGAGCATAGAATTAGAACCATTCAACAAACATTTAAATAGAGAATCCTCCTTGCTTAATGGAAACACCGAGACTGCTTTCTTTTCTCAACAAATCACAGATTCACGATTCTGGTCTGTTCTAATCTGCACCTTTAAATGTAAAACCAGCAACCTGAGATCACACTAAAATGGACAAATCTCTCACACAATTCATCCCATTGACGTGAAAGGAAAAGCAAATGGCCCTAATGATGAAGGCGCCCAAGATTGGAACGTGGAGATTTGACTTTAAAAATCACAGCAATCATTAAAAAATCTACAAATTACAGAAGAGGGGCGCCCATTACAAACAGAGAGATATAGCCAATACCCACAATGAAATTTTTTGTCTTTTTTGACTTATGAACAAAACACAGCCTACTGTAATGAATATGAAAGTCCTGAATTTCTCATAAACTGATCTATAAAACACACACTGATTATAATGCACAAATCTTACATACAAAACAATCAAACTACACTATCTCACCACTAGTCGCTATCTTTCAAGCGAGAAGCAATGCCAAGCTAGGAGGCTTTCATTCGTCGAAGCAATCCCAAAGCCAATCCGGCAGCATAACATTCCTATAGCTAAAGATGATCCAAGTGAAGACCAATGGCTTCCTTTTATAGTTTTCGTTTGACCCTTCTAGAAACCCTATCCTCCAATAGGCGGCGTCCCACTTTCCCAAGAAATTTTTTTACTTTATATTATAAGCTTTTATTTCCTCCTTGAAGTTGGCGCCCAACTTAAGCTTGGATTAAATCTTCAATAAGAATTATAATTAATTATTTCAATGAGGCGCCCACCCCATAAAGAACATCTTTTTAAAACAACTTAAAGTGAAGTAGCTAGGCCAAGGGGAAAGTCAATATTAAAATATAACATTAAAACATGACTTAATTAAAATAATTCGACTTATATCTCCATTTGTGCCCCAAAGCCCAAAAATGAGTAAGCCAACAGATCAAACTGACATGAAAAGCCAACCGTGCCGAAACCAACAGGACCACTGCTAGAAATAGAATTTACTAAAAATAATAAATTCCTGAATATGCTCAGAATGCCAAAAAGAACATATCACTGCAAAGCTCTCTGAAAACCCAAAAAGAATCCACCATTGAATCAACCAACCTCAAGCAAGAGCATCTTTCAAAACAAGAAACCCTAATTTTACCTTTCGAGTAGCCTACGGGTCTCAAGAATAGGCCAACGGTCACTGAAAAGATCATGCTCGAGAAGGGGACATTACCGTCTGCCCTCCCCAAGATTGCTTGTCCTCAAGCAATCGCAACCTTGGATGCTGCAGAATCTCATCATTCTCTCAAGTTGCATCCTCCATAGGCAAATTTTTCCACTTCACCAAGTATTCTCTGATGGTTCTTTTCCTCAAAGAACGTTCTCTGTAATCAAGTATCTCCTCTGGAATTAAAACCAGCTATCCTTCTTCATCTAAAGGTGGCAACTGTGATGAAGCAACATTATTGTGTCCAAGTGCTTTTTTGAGGCGAGACACATGGAAGACATTGTGTACTTTGCTATCAGAAGGTAGCTCCAACTCATAAGCTACTGCTCCAACATTTCTGATAACCTTGAATGGCCCATAGAAACGAGGTTTGAGCTTCTCAGCTCCACTCTTCTTGAGAGTAGATTGTCTGTAAAGCTGTAATCGAAGATAAACCATATCCCCAACCTCGAAAGAGCGCTCAACACGCCGTTGATCAGCATACATCTTCTGTTGATTCTGTGCCATCTGAAGATTGTTCTTCAATGATTTCATGATATCTTGACTCTGCTGTAATAAGTCCTTGGCTTGAGGAGCTTTGCTGTCACCAAACACCAAATCAACAAAGCTAGGAGCTTCATAACCATAAAGAGCCAAGAAAGGTGACATCTTTATTGACATGTGGAAAGAAGAATTATAGTAGTACTCGCCTATGTGAAACCACTTCACCCATGCTCTTTGCTGCTCAGAAACATAGTTTCTCAAATAGCCGTCCAACCACTTGTTCACTATTTCTGTTTGTCCATCTGTTTGGGGGTGATAACTAGTGCTTGGAGTAAGCACAGTACCACTCATTCTGAAGTCCTCATGCCAAAAAATGCTTAGGAACTTGCTGTCCCTATCACTCAATGTTTTTTGGCAGCCCATGTAACCTAAACACCTCATGAAAAAACAGATCTGCAATTCGCGCTGTTGAAAACGAGCTGGTAATGGCGAAGAAGTGAGCAAATTTGGTTAATCTATCCACTACAACATAAATACAATCCTTCCCTTGGACCTTGGGCAATCCCGTGATGAAGTCCATCGATATGCTTTCTCAGTTTTGATTGGGAATAGGGAGAGGTTGCAGCAATCTGGCTGGTAGAGTATGTTCATTCTTGTTTATTTGACAAATGGGACACTCCTGAATGTAGCGTTGAACTTCCCCTTTCAACCCTTTCCAAGAAAATCTTTCTCGGATCTGCCTATATGTCTTAAAGAAGCCTTGATGACCAACAAGCGGGATATCATGAAATGTCAACAAAATCTTCTTTTTGAGCTTAGAATCAGCCACCAAAAAGATCCTACCTTTGTGAATCAGCCCTTCAATCACCTTGTACCTTTCATCATGAAAAGTACCTTCAATAATGTTGGTTGCAAACTGATTTTTGGCATAATCAGCAAGCAACATGTCCTTCCAATCAACAGTAAGCTCGCACAGTGAGCTCAAATGGGGTCTCCTAGATAGAGCATCAGCCACAATGTTGTTTTTTCCCTTGACATACTCGATGTCAAAATCGTAAGCTTGAAGCTTACCCACTTTTGTTGCCTTTCATTCAGATCCTTCTAATGCATAAAGTGCTTGAGACTGTTATGATCAGTCTTGACCACAAACTTGTTTCCCACCAAATACTGTCTAAACTTAGCTAATGCATGCATAATGGCAAGCATTTCCTTGTCATAAATGGAGTAGGTTCTTTCAACACCTCTTAGCTTTCTACTCTCAAACACTATGGGATGTTTGTTTTGCATCAAAACAGCCCCAACTCCTTCATCGGATGCATCACACTGTAGCTCGAAAGGCTTGGAGAAATCCGGAATAGCCAAAACCGGACAAGAGCTCATGATCCTCTTAAACTTATCAAAAGTAGATTGAGCCTTATTTGACCAACAAAAAGCCCTTTTTTTTGTGAAATTAGTAAGAGGAGCAACATTCTGTGAGTACCCTTTCACAAATCTTCTGTAAAATCCACAAAGACCCAAGAACCCTTTCAATTGAGTCAAGTTCTCAGGAGGTGGCCAATCAACAATGGCCTTGATCTTTTTCGGATCAACCTTCACTCCCTCAGCACTGATTATGTGACCAAGGTATAGTAACTCCATTCCAAATTCACATTTGGAAGCTTTGGCGAACAAGCTCTCAGATTCTAGGATGCTAAGCACTTCCTCCAAGTGCTTGAGATGTTCATCCCATGTCTTGCTAAAAATCAGGATATCATCAAAAAATATCAATACAAACTTCCTTAGTTGTTTCTGAAAAACTCGGTTCATGCAAGACTGGAAAGTAGCAGGAGCATTAGTCAACCCAAATGGCATGACTAGAAACTCAAAGTGGCCATAGTGACATCTAAAAGTTGTCTTCTCAACATCTGACCCCCTCAGCGTAATCTGGTGGTAGCCCGATCTCAAATCGATCTTTGAAAAGAACTTGGCTCCATGTAGCTCATCAATGAGCTCATCTATCCTTGGAATGGGGTATCGGTTTTTGATGGTGCTTTGATTCAAAGCACGATAGTCCACACACATGCGCATGGTACCATCCTTCTTCTTCACAAGAACCACTGCTAAAGCGAAGGGGCTCTTGCTTGGGCGAATGAAACCCATCTCCAAGAGTCCCTGAATGTTTTTCTCAATTTCATCCTTCTGCTTCTTGGGGTACTGATATGGAGTTGTAATAACCAGTTTAGCTCCCTCTTTGAGCTCTATGATATGTTCCGAACCCCGTTCAGGTGGTGGTCCAGGAGGCAAATCAGCAAATACCTTGCTTTTCTTTGTGAGTAGAGACTGAACATTAGGAGGATAGTCTCTCTTAGTTTCGACCGGACTCGCAGGAAGAATCATACATTCTGCAACCCACTCAGCTTGATCATGACGGATCAGCCTTGCCATTCTCTTGAATGACACAACCCGAGGTCCCCCATTGGACATTCCTCTTAGTACTATCCTCTTCCCATCGGATTGAAACTTGAGCTCCATAGTTTGCAGATTTAAGGAGATCTCTCCAAGTGAACGCAGCCATTGAATGCCTAGAACGGCATCCGTATCTCCAATGTTTACTACATAGAAGTCATCCTTGACTTCATAGTTCCCAATTGCATAGTCGTGTTTGAGATTTTTTTATTGCATGAGATGTGGAACCCATCAGCAACCATGACTTTGAAGCCTTCAAACTCTTCTGTTTGCAGCCCTTTCTTTGCCACCACAACTTCATCAATGAAGTTATGTGTTGCTCCAGTGTCGATCAAAGCAACCATTCGCTGCCCCTTAATCATCCCTCGAACTTTGGAGGATTCGTTCCTTTGGAAGCTCGAAAGTTGAGCCAAAATGCCTCCACTTTCCTTTTCGTCTTCGGACTCTTCTGGAGCTCTTTCCACTTCACTATTTTCAAAATCAGACTGCTGGTCTGAAAAATCAGAATTACTTTCACCCGCTAAATAGTACTCAATCTGGTGAAATTTGACTCCCTTTGGGCAAACATGATCTTGAGACCATTTTTCTCTACATCGGAAACATAGCCCCTTTCTTCTGAGTTTGTTCAGTGTCTCAGGATCCAATCTTGTGACTTGAGGATTATGCTGATTGAACTCCTTATGCTGGGGTCTTAAAGGAGGTCTATGATGAGGTTTTCCCCTTTATCCCCCTTGTGAAAGGATGGCTTGGATTGAAACTTCGTCTTAGGAGCATCCCACTCCATGTTTCTTGCTTTCTTCATTGCCTCTTGTAGGGATGGTGGATCAAAGACTTCAATCCAACCGTTGAGTGGTTCCATCAATCCTTCACTGAAAAGGATCACCAACCGCCCCTCCGTGATGCCAGTGACCATTACTGAAAGTCTCTGGAACTCAGCTATGTAGGCATCAACTGTGCCATACTGCTTCAATTGTGCCAATTCTCTGAAATGTATTTCAGGATCTTTTTTCTCAAATCTCTCGATGAGCCTATTGGTGAACTCATCATAGGTAGTGATAGACCGATGACCTAAGGTGACTAGGCCATGGCACCACCATTCGTGCGCCACCCCATCAAGGTGTAGCGTAGCAAACTTTATCGCCTCCTCTTCTGCCATGGGTCTAAGAGCTAGATAGTTGTCCAACTTTTGTATCCAAGCTCGAGTTGAATTGTTATCACTCCCGTCATAGTGTGGAAGTATAACCTTGTTGACAGCTTGATACAAATCCCCTTGAACTGTTGTTCTTCTTTGCTCATAATGTCTCCCTTGTCCCTTATTCTTTCTCTTGTGATCCATAAATTCATTATAGGACATGTCCATCTTGATGTCATCAGGGAGAGAATCATACTCCGCATGGCCAAGTCTCAATTGTTCCACGAATGAAGCATTCTCTTCAGGATCAAGTTGGGTGTTTACTGGTGCTAAGAAGGTGGGTTTGAAGGGCCTGGACGAAATGTATGTGTTGTTTGAAACACGCTGAGCAGCACTTCCATCACGCTGGTTAGAGGCACTATGCTCCCCTCTATATCCTGGGTTGTTCTGTGGTGTTGTGTTCTGGCCCACTTTCCCCAACATGAGAGATACCATATCCATCAAGGCATCCATCTTCCTTTCAAATCTCTTTCCGGGACTTATCGATCTCTCTCTTCCCTTCCCACTATCATCTCTGTTGTTGCTAAACCTCTCGTTACCCCCGACTGACCTCTCACCTTCTGCCATATCTATTTCCTGAGAAGACTCCCAATGAGCCCTCAAGACCTCTGAAGCTGTCTGACCTTTTGGAGCCTGATACCACTGAAACTGTTTTGCAACTTTCTTATCTTCCCTTGCTATGTATCTCTTTTCTCTGTCACTCATAAACAGTTTGTTCACAAGATGGTAGGATACTTAGCTCTGATACCATTGAAATATTTTGAGCCAATTTTTTTCAAACTTTCAATTACAATCAACAGAGCAATACACAGTCATTAAGATTAGCGTTAAACCAAAATGATACTGAAGCAACTCTAACCAGAATGTACACCAGGATTCCGAGGAGGCCAAGGTGTGAGCATTGGTCAGAGGATCTGAATGCAGAAACAGAGCTAGAAGGAACTCTAACCAAGAATGGCGAGCATATGGTCAGAGGATCTTCTACTACTATGAGTACTGAAAGAAACTCAACACCAAGTATGTGCTACCCAATCTAGTATGGAGTTGAGGCGACCATATAGTGGAGTACTAAAAATTACAATGCTTAAAAGAAACTCAACACCAAGTATGTGCTACCCAATCCAGTATGGAGTGAGGCGACCATATGGTGGAGCGCTACAAATTACAATGCTTTGAAAGGAAATAAGCAAGAATGCTGAAATACTCAACGTCAAGAATGTGCTTTCCAACCCGAAAAGGAATGGAAGCTACCATATGACAGAGATGTAAAGTATTGCAATGCAGTTTCTGAATATAAGATCAGCATTACAAATCATGATTAAGCAAGATTAAAGAACTACTGTCAGTACTACTGCCAACTTACAATATGATCAAGAATTCGCCTGCCAAGAGCATAGAATTAGAACCATTCAACAAGCATTTAAATAGAGAATCCTCCTTGCTTAATGAAAACACCGAGACTACTTTCTTTTCTCAACAAATCACAGATTCACGATTCTGGTCTGTTCTGATCTACACCTTTAAATGTAAAACCAGCAACCTGAGATCACACTAAAATGGTCAAATCTCTCACACAATTCATCCCATTGACGTGAAACGAAAAGCAAAAGGCCCTAATGATGAAGGCACCCAAGATTGGAACACCAAACAAACCCAAGAGTTTCTATATAATTTATGCACGACTCCCAATGCACACACAGAAAGTAAAGTCCAGCAAGAGGGGCGATTTGACTTTAAAAATCATAGCAGTCATTAAAAAATCTGCAAATTACAGAAGAGTGGCGCCCATTACAAACAGAGAGATATAGCCAATACCCACAATGAAATTTTGTCTTTTTTGACTTATGAACAAAACACAACCTGCGGTAATGAATATGAAAGAACTGAATTTCTCATAAACTGATCTATAAAACACACACTGATTACAATGCACAAATCCTACGTACAAAACAATCAAACTACACTATCTCACCACTAGTCGCTATCTTTCAAGCGAGAAGCAATGCCAAGCTAGGAGGCTTTCATTCCTCGAAACAATCCCAAAGCCAATCCGGCAACATAACATTCCTGTAGCTAAAGATGATCCAAGTGAAGACCAATAGCTTCCTTTTATAATTTCCATTTGACCCTTCTAGAAACCCTATCCTCCAATAGGTGGCGTCCCACTTTCCCAAGAATTTTTTTTACTTTATATTATAAACTTTTATTTCCTCCTTGAAGTTGGCGCCCAACTTAAGCTTGGATTAAATCTTCAATAAGATTTATAATTAATTCTTTCAATGAGGCACCCACCCCATAAAGAACATCTTTTTAAAACAACTTAAAGTGAAGTAGCTAGGCCAAGGGGAAAGTCAATGTTAAAATATAACATTAAAACATGACTTAATTAAAATAATTCGACTTATCTCTCCATTTGTGCCCGAAAGCCCAAAAATGAGTAAGCTAACAGATCAAACTGACATGGAAAGCCAATCGTGCCGAAACCAACAGGGCCACTGCCAGAAATAGAATTTACTAAAAATAGTAAATTCCTGAAGATGCTCAGAATGCCAAAAAGAACATATCATTGCGAAGCTCTCTGAAAACCCAAAAAGAATCCACCATTGAATCAACCAACCTCAAGCAAGAGCATCCTTCAAAACAAGAAACCCTAATTTTATCTTACAAGTAGCCTACGGGTCTCAGGAATAGGCCAACGGTCACTGGAAAGATCATGCTTGAGAAGGGGACATTACAGAAGAGTGGAGCAGAGAAGTTGAAACCAAGATTTTATGGGCCATTCAGAGTTGCTCGCCGCATTGGCGAGGTGGCATATGAACTGGAGTTACCAGTAGATAGCAAGGTGTATAATGTGTTCCATGTCTCCAGGCTTAAGAAAGCGCTTGGTCGTAGTGTTGTTCCATCCGCAGATTTGCCCCCTCTAGATGAAGAGGGTAAGTTGATATTGATTCCTGAAGCCATCATTGATACCAGGGAGAGAACACTCAGAAGGAGAGTCATCAAGGAGTACCTAGTCAAGTGGAGGAACCTACCAGTGGAGGATGCTACTTGGGAAAATGAGCAGATATTACATCATTCAGAGTTGAAATTGCTTGAGGACAAGCAATTTTGGGAAGGGCGGACTGTAATGTCCCCTTTCTAACATTCATAGCATGATGTTGTCGTTAGCCTATTTCCCTATGGTCCCGTAGGCTAACCAGGACATTAAAGGGACTTAGAGGCCATTTGGCCTAGACAGTTTCAGTTGCATATCTTTTTTAGGGGTTTGAGGCAGTTTTGGGCATACTTACTATTTATAGTAAGTCGTGAATGGACATGGCTAGACTTCTAGGGGCAGTGACATGTCGATGGTAATTGTTTAAAATCGACAGGAAGATTTATTTATCATTGATATGATTTATTGGGCATTAATGAAGTTATTTTATAAAGTTAAATTTAAATATTTAACTTTATTAATGCATATTCTATAGTTTGTGGGAATTATTTAAATAAAAGAATCCCCTTTATTTTATATTTCATCGGATACATAAGTTACATAAAGGGAGTTATGTTTTATCCCACATTGACAAAACGAAGGAATGGACTCTTGTAAGAACTCTATAAAAGAAATAGAAGGGCTTCCATTTAGGGAGTTTTTGGATGAGATTAATGTTATGCTGCTGGATTTCCTGGAAATCTGATTTTCGAGTTTGGAGGATGAAATCCCTCTTTGCTAGCATTCTCTTCGCTGTTGAAAGACACAGTCAGGGGGATTGATGGTGTTTCCATTTAGGAAACACATTGGGCTTATTGGATTTACAACAAAGAAGGGCAGAATAATGATTTGCTACAGAAGCCGTGAATAGTGTTTTGCTACAGTGTGCGTGAATAGTGTTTTTGTTGTAGTGCGTGTGAATAGTGATTTTGCTATGATAAATTGTGAATAGTAAAATTGCTACAGTGCTGCTATAGTGCGTGAACAGTGTTTGTATCAAATTTACTTGTTTATTCTCGCTGATTAGAGGTTTGGAAGGCTGCCATTTCCTCTGTGGGTCACTACAGCACTAATTTCCAGGCTTCTCTCAAAATTTCATATCTAAGCATTGTAATTTTTGAATACAAATTTGAATATTTGTTGCAGCCCATAAGGCAATTGTATGTGCACATTTATATTGCAAATTAGTGTTTAAAAGCAAATAAGGAGTTTCAGGTTTTGCATGTATAGTTGTATGTTTGTCAAGTGTTTGACAAAATGCCATGTTGATCATTAAGCAATTTAATTGATATGACATAGTAGTTCGCAAGTTTCTTTCATTGGAAAAATAGGGGTGGTTATTACCAAATGTCAAAGCCACAATGCGTTGCAAAAGGTTTATATCTCCCTCCCATTCTTCAAAATCATACAACCATGGAAAAGTATGTTTTCCTTGCTTTCCAGGATGCACACCTACACCAGCTATAGCAACATCCTCTGGATTCATTACAATAGGTAATAGAATTGTGACTTTTGTTCCATTTGCACATTGTGGTATTGTTGCTCCATCAACAACAAGCTTTAGTCCATCAAGATTGCTTCTTGTTCGAACATCAACTAAAGTAGGGGATGAAGAGTTGTCTCCACCATGGGAAATTGTCAAAAGCAGCTAGCATATATGACATGGCTCTCCTAGGTATATGAAAAGCCCCACAATATCTGCAGAAAACTGTTTGTATTTTGAGGTCTCATCATTGAATATGTGATTGACATGACTGCATTGCTTCCATTACTTCGGACTTCAATATCAAGTGTCTCAAACAATCACCTAGGTCCCATACTCTTATGAGTAAACAAGCTTGAGCAAAAGGATCTATATGCCCCTTGCTATGAGTTGCATTCTTCACCATCTCTCCTTTCCATGATGGCAAGAATCTTGCAATGATGTCAAACCTCCGCAAGAATCAGTATTTTCATGCTCCGAACTATAATCAGTCAAACTGCTTACCCTTAGTTGTTGAGTTTGTGAACTCAACACCTACTACTAAAATAGTCTTTTCAAGTGCATGCTTAATAGTAGAATTATTCTGAAAGTCAATATTATATGTGCCTTGGATCTGGGCATTCGTTTCATAATCTGAGCTAACATTGTAGGAATGGTTCCAGTGCTTATCTTCTATTGATGCCTTCGATAAATTTGCATCAACTCCATCATTTGGATAACTCATAAATTTGGGTGTACCAAAAGATTCTTCTCACTTCTATTTTTCCAGCTATCTTGCAAATCACCTTCATATGGCACAAACTCAATCTTTGGGAGATTGATGGGTGCTTCTTGAACAAGAATATCTTTTTCAACTTCCTCTTGTATGGTGGATTTCTCCATGGGCTGCTTCCTCTCGATTTGTCATAGTTCTAATTGTTCTTTGTTTTTCAGCTCATGCTCTACCACTACTTCTTTGACCACTTCAAGCAGTTTTGGCTCAAGTGTATCCATTGCAATTTTCGATTCCACCATCTTTAATTCTTTTGTTCTTTTTTGCTTGGTAACTTTTTGTGGTTTTGGTTCAACTTTTTTTTCTTTCTTCTTGAGCCTTCTGCTTTTATTTTTTTTGAATGTTTCCAAGAATTCTTCAAAGGTGATAGAAGATTTGTAAATGTCAGACTTCTTATCATATTCATCAAAGGCAATAAGTTTGCATTCATCTCTTTCAATGTCTTAGGGAGTGCAGGATTCTTACCATGTTCTTGTTTTGCTGAAATTACTTGCCCTTCCTGCCTTTGTACTTGGGAATGCAATTTTGTGTATCAATGTTTTTGTAGGTTCCACTATTCAATTGGCACATATGCAAACCATTATGTAGTCGAGAAAAGGGGAGTTCTATTAATTTCTATGCATATAAAATGTTATGGCATATTGATATTTATCAAGGATGAAACAAAATATTTACTATGGAATATGTATAGGCAACCTAAGTGGGTTGTTTATGTTATGGCCCTATTCCTACACATCTTTATGCATGATTGGATTATGGAGTAGCTGACATGTGACACATTACCCTTGAATAATCTTCTTGTAGCTTCTTCGGTTATCTCTTATTTGATATATATGTAATTATGGGTATGGATTGCCCTAAGATAATTGTGGCTACATAAATAGTGAGTAGGATATTAGTTGGAATCATAGTTACCATTTTCGCTGAACAAGGGTAATGTTCGGTTCAAACCAATGTTCATGTCTTAGGGAGGGCAGGATACTTACCATGTTCTTGTTTTGTTGAATTTCCTTGCCCTTCCCACCCATGTACTTGGGAATGGAATTTTGTGTATCAACGTTTTTGCAGGTTCTTGTTGTCAACCTGGAGTTGCACCCTAAAACGAAGACGTGCTGAAATGGCTAATCCTCTCTCCAATTGAAACAATGGGTTCTCACGAGGGTGGGTGCCTCAATGGTGAGAAAAACCTCTAGAGAAGGCTGGTTCCTGTAAGATGTATTGTTGACGCAGTGGATTGCACCCTAGACAGGAGGCCAAACTCCTGTCTTCCACACGCAACAATGGAAACTCCTCTCTTGCCTGTGGGCAAGGCAAAATTGGGGGGAGAGTCTCTAGATAAGGGCTAGCTCCCTTTGATGCATTTGAGTTATTCCAATAAGTGCTAATACATATATATATATAATGGGGGGGTGGGGTGAAAAGGGAGAAGGATTACAGGAAAACAAAACCTAATCTAAGAGGGTGATGCACCAAATAATTTCGACCTACTCACACTCACACTCTGAACCATAAGAACACATACATACACTTTAACTGGTAAAAGGACCAGGCTGCAGGAAGCTTAACAGGGAGGATTAAATGGAACACACAAAAAAAGGGACTTACCATAGGTGCTGTAGGAAAAGCACAGTGTCTAGTAACCTCCTTCTACCTTTGTGCTCCAGGTACAGCTCTTCTTGTCACCTGTAAAAATGGCGCCTTGTAGATACCAGATGCGTTGGTGTCAACTTTGTGAAAGCATTATGAAACAATCACTGAACACAAGACTAACACTCAGAGATATCTAACCAGGATAGAGGTAAAAATGCGTTTTTATTGATTCCAGGTGAAAATTGCCAAGGCTTCGCCTTACAATGTGAAAGATAGATCCTTAGAAATGAGAAGTTACAATATATATATAGAGAAGAGAGAAACAAAAGCGCCTCTTTTGCAAAAAGACTTTTGGCACCCTTTTACAAGTGGCCCATGTGCGTTCCTAGGGCGTTGGGAAGAAGCCGCTGAAATATAAATGCTGTGTTGGCTCTGATTCTGACTTCAGGAATTTAAGAACATAGGCCGCGCCGTTTGTCCACAAACAAGACTGCTCCTTGAAGGCACCCACGCGGTTTGTCTGCTCATAAATGCAAAATGGAGAAAAAATGGGTCGCGTCGTTCACTGTTTGCGTCCCTTGATGAGCACTTGGCAAGCACTGCTCCAACCGCTGGAATAACTCCTTGAGACGACGCCTTCCTTCGCCACTTGGACTGTTTTGTCTGTTTCTGCACTTGGCTCTTTTGTCTTTTCCTTGCCTTGTCTCTTCTGGCTCCTTCGGCCCTCGGGGGCTATCTTCTCGGCCTTGTTGGCTCCTTGGGCTCTTTTATTAGCAAGTTGTTGAGTTCATTCTCAACTTTTGTCTTTTCCCAACGTCGTCTTTTCCTGGTTTTGTCTTTCGCTGGCTTTTGTCTCTTTGTCTCTTTGCTCTCTGGGCTCTTTTCTGGTTGGCGCTCAAGAATTTAAAGATTAAACGGCTATTTCTCTGATGTAAAATTGACGTTTGCGGGCCCGTCACCGTTTGAAAAAACAACGGCTAGTCTATTTCCCTGACATTGATGGCTTCGGAGACGTCACCGTCCTTGGCAAATCCTTCGGTTTTTTTCCTTTGTTTTGGCCTTTTTTGCTCCAGTCGGGCTTTTGCTTTGGACCCTCCCGAAGGGAAGGTGACCCTTCGGCTTTGGAGAAGTGTCCATTTTGGCCAAGAGTCCCCCGCAAGGGCACTTGCCCTTTGGGGTCCTTCGGCTCCTTGGTCTTGAGATCCTTCGGGCAAAATGTCCGAAGGAATTCCTTCGGACATTTTGTCCGAAGGATTTCTCCCTTTGCCTTTCACTTATTTCCCTGGGTCTTCTCTTGGCTACTTTTCCCGCGGATTTTCTCTCGGCTACTTTTCCCACGGACAAAAAGTCCGCAAGAATTGTTTCGACCATTTCTTTTGACTTTTGGCATTTCTTCGGGTTCTCTTCCCACGGCCTTTCCTCCGAATTTCTTCGGATTTTTTGTCCAAAGGAATTCCTTCAAACAAAAAGTCCGAAAGAAATCAATTTATGCCTTTGCCTTTGCCTTAAGTCTTTTTTTGCGGGATTTTTTCGTTCATAGCCCTTCCAAATTTCTTCGGACTTTTTGTCAGAAGGAATTCCTTTGGACAAAAGTCCGAAGGAATTATGTCTGTCTTTTCCTTTGACTGCCTTCGAAAAGTGCCCTTTGGGAAATCGAATTCGGTAATATCACCGACCAAGTGCCCTCCGCAAGGGCACTTGTCCTTCGGGAGACTCTATTGAACCTCCTCATTGAACCATTCTTTTGAACCAAGTTGTTGAACCGACTGTTGGACTTTGCCGATGAGCTTTGCCGTTGAACCAAAGCGATGAACCAAAATGACTGAACTAGACTATTGAACCAAGCACTTGTCCATTTTGCGCCTAAGTGTTGGGAAACCATTTGTTGCCTGCAGAGTTCGTAGAAACTCTCTGCAAAGTCCGTAGAAATGGGCCTGCAGAGTCCGTAGAAATTTTCAGACTTGTGCAAAATCAAAAAATGAACTGGCTCAGAACAGCAGGGACAGAAGGGGATCGATTTTGGCCTGTTGGACCAAAAATGGACCAAAAGTGATGACGTATGGACCACTCCATAGGGCGTCGAACTTCACGTGTTTTCCAAGTTTAGCTCGGTCCTCATCCCATTTCAAGACGATGTCTCCTTCAGAGAAAACTTTTGATGAAGATTTCTTGTCGAAGTGTCTCTTCGTTTGCTGTTGGCGGCTGGTCATAGAAGCTATAGCCTGGTCTTTTGTCTCTTGGAACTCCATCAGCTCGCATAGCCTAACCTCCATGCTATTGCCTTCTTCTAATTGCAGCTGGCGAGCGAGGTCCAAGGCTGGCAACTCAAGTGAAATGAGGAGCCTAGCTTCCCTTCCATATACGAGCGTGTACGGCGAGTTACCAATTGCCCTCTTTGGGGTGACCTTATCTGCCCACAGGGTTGTTTTCAACTTGGCATGCCAAGTCCTCTGATTCTCCTCCATGGTTCGCTTGATGATCCTGATCAGATTCTTATTTGTAGATTCAGCCAGCCCATTCCCCTGTGGGTAGTAGTTGGATGAAGTGCTAAGATAGATACCATATCTCAGCGCCCATTCACTTGTTTTAGTTCCCAAAAAAACTAACGCGTTATCTGAGATTATGGTAGCTGGAACTCCGAACCTTGCCACTAGGTCTTCATAAAAATCCAGGACTGCACTTTCATTGGCTTCCTTCAAAGCGACAACCTCTACCCATCTTGTGAAATAATTCGTGGCGGTCAGGACCCACTTGTGTCCAGCGCTGGAGGGAGGGTTAATCATCCCTGTGAAGTCAAGGCCCCATTGCATGAATGGTTGCTCTACTTGAATAGGCTGTAAAGGCATGGCAGCCAATCGTTTCCCATCAAAAAGCGCACACTTTTGGGACTTTCGTACCCAGGCATGGGTGTCCTTGAAAAGAGTAGGCCAGAAGTAACCAGCTCTCATTATTCTTGCTGCTGTAGCCCTAGGAGCAAAATGACCGCCGGCTGGCCCATCATGGAACTCGGACAGCACCCTGTCGGCCTGACTTGGGTCTAAGCACCTTAAAAGGACTCCTAACAGATCCCTTCTGAATAGCACTCCATCAATTAGGACATAAGGGAGACACTGGAGTCTGAAATATCTCCTCTTGGTCCTATTAAGGCCCTACGGGCACTCACCAGTGAGAAGGAAATGCCTCACGTCTGATGTCCAATCCTTCATGACAGCTGGTTCTTCTGTTGTAGCTGCATCATGAATTAGCAGATTGTCCTCTTTTTGCTGCTTAAAGTCTGCAGCAAGGTGCTCACACAAGCCTCTCCCTCTTACCAGTTTGGTGATCTTGATATCCACGTCGTATTCCATCACCTTAGTGGTCCACCCCACTCTCTTTTCATTCAGGTCTCGGTTGATCAAGAAATCCTTGATGCTGAGATGTGGAACCATGAGGTGAATTCTGCTATTGGACAGCGTATGCCTGAATTTCTTCAGACTCCGTATGACCACAAGGACTTGCTTCTCCACATATGTGTATCTGACCTCAAAACCCTCTAGGCCTTGGCTAGAAAACGCAATTGGTTGCTCAAGGTTATCACCATTTGCTTGGTAAGCATGGCGGAGATTACCTCTTCATTGCCGAAGGTGTAGAGGTTGAAATCTTTGGTGAAGTCAGGGCTGATCAAAGTAGGAGCTCGGGCTATGGCCTGCTTGATTTCTTCAAAACTGTCCTTTCTTTGTGCTGTCCTTGTGAACTCTTCACCCTTCCTTAGCATAGAGGTCAACGGCTTGACTACCTCTGCAAAATTCGGGATAAATCTTCGGATGAAATTTACCTTGCCGAAGAAGCTTTGTAGGCCTTTCTTGTGATTAGGCAAGGATAGTTCCAAGATGGAGCGAACTCTCTTTGGATCAATAGTTAAGCCTTCCTTGGAAACAATGTGGCCAAGAAGTTTTCCCTCGTGGACAGCGAACATGCATTTCCTAGGGTTGAGAGAGATACCGAACTCTCTACACCTCTCAAAGATTTATCTGAGGTATTTCATGTGTTGGCTCGCCTCCTTGAAGAAAACTGTCACATCATCAAGATATACCAGCACAGTGTTATTTATCAGGCCTCGAAAGGCCATGTCCATGGCTCGTTGGAAGGTGACACCAACATTAGACAGTCCGAATGGCATTTTTCTGTAAGCAAACGTCCCCCATTTGGTAGTGAAGGTTGTCTTGTGTTGGTCACAGTCTTGCACCAAAATCTGATTATATCCTGAATACCCATCTAGGAGGGAGAAACGCTCGCTGCCTGTCACCATTTGAAGGATCTGCTCCATGCTTGGGAGAGGATAATGCTCTTTCAAAGAGACTCTGTTGAGGTCTCTGAAATCAACGCACAGTCTGATCTCCCCTTTCTTTTTTCGGACAGAAACAAGATTGGCCAGCCAAGAAGAGTGTTTGATTGGAAATATTATCCTGGACTCAATCAACTTGGTGAGTTCCTTCTGCATGAGAGGCTCAATCATTGGGTTGACAGGGCTCTGCTTCTGCTTGATTGGCCTGGCGCCTTCTTCCAGCGCAATGGTATGCTTGGCCAGACTTGGGTCAAAACCCTTCAAATCACTATATTCCCAAGCGAAGACATCAGCAAATTCTTGGCACAACAAGATGAAGGCAAACCTTTCACGGTCCGTGCACACTTTCCCAAGTGCAAGTAGCTTATCTTTGTATATTTCAACCTTCTCATGGTGCTCCTCCTTCGTTGCAATGCATGCCTTGTCACTTTTCAAATGGTCATCTCTATTGAAGATACTCTCTAGAGTGACCAAACCTTTGGGGAGCTTATTGTTCTTCAGCTGAACAATTTCGCTGCCATATTGCTGTTGTAGCTTAACCTAGTTTTTGTAGCAAACAAGGTTTCTTCTTGCAAGAAGAGTGCTATTTGTTGGTTGTTGTCAAAGACCTATCAGTTGGTGATATTGTCAGGGACAGAGGGCCGGATTACTACCTTCAAGTGGCGTGAGTTGTGGTCTCGGCCTATTTCCTTAGGGATATCAAACTAGGCACCAACTACTACCAATCTATCCGCTTGCTTGTTCTGCTCTCTAAGAATGGAGGTAATATTGAAAGCAAAGAAATTCTCCACTAAGTCCCATACCTTATGTTTGTAGGACTTCAGTAAAGAATTCTTTGTCAAATTTTGGCCTCTTATCTGATTGACAATCAGCTCTCTGTCACCAAAAACTTGCAACTCTTTGATTCCTCTTTTCCTCACCCACTCCAAACTGTGGATGAGGGATTCATACTCTGCAACATTGCATGTGCAGGAAAATTGGAACCGAAAAGCCGAAAAGTATTTTTCCTTTGAAGGAGAAACTAGCACAGCTCCACCACCAGCTCCCAACTTCTTGAACCATCAAAGAACAGCTGCCATAGACTTGAGCTTTCTTGGCTCACTTTCATCAAATTTGGTACAAAAGTACCCTTTTCATGCATGCAATAAATTCCAAGGCCTGCCTCTATGAATTTGTAAGGATCATGCTCGAAGTTGTCACTTCCCTATTCATCTAAGAGCAGGTCTGCAACTCTTTCAAGGGCAGAGGATGGAGATTGGTCTACTTGGAACTCTTCTTGGTCAATAATGGCGTTGCTGACATTTGCCGCCTTGAGCGAGTATGGTTTCAAATGATCTCTGTGGAGTGGCTCGGATTCAATCTTAACTTTAGTCCCATACTTGGTTCTAAAAACCAGATAAGACCAATTCGCTGCTAAGTAGCCACCTATCTTGGATGTAAAATCCCTAGATAAGCAGATGGCAAAGGAGGGACATCCGCCACTACCACATCATGAGGAACTGAGAAGGTCGGGCAAGCGTGTAGCATCAAATTCAATCCTTTCACTACCCCAACTGTCTTTGCTGGTGTTCCATCCAGCTGCAAGACTCCCTTAGTCATTTCTTCGTATTTCAACCCCAGCTTGTCGGCTATGCATTTGGGCACTACTGAGGTGCTTGCTCCACTGTCAATGATGCAATTGTGCACCAAGAAATCTCCTATGACCAAGGACATAAAAAGAGGGAACCTTTTCTTCTTTCCTGACCTGCCCTGAGGTGGAAGGCTGTCCATTCATCATCAAGACATTATTGGCCTTTGCTAGGATAGCTTGTTCATTCAACCCATGCAGTTCCTTTTGCAACATGTCCTTTTGCCCTGGTATTGACAACGAATCCCACAAGGAGATGTTCATGTGCAGCTTCTTCATCTGATCTACCACATTGACTCGAGGGTTGCCTTCAAAATTTTTTTGGGATTATTTACACCCTGAGGTGGAGGCCGAGGAGCTAAAGGTATAACCGGCGGTTTGAAGCTTGAGACCTTTTGATTTACATGTGATGAAGAAGGTATTGCTGACGTTTGGGCAGCAGCGTGAGTTTTTTCCATTGCTCTCCTTTTGGACCTTGTGTTGGCTGCGACATAGTCGCCCTGATTGTCCGCAGTACCCACGTAATTGACTACATAGAACTCACCTTCCAGGTGATTCATGAGAGTAGAATCAGGCTGAGTCTAACTGCTGCTCGTGCCGAGTTGCATTGAAGCCTCAAAACCTTGGAATTGGGCGGTTGTTTGATTGTCTTATACATTTGGGTAGTGACCCATCATTTCATTTGTATAAACAGCTTGCTCTTGACGATATCCCATGGTTGACCAACTTGGCTGTTCTTGCACCAGATTGTTTTGAGTGGGCACCATAGCCTTGGATGATGAAAGGGCGCCTGAATTGTAGCCTTGAAAAGGTCTGGTTTGTGCAAACTGACCCTGCCCTTGATTGTAATTTTGGAAAGGGGGTCTATTTGTTTGACCATACTACTGATATCCTTGATTTGGTCGACTATTTTGAGCTTGCTGCCTTTTAATAGCCACTAGTTCATTTGTCACATTTTGCAACAGACTTTTGACTTCATGGAGCTCATTTGATGAAGTAGCAGTCGGCTTTTTTGTGCTAGGCAGAAGAGCTAAGGTGGGAATAACAGTCTGAATTGGAGGCAACATTTCAAGAAAAAGTGGCATATGAGGTCTAGGAGCTATTTTCTTAGCCTGTACTAGGCAATTCTCAGCCGCTATAGCTATGTCATAGGCGGCAGGTAGCACATGTCCTCCCATGGACTGTATCATAACAGCAATATCGTTGTTCGATGCTCTTAAGTAATACAGGAAAGCATAGCTAGGAGTCGCCCTGACTAGAATGGGGATTCTATCCCATGTCTTCTGAAAACGAGTGTTGAAATCCTGCATGTATTCGTGTGGAGCTATTTTCATTGTAGTCAGCTGCTCGGCAAGTGAAATGTGGTCTCTCTTCTCCCCAAAACGGTTCGTCAAGAGAGTGCCCAATTCATTTCAGCAACCAACTGAATTCATGGGTAAAGTCTCATACCAGTCCAGAACTTTGCCTTTGAGAGACAATGCCAGCAATCTCGTTGCAATATTATCCTCAGTAACATTGTGAATATTGCAGAGGTTAGCAATATTCCTGATGTGTTCAATAACTGTAATGGGCCCCTCTCCATCAAAGGGAGGCACACTTTTGAGGACTGCTCTTGGAATTGGGTCATAATGCGGGAGATTCAAGGGACTCTGACCACGAAAAGTCACCAAGGGTAATGCCATAGCTATGACAGGATGTAACCGTGGCCTTCTTGTGTAGGTGTTCTTTATAGCAAGTTTGGGAAAGTGGTTTGTTAAATAAGGATGGGTCCTCTCAAACGCCAGTCGCTTTGCTGAGTTCAAAGGCAATTCAATGAATTCGAAAGGGACACCCTTAGCAGCAGACCGTGTGGTGATTTTAGGCATAGGAAGTCAGACTGGCCTTTGATTAGAAACTGAAGCTCTCGCTAGTGAAGTCGCCAGATGCTGAAAATAGTCGATTTTGATGTAACAGGACCAGCATCAATCTTGAAACTTTACTAAGTGTAAAAACTGAGTCCCACCAGCCGTGCCAAATATTGTTGACGCAGTGGATTGCACCTTGGATAGGAGGCCGAACTCATGTCTTCCACACGCAACAATGGAAACTCCCCTCTTGCCTGTGGGCAAGGCAAACTGGGGGGAGAGTCTCTAGATAAAGGCTAGCTCCCTTTGATGCATCTGAGTTATTACAATAAATGCTAATATATATATATATATATATATATATATATATATATATATAATGGGGGGTGAAAAGGGAGAAGGATTACAGGAAAACAAAACCTAATCTAAGAGGGTGATGCACCAAATAATTTCGACCTACTCACACTCACACTCTGAACCATAAGAACACATACATACACTTTAACTGGTAAAAAGACCAGACTGCAGGAAGCTTAATAGGGAGGCTTAAATGGAACACACAGAAAAAGGGACTTACCATAGGCGCTATAGGAAAAACACACTGTCTAGTAACCTCTTTCTGCCTCTGTGCTCTAGGTACAGCTCTTCTTGTCACCTGTAAGAATGGTGCCTTGTAGATACCAAATGCGTTGGTGTCAACCCTGTGAAAGCATTATGAAGCAATGACTGAACACAAGGGACTTACCATAGGCACTGTAGGAAAAGCACACTGTCTAGTAACCTCCTTCTGCCTCTGCGCTCTAGGTACAGCTCTTCTTGTCACCTATAGGAATGGCGCCTTGTAGATACCAAATGCGTTGGTGTCAACCCTGTGAAAGCATTATGAAGCAATGACTGAACACAAGACTAACACTCAGAGATATCTAACCAGGATAGAGGTAAAAATGCGTTTTTATTGATTCCAGGTGAAAATTGTCAGGGCTTCGCCTTACAATGTGAAAGATAGATCCTTAGAAATGAGAAGTTACAATATATATATAGAGAAGAGAGAAACAAAAGCACCTCTTTTGCAAAAAGACTTTTGGCGCCCTTTTACAAGTGGCCCATGTGCGTTCCGAGGGTGTTGGGAAGAGGAAGCCGCTGAAATATAAATGTTGTGTCGGTTCCAATTCTGACTTCAAGGGTTTAATAACATAGGCCGCGTTGTTTGTCCACAAACAAGACTGCTCCTTGAAGGCACCCATGCGGTTTGTTTGCTCATAAATGCAAAATGGAGAAAAAATGGGTCACACCGTTCACTATTTGCGTCCCTTGATGACCACTTGGCAAGCACTGCTCCAACCGCTGGAATAACTCTTTGAGTTGACGCCTTCCTTCGCCACTTGAACTGTTGTGTCTGTTTCTGCACTTGGCTCTTTTGTCTTTTGCTTGCCTTGTCTCTTCTGGCTCCTTCGGCCCTCGGGGGCTATCTTCTCGGCCTTACTGGCTCCTTGGGTTCTTTTATTAGCAGGTCGCTATGTTCATTCTCAACTTTTGTCTTTTCCCAGCATCGTCTTTTCCTGGTTTTGTGTTTTGCTGGCTTATGTCTCTTTGTCTCTTTGCTCTCTGGGCTCTTTTCTGGTTGGTGCTCAAGAATTTAAAGATTAAACAGCTATTTTTCGACTGTAAAATTGACGTTCACAGGCCCGTCACCGTTTGAAAAAACAACAGCTAGTCTATTTCCTTGACATTGACGGCTTCGGAGACGTCACCGTCCTTGGCAAATCCTTTAGTTCTTTTCCTTTGTTTTGGCCTTTTCTGCTCCGATCGGGCTTTTGCTTTGGACCCTCCCGAAGGGAAGGTGACCCTTCGGCTTTGGAGAAGTGTCCTTCATTTTGGCCGAGAGTCCCCCGCAAGGGCACTTGCCCTTCAGGGTCCTTCGGCTCCTTGGTCTTGAGATCCTTCGGGCAAAATGTCCGAAGGATTTCTCCCTTTGCCTTTCGCTTAGTTCCCCGGGTCTTCTCTTGGCTACTTTTCCCGCAGATTTTCTCTCAGCTACTTTTCCCGCGGATTTTCTCTCGGCTACTTTTCCCGCGGACAAAAAGTCCGCAAGAATTGTTTCGACCATTTCTTTTGACTTTCGGCGTTTCTTCGGGTTCTCTTCCTGCAGCCTTTCCTCCAAATTTCTTCGGACTTTTTAACTTATGCTTTGATGTTTTATTTATTAACCTACAAAATATTTTTAAATACAAAAGAAAAAATTACAGCCCTAGAACATGGTGGATGAATTTCTTGTTGTTGGACTTACTACAATATATATTATTTTCTTCTCCCTGTATATGGTGTATGAACTTGCAAAACAATAAGACCAAAAAATGTAACAATGCATACTTCGAAAATAAATTTCAAATTAGTGGAACCCCCCTACACGCAGGGTGAAGCCTTATGGGCTTTTATTCCTCAAATGAAACTAACTCTACACTAGAACTATTATGCCTCCACCTACATGGCAAGTTTTTGCTTAAGGGTACTGTTGACAATTTTGCCCCACAGGGCAAATTGTCACCCCTACTATTCGGAACTTTGCTATGGTGCCAAGTTTGTCTTGTGAATCAGTTTTGGGGTCCTTAATTGTGCATTTACAGCCACCCAAGAGGCCATCTACAGCCAGGTATAAGCCAAAGTGGCCATCGACAGCCAAGTGAAGTTTAGTCATTCAAAGGTTTCCAAGGAGCTTTCTTGATTATAGCCAACGCAATGTACAAATACAACCATGCAAATGATGACGAAAAGTTCTCCTGCAGCCATGTAAATTCTAATGGACTCCTACAGCGATCATATAGAGTTTATAGTTCGTTCAAAAGGAGGACACATGCAGCAGTTTTAAAAGGGTTTTTTCTCCTTCTAAAAACGTCATCTACAACAGTTTGAAAGGGTTTTTCTCCTCTTCTAAGCATCACGAACAGCCAAAAGCCAAGACATACAAGTTGTAAGTTTATTTATTTTGTCTAAGCAAAGATTTTTTCGGGGTTAGGAAGAGTATTTCTTTGGACTTTTTGTCCTAAAAAAAGAGCTCTCAAAGGACAATTGCAAAAGTCTCGAAGGGTATGTACTCTTCGGGAAGGTTCACTTAGAAGAGCTGCGGGAGATTCACTTGGCAGAAAAGGATCAAGGCAAAAATCCCAAAGGGCACCTGCCCTTTAGGAAGACTTCGGAAGGTGCCCTTCAAAAAGCCCAAGTGCCCTTCAAAAGGCCCAAGGAAATATAAACAAGGAAAAAAGAAAAATTGAAAGAAGGATATCCTTTGGACAAAAAGTCCGAAGGAATTCCTTAGGACTTTTTGTCCGAAGGATTAATTTGAGAAAAATGCAAACAGAAAAGTCCGAGAGAAATAGAAGCCAGGGGTAGACATTTTTTCTGCAGGAAATGAGACAAGATAAAAGTCCAAAAGAATTCGAAGGAACAAAACCAAGGAGATGACTAGAGAATGAGCCAACAAAAATCTGAAAGAATAAAGTTTGGGAAAATTGCATACACAAAAGTCCACAGAAAAAAGATGAGTCAACAGAAGATAGTCCGAAGGAAAAACAAAGAGAAAAGCATAAAGTCAACAAAAAAGCCAGAAATAAAGGCTAAGGAGATAGCCAAGAAATTTGAGGAAATATAAACTAATATAGACAAAATATATCCAAATATAGAATCCTGCCAAAAATAGACACGACACGAATAGGGAGACCAAAACAAGAAACTGAGTCAATGTGGAAATCCATGCAAGCAAAGGCTATTTTTGGTTGATTGGTCAAAGCTTTAGTTGACTGGTTGTGAAGTCAAATTCGTGCTTTCAAACATTCAAACAGCTCAAGAGGAAGTCCATATTTGGAGGTGGGCGTAGCATTTTGCATGATAAGAGTTTGATTTGTCAAAATTAGCCTACCGTTCATAACGTTCCATGCACGATGCTTAAATAAAGAATAACTTAAGCTTAGCCACTGTCCATTTCAACGCCAAAGCGCTGGTTTTTAATTTTAGACACGTTTCCGTTGATAATGCACAAGAAAAGTCAAACGTATGATTCCACTGTCCAATTCTAACTGTTGTCAACTTAGAGTTGCGCCCTGATTCGAAGACGTGCACAAAATAGCCAGTCCTCCATTCGGCTGAAACAATGGGATCTTCTCACGAGGGTAGGTGCCTCAACAGTGAGAAGAACCTCCAGAGAACGCTGGTTCCTATATGATGTATCAATGAGGATCTCTACTCTATGCTGCAGACTACCATGGAAAAGGGAGAAGGAAACTTAAAGGGGAAATCTACCTAAAAGGGGGTGATACACCAGAAGTTTGATCCACTCAACTTGGAACCTTGAACACTGAACGAACAAAGGGGACAGGAAGACCTTAGATTTCAATCAACCACTTATGCATAAATATTTCATGCAGAGGTTTGATCTAATGGCCAAAACCTGAGGGAAAACGATGGAGAGAGGTCCGATACAAGACACTTTGCAGCCACCTAACATCCACTTACAGCTTCAGCAAAAGACATAAAGAACACTTTAACATGACCTGCATAAGGATAATCTGGCAACTAGGTATGAACCAGAATTTGGGAAAGGAGAGAAATCTACCACTTATGCAAATTGCTGAATGAAATATACACTATGCCAACACTTGAAATCTGAAAGTATAGTCCTTCTATTGATTGAAGACGTTACACAACTCACCAATGGTAGAGTCTGGTCTAACCAAGAGAAGGATTGGATGATTTTAATCAAGGCTGAAAGCTATTAAATAAAGTGAATTACAAAAGGCCAAAGATTGGCATTGAAAATTGAAGAGAAGTATTTACTTAGGTTAACTCAACGTTGTCTTGGCCTTTCAATAAAATATGTTTTCTTTTGTCTTTGCATGAAGCTTCTTGCGCTTGAGGAGTGAACTTGTCTTTGTTCTGAACCGCCCACCTCTCTTTGCATGGAAATCCACACCAGTGTTAATTTTAGAACTCTACGTGAGTTGCTTGATGCCGAATTGGAACGTTTGAAAGGCTGAGTTGGACGAAGAGATCCGCTGAGTTGACTGCTTGGCAAGCTGAGTTGGTCGAAGAGATCATTCTCCCTCGCATGGAAAGCTCCTAGTGGATGCGGTGTTTAACAATTAGTCAACTCTAAATCTGGGACAGTCAACTCAACATTTGAATTTGGAACTTCGGTTGAAACTAAGTTGGACCCTCGGATGCGTGAGATGATCTGGAGACGAGCGGGACTTTAATAACCAGTCAACTGAAGCTTCGACCGGTGTTCGAAAATAGCTCTCGCTTGCATGTACTTTACCCTGTTCGTGTCTATTTCTGGGGGGATTCTATATTTGGATGTATTTATCTATATTTCCTCGGATATTCTGTTTTCAACTTTTCGTCGGATTATCTATTTTCTATCCTCTTTTGCACAGTCAACCTCCATTACTTTTGGATTTCTGGTTGTCCCAGCTTAATTCTTCAGGCATGTCTTTGGACTTTCCTGTGGCAACTTCCGTCGGACAAATTGTCCGCTCGAATTGCCCTGACTGCGTCGATCATTTGAATTTTCGCGGGCTTTTCCCCGAATTAATCCTTCGGACAAAAGTCCGAAGGATATCTTTCCTTTGTTTCTTCGCTTCTTGGCTTCAGACTTTGTTTGGTCTTCCTTCTTGTGTCTTCTGAATTTCTTCGGACTTTTGTCCGAAGGAATTCCTTCGGATAAAAAGTCCGAAGAAATTATGTTCTTGTCCTTTGCTCTTTTCCGAAGCCTTTTGATTTCCTTTGCTTGTGCCTTTTCTCCACGGGCTCCTTGTTGTTTGGCGGCCGAATTTCTTCGGACTTTTTGTCCAAAGTAATTGCTTCGGACAAAAAGTCCGAAGGTTTCATTTCCCCTTTGCTTTTCAACCTTCTTCACTTGTCTTCGGAAAAATTGCCCTTAGGAAAATGCACAGAGGTCCTGCTGCCGACCAAGTGCCCTCTGCAAGGGCTTGTGGCTCTCCCTCTGTGCCCTTCGGAAAAATTGCATTGGTCACCCAAGTTTTTGCAAAGGTCCGAATCTGCCCCTGTACCTTCCCGAAGGGTAATTGCCCTTCGGGATTGTTGAAAATGACCCTTCCGAAGGGTACCCTGCCCTTCGAGATTCTTGTAATGGACTCTTTCTTTCGTGGTCTTACTTCTGTTTTTTCTTTGAAAAAAATTGCAATTGGTCTCTTTGCCGGTAAAATGACCCTTCGGCAAATGAATGAACCCTTCTTCGGACTTTTCTGTTTCTGTGGTCTTCTGAATTTCTTCGGACTTTTTGTCTGAAGGAATTCCTTCGAACAAAAAGCCTGAAGGTTTCATTTGCTTTAGGCTTTTGATTTGTTATTTCCTTGGCTTTGCCTTCTTTGATGAACCAATCTTTCTTCCTTGGCTAGAGAAGTGAACTTTCTAAATGGCAAAAGACAATCCGACTTGTGGAAGAATTGTCAACACTAACACCTAGGAGCTTTCATGCAAAGAGGAAGAAGACAAAATAGACTTTTGTAAACGCTGAGTTGGATGGATTTAGCTCTTCTATTTTCAAATGCCAATCTCTTGGCTTTTTATAATTTTCTATATTAATGGTTTTTCAACCGTAGATAAAGGATCCCTCTTTTGGCAAGCATTCTTCTGTCAAAGTTTGTGTTGTAACATTTTTTTAGAATCAATAAAAAGAGGACTGTGTTTTTTCAATTTCCAACAACCGGTATAGTGTATTATTGTTATAGATTTGCCTAAGTGATAGATTTTCTTTCTTCTTTGTCAAATCTGGATTCGTACCTAGTTACTCGTTGGTCATTTATGCAGGTCACGTTCTGTGTTTGAATGTCTTTTGCTGAGTTTATAGTGAATATTAGTGGTTGTTTAGTGCCTTTCGTCAGGCCTATTTTTACTTTTCCCTCAAGCTTAGATCATTAGACAGACCCTTTTCGTGAAATACTTATGTGTATTGACCAATTGGAGTTAAAGTTTTGCGTCTTCCTTGTCTGAATCAGTGTTCTCAAAAGCTCGATTTGAGTGGATCAAGCAAATTAGGTGTATCACCGTTTTAGCTAGGATTTTCTTTCTAGTTTTTTCTTCTTTTTTCCCCAGGCAGTTTACATCGTAGAAGTTGAGATACTCATTGATACATCTTATAGGAACCAACCTTCTTTACAGGTTCTTCTCACCATTGAGGCACCCACCCTCGTGAGAAGATCCCATTGTTTCAACTAGAGCGAGGATTAGCCATTTCAGCACGTCTTCGATTAGGGTGCAACTCCAAGTTGACAACAAGGACATGGAGGCTTTGTTGAAGTTTGAGGGAGGAGGGACAAGGCATTGGCAAACCGTTCCCCCCTCTCACTCTCCTTATGGATGAGGGCAACTTTTAAGGTTTGCCCAATCCAACAGTTGTGATAGAACCTAATCTAAAGGTGAAGATTGCTTGCTCCATGTTGTAGAGGGAGAAGTCTTTATAAAATTTAAACAAGTTATTTTTTAAGGTGTTTTAAAGTTGACCTAAAACTTTATTTAAGTTGTACACCTTATGTTTTCATGTTGAGTTACTTTTCTAAATAGGGGTGTCACTTAAGTGACCCCCTTGGTATAACTTTATGACTTAAAACATTTTTGTATGTTAGTTGAGCCAATTTGATTTTTTATAAAGTGAAGTTTAAATTAGAACCTAAAGATTGCATGTATGATATATTTATTTATAATAAATTGGAATTTTCCATATTTTTTTATATTTATAAATTTTAAGTATATATATATTTTTTTAAATATGTATATATTATATATTTTGTAAGTTTTACAAACCAAATCGAGTTTTTGTTAAAAATCCAGACTTTCGAACTTTTTAATCCTTCTGAACGAACACAACTTATTGAACATGGAAACTATGGTTGGGATCATCACTGTAGAATTTATGTCTTGGTTCATTGTATTTGGAAATCGTGCCTGAAAATGGCTCAGCTGTCTTATTTCAACATTTCAGCTATCATTAATCATTTTGGATCGGTTCTGCTATCACTTTTCAGCTCTATCTCATGCTTATCGTGTGGGATGCTATTGCAGTCCCATTGGAACATTGTTATTTCTCTCACATAGTAGTAATCTAGCATTACAATTTAAATATTAAGGACAATGTCAAGAGAATATGAAATCCTTTCATATTATATTTGTATATTTTAACTGATCAAGTTGATCAAGTTGATTAATTTTATTAAGATTTTGTATTTCAATTATAACATTTTTCATTTGTTTCTAGAATAAAGTATATTATAACCCATTTTTATATTCTGAATTACATGTTTTACAGGCCACTTTCCTATTTTTTTGTTGAAGTTTTGGCCTATAGGATAAAAGAATGTGTCTGTCTAAATTACATCTATTTAAGAAAAATTGGTCAGTTTTATACATGAGTTGATGAGTGCGATCCCCATGATAATTTCTCATTCTTTGCTTTCAAAGAAGTGCCAAGGTACACAGGTAATGTAGCTTACGGATAGATGAGACAAAAATTATTATTGAATTATCTTCTTCAACCTTATTCACTGTTGATTTGAGATATATGCAAATCATACAATATTGGTTGTTGGCAGCACCCCTTCATGGTTTTGCATTATGGTTTGATGTTACATTTGGAGAATACACAACAACATTGGGTGACAATCACTTAGAATCTTCAATTGATAGCTCTTTATCTGTGGATTTACGTGGAAATGGTACACATCAGAGAAAAAAGAGTGCAAAATCGCCCAACGCACTTGTGCTATCAACTGCTCCAGAGGAAGCTCCAACACATTGGGCTCAGGTACAAAGACCCAAGCTTATTAACATTATTTTCTAGAGATGGAACACAGAATACAATTGTGTTTGCACCGATTGGCTGAGTCTCCAATGCTAATCAGTCATAGATATCTGAAAGTATTTAATGATTATATTTCCTGAAACATGACGGCAGCTGACAGATTAATGTTTATATTGGCTAGCTATAATTGACTCTTATACCTAAGTATGTCATACTATAATTACTAATACTTCAACTTGTGTACACTTACATTAAGCATTCTAACTTTACCTAGACATAAAATAGTCATTAAAGCTCTATAATTGTCTGTTTTGGGTCTCTACATGAAGCATATTACTATATTTTATAAATTAATTTTTACTGGAAAGTTTGGTGAAAGTATCTGTCTTGGTCATGAGTTGAACATTTTATAAGCTCAACCATTTTATTTTATACCTGTTCCCTGAAATAGTTATGATGCATATATATGTGCTAAATTGAGATTTGCATCCTTCTCTCTTAACATGGGTTGTTCACTTGCATCTATCCATTTTGCTCTTTCTTTCTTATTCTGTTGCTAAGGTATCCTTGAAAACAAGGGCAGCTATAACATGAGTTTATTTCTCAGTAAAATAAATTCTTTTGATATTTATAAAATGCTGTGTCTGGAAGAGGAAAACGTGGGGTTGAGAAGGAAAAATAACATACAAATTTTTCTAATAGAACAAAATATCATTCAGGAAACTTGTAGTTTAAAGGCTAACTGAACAAAAATTCCAATGCGACAGATATTGGTTCTAAAACTATGGATATTCTAAAGGCGTAGTAGAGTCTAGAAAACCACAATTCTGACCAAAAGTGAAAAACCATGTCACTTTAATGACGACTAGGATAGCTGGTGGGATTTTCTGCAAGTTGGTCTTCAAGCATTAAATTGTTTTGGAAATTAAGTTGTATCTGGAATATCTTTTACATTAGTTTTGCTGCTTCTACTATATAGTTTCATGGAATGACAAGGACAGATGTCACTATTTGAAGGAAAATGATAGGGTGAACACAATTTGAAAGAAACTAAGCTGAAATGTAAAATCGCTGAAGATCTGCTTACAATGTTTCTCAAATTACAAAAGCTGAATTCATAGATTTCTACAACTCTTCATACAGCAGTGCTTACCATCCAAAAACCATAGAATTAGTTGAAAGAGCTTGAAGCATGATCTGATCATTCGGTACTAGAGATCTTGGCTGAGACAACAAATATAAAAATTAGAAAGTAGAAGATGACAACAATTAATGATATCATCGTTTGGATTATGTCATCATTATTGGGAATACCACATAGTTTATGACATAAGCATCATTTATGGAACAATTGAATTTTGTATGTGCAAAATAAATAATTAAATGTATATATAGATACAAGTAATTGGCCTCCATTATTACCATTATTTTGCAATTTGGCAAGTCGCTATCTGTGCTGGAATTTCATCGGGTCTGCATCTGAGAGAATAGGTGACTAAGATTTCTGTTGGTCTGCATGACAAATGACCTTGGCATACCAGTTGACACTGCAAACAAAGTAGAATGGTGTGCTTGAGTACATTTTATCTCTTTTGAATTTTCCATAACATCACCACAAGACAAAAAAATTGTGCTATCCTGTATAACAATCCTCTAACAAGTTAAAAATATTTGGCCTTTTTAACCCAGATGCATTCCCTTTCTGAATTTCATGCCAGCAAGTAGTATGCATGTGTATAAATAATATGTAATCTCTTGGTATACTAGTCTACGACCACTGTAACTTTGAAAATCATTGCATGCAGAAAACCATCCTGGCTAAACTTAGTGTATCTCACGATTTTATTCTTGGTATTTGTTTTGTAGATAAATGCACTTCTGTAACTGTGTGCATCACCTGTAAGCTCGATTTCTGTAACAGTATTAACTATCTACTAATCTACCCATTTATGATTGGTTTGTTCACTAGATGTAACAAAGCTTGATGGTTCACACTGAATGCAATAAAACTTCCTTGGTTGGTTCACACATAATGCAATAAAACTTTCTTGGAGTGGAAAACGGGTTGGTGGAATGGCATACACCTAGGGCCACCATATTATGATGTATAAGAGGTTACAGATTAGTTTACGGCTTGTGGTACACATAATCTCATATATATCACAATACAATTCCCATATGTGTATAACATTCCACTCCACTTATATTGTAATATAATGCTTAGTTTAGGGAAAAAACTAAATATGCGTGTGTGGTGTGAGTGATATATTGTATGGATAAGACATTATGTGTGTGTAGGTAGGTGGGTGGGTGGGGAAGGCGGGACCAGCGCGGCAGGGGGTGCACATGTGCGTGTGAGTGTGTGTACGTGTGTGCATGGGAGTGTGTGTACGTGCGTGTGTGGGAGTGTGTGGGCAGGTGGGCATGCAGGTGCGTGTGTTTGTGTGTACGCACGTGAGTGATATTTTATTGGGCAGGACAATTTTTGACTTGAACTCTATAGAAAAACAAGGCCAAAACTCAACATTTAAAAAAAATGGTGAATTTTACGGAAACATGTTTTAATTACTTTCTATATCAAATCAAACCTTAAAATACACACATAACTATTCAATTGCATCTACCATACAAATTATATGCCAAGTAAGTAAATAATGTAATTTTAACTATTGAAATATAAGATGAAAGAACTAAAAGATTTGATTTAATATTCATAGAATTGCTTTTCTTGTGCATGGCATACACGTGCAGGGGAGTAGGGGGGTTGCGGGGCGAGGGGGAAGGGGTGCGTGGGAGTGTGTGTACATGCATGGGTGGGAGTGTGCGAGCGGGTGGGCATGCAGGTGCGTGTGTACGCGCATGAGTGATATTGTATTGGGCAAGACAATTTTTGACTCAAACTCTATAGAAAAACTTGGCCAAAACTCAACAATTAAAAAAAAGGTGAATTTTATGGAAACATGTTTTAATAACGTTCTATATCAAATCAAAACTTAAAATACACACAAAACTAATCAATTGCATCTACCATACACAATTATATGCCAAGAAGTAAATAATGTGATTTTAACTATTGAAATCTAGGATGAAAGAACTAAAAGATTTGATCTAATATTCATAGAATTGCTTTTCTTGTAGGAAAAACATGGATTTAGATAACCATGGCCTTGGATTCAACACAAAAACATAACATATAAGGCCAAACTAAGGTTGATAGGAGCCTACATCACTCGTTCTGACATTAGTTGTTTCATGAAGGCCCCGATAGTGCTTTTAATACACCATGGAAGCAAATTCAACCATTTTACCTACACTGATGTAGTGAAAAGATCATCCTCCTCTCTAGATTTATTTCTAGCTATGTAGGCTTGCTCCTCCTCCATCACCCACCCACAATCGTGCACACTTCACCTCGCAATTGGCTTCATCGACCCATGCATGGTCCTATGTAAACACTTGGCCTCCCAAGCATATGCTATATATATAGAGAGAGTTTCGTTAGTTAAATGCCCTCCCTTGGCCTTTTGAATTGAGCTTATAGAGAGTTTTGTCAGCATGAGGGGCCTCTCTCTCTCTCTCTCTCTATATATATATATATATATATATATATAGGCCCCTCATTCTGATAAAAATATAGTTGCCCTTGGCCTAGTTGTGTGAGGGCCCCTCTATATCTATGCCCTTGGCGTAAGTATGCAGCCTTGCTCCTCCATCACCTGCCCACAATCATGTACGCTTCACCTCACGATATATAGGCCCCTCATGCTGACAAAAAAAATAGTTGCCCTTGGCCTAGTTGCGCGAGGACCCATCTATATCTATGCCCTTGGCCTAAGTATGCAACCTTGCTCCTCCATCACCCGCCCACAATCATGCACGCTTCACCTCACAATTGGCTTCATCGACCTATGCATGGTCCTGTGTAAACACTTGGCCTCTCAAGCATAGGCTGTATTTATAGAGAGAGTTTTGTTAGCTAAATGCCCTTCCCTTGACCTTGAATTGATCTTAAAGAGAGTTTTGTCAGCATGAGGGGATATATATATATAGGCCCTTCCTGCTGACAAAAATATAGTTGCCCTTGGCCTAGTTGTGCAAGGGCCCATCTATATCTATGCCCTTGGCCTCTTGAGCATAATTATAATTGTCAGTGCAAGGGAGAACCTTGGCCTTTGTAATATCCCAAATCAGAATATTATATGTTAATTAGGATTCCTAGGAATTTCGTTTGAGATAAAAATAGATTTTATATTGAAATAATAATTTAGATAATAAATTAAAATTTTATTACAGAGTTTTCAGATCTCAAATAATATAATAGGCGATTCAGGGATTATGCAAATGATGAAAGAAAAATGACCATGTTTTGTTGAAGTAACAACCTTGTTTCTAGTCCTTTGAGCCAATTCATGTGACTTAGGCATATCATCCTCATGCACAAATGCATGTGCATTTGTGTAATATCCCTTGACCAATCTGACCTCAAATTGTTGATTAAAAGCTCAAGGAATATCGTCGAACACTTGTCTTGCAACTGTCTATGACTGATTTGAATTTTTTGATGGTGTTTCTTGATTGAAAATGTATTTGTAACTCATCAAAGATGCAACTAAATAATGCCCAATGTATGCAATCAAAACTAAGATGAAATGCAGCTATGTTTTGATATTTCCCAATGCAAATAAGTGACTCAACTCTATGCAAATGAGTAGCTACAGCAAGTTGACATTCCGTCATACACTTTGTATGCAACCTCTAACTGTTAGAGATGTATTGAAATTGCATGTAAATATCTCCTACAGATCCTAGGCAATTTGACAAACACTTTGCATACTAACGTAGGACTGTAAATAAGCATCTTCAGCGAAAGGCATAATTACGAACACTTGCCATACAAACTTCAGACTTAAACTCTTCACTTGGATATACAATGAGCTGGTTACAAAGACTCATGAAATATGATTACAATAATGTATGAAGAATTGATTACAAATCATATGCAAATGCCAAGACTCTTGGCATTAACTAATGACATTATAATTCTGATATAAAATGTGCATCTACAGCTACCATAAGATAGCCACCATTACAATGCCAAAATGACTAATTTAAATGATGTAAACTCAATGTAGAACCTAATACAATGAACTGCCCTTGAAAAGAGATGTTGTGGCAGCATTGCTATTTTGAAATGAGCCTTCAACTTGCCAAATCGACCCTCTAATGAAGTCGCCCCTATTCTGGACTGAGGTCTTCTCTAATAAATTAATATCAATTTATAACTCCCCTTTCAAACATCAAACATCATTCCCTGGCTTCTAAATATGCAGCGCCTCAATACCCATATGAGATCGATCCACCTTTGCCCTGGTATGAGTGAAAACATGGGTCTTAAATCTACAGAATTATGACTGTAATTTGATGGCAGCAGCACCTTCAGTTGTTTTCTTGTGATGCTAATCGTCCTTCAATAGGAATGCAATCAACGATGCCAAAAATCTTCAATTAATGGCTGCCAATGATGAGCTACAGGTCTGCAATAGATGAGTCTTCAGATATGCTCAAACCCTTGATGAATTCTTGAATCTTTAAGCACAATCAGAACTTCTGGATAAAGCTCTCTAGCAATACTTCGGTTGGTATCTCACAGCTTCAAAATCACATTACCAATTGAGAGTTTTCGTTCTCAATGGCCAACTGAAACAACTGCAAAAGCCCTTGGCTCCACAAAAGAAATTATCAAATATCAATATCAAATCTGGATACCTGAGAATGAGCTCTTAAGTCTGTTTTATTCTTTTCTTGTGAGAGCTCAAACACTTTCCTAGCCAATGTGGAATAAAAGATATATTCCCACTTCTAATTTTCACTTAACACACTTTATAAAATTAAAGTGATTTTATTATTATAAAGTTACATTATAACTCTATAATAACATTTAAATATTTTAATTATTCTTTAGTCACTTTAAAAATCACTTAAATGAGGGTCATGGCCCCATTGCTCATTATAATTGCACTTTATATTTAATTATTAATAAAGTATTACTTTATTAATAATTAAAATAACATAAATCCATAGATACTCATTATTTTTCAATTCTGTCTGAACCAAGGAGTTAACCACTGCATCCACTGCGCATCCAACTGTCTTACTAAAAATAGTAAGGGTCCCTCTATCAACCATTGATTTTCTATAAATAGTAAATCCCTCATTATCTGATCAAACCAATGGTGTAAAGGATTGGCATTGCAAATGAAGCCTATTCAGGTGCCCTGTTATAAATAGAAATTCTGACTGTCTTGAAATTGTCACTTACTATAAATAGTAAGTGTGCCAAACTGAGTCCAACGAAAGTCAGATCTGAACTCTCACTGATCACTGGAGGCGAAGCCATACTGAACACTGCCAAATAAGACCCCCTGACCATCTACTCTAGCCTACGAGGGTCAGGAATAGGCTAAATCATCCAACACTAGAAAACCCAAAACGGACAGAAACCCTAATTTGCCAAAAATAGCAAGTCCGAGCCCAGAGTCTGAAATCTCTCTGAAAAGTGTCATACAGCTCCACTAGATCACCCGAACACCTTGGTGACATCGAAATACACCTTTGATTATGTTGTCACCAACCCAAAAAGTCAGCTCTAACTGTGCTGCAAGTGAACTCGAAAATGGAGACATTACAATTTGACTAAAAATGAGAAATTGCATCCTATTGCACATCCTTTATAGTGGATATTCCCTCCACCACTCGTGCATGTAATTTGATTGAATTAGGGTCAACGATTTTATGAGGAATTTCATCCTTTAGCACTTCCTGTATGGTGGAGTCTCTCCACGTGCATTTATGTTGACTATGGTGGATCAACAAGTCTATACAATCCATCTTTCTCAATATCTAGGGCAATTACTCTATCCTATTTGATATCAAACACAATACACTTTTGCTCAGAGAAATATATAACAATGTTGCAATTTTTTATTAATTGATTAACAAACAAGATTTTTATTTAGGCTAGGAACATATCTAACATTCTTTACTATGATTATTTTTGTATTATTCAATACTATGCAAACATCTCCTATCCCCATATACTGCAAGTGACTCCCTATTAACAAATAAAACAAAATTATTTTTTTGTACTTGCAATAAATGTGACAGTCTTTATGACATGTGAAATTCCTGGATGCACTATAATCAATGAACTAGCCATTGGTAGCACAATGATTTGAGTGTGATTCTATGAGGGCATCCCCTTCCTCAAAATATCATTCTTCAACTACTACCATATTATTCGCTTGACCGTTTTGTTGGGAAAGTGCATACTATCCCTTTTGACAATATTTTTTGAGATGCCCAATATTATGACAATAAAAGCACTTCACCTAATACTTTGAAAATGAATCAGTAGGGATACATTTCGACTTGCCTTTCGATTGAGCACCTAATTCACTCTCTGCTTGTCCAACACTGGACTCATTTTGTGTCTATTTGATTTCCTTATGTATCAATTAAGAACTAAGCTGATCAGATGTCAGGTTCTAATTTCCGGCCATCAAGTGTAAAGCTTTCACAAAAGTTCATAGAAGGGTGTTAAATTGTTCAAAACCAACACCACCATATCATCATCATTCGCCTTTTTATTAATGACGCATAATTGGTATCAGAGATCTTTCATTTGAAGAAGGTGATTTGACAGACTTATCCTCTGACATCTTTGTGGAAAATAGCAATTTTTTCAGGTGTAGAACGCGACTTTTCTCCAAAGTTTGGTATTTGTTCTTCAGATTAGTCTATAGTAAACTTGCCTTGGTGGTATTTTGTGTCAAGCCAGGAATAATGGAACGATAAAGAAACAATAATTTGGTGCAAACCAATATTGTATTCACATTACAAATGAAGAAAGATAAAAAATATCAAGTCACAAATTTCACTGTTCACTTCATCTCCTATGAGACTATTCATCTTCCCTACATAGACTATTTATTTACTACTACGAGTCTAAAGCTCTCCTACAAATATACCTAGGATTAAATAATATTATGTACAAAAATATTACACACCCTCTTAATTTGTAGGGGTTATGTGAGACAAAGCACGTCTCTAGACTTTGCTTGCATCCAACACCATTGCTTTGATACCATTGTAATGTCCCCTTTTTGTAGCAAAGAGCCAAATAAGGGTTTTTTTTAAAATCCACAAATTTTTGAATTCTGAAATTAGCAAAATCAGCAAACCCTAGTTCAAGTAGATGCTCCAAAAACATGCAAATTGCATTCAAACCCTAGATGCCAATATGCAATAAATAAATAGGTAATTTTTAGCAGTTACCTTGATCAAATATCACCTCAATATGATCCAATATGATCCACAAACTGAAAATAGAAATATTGTACCTTTTTACCCCTTGAATGTAGATGAATTTTTTATTTAACCTTGTTGAAAAATATTCGATTTTATGCATAAAAAACAATAGCTAAATATTCACCAAATTTCACTCAAACCTTGCAAAAATCATGAATAAAATACCAAAAATAGCCAAACAATTTCAGCGCCCTTTTAGGGCACTCAAGGTGGTCAAACACCTTCCTAAACCAAGTCGCCCTAGGTCAAATCTACAGACAAAATTTCAGAATTAATTGTTATCTTCCAACAAGGGTTTTAGACCCCTTCAATTATCATCCACTCATACCCAATGAAGTCACCACATTTAGAAAAAAATCAAACAATAATTATTAGTCTCAAATCAACAATTTGTGAAGTCAAACCCTCATAAAATCTGCCCAATAAAATAAATAAATAATTCAGAAATTATTATTTATTTATTCACTCAAATTGTTCTTGGAACCTTTGCCACATCACATAGAAAATCAACACTACATTTTAGCAATATTCATCAATAAATTCCAGCAATGAAATGTGATCAATCGGACACCAAATTGTCCACCAAACCCTCTCAAAGATCACTCAAAACAAGTTGCCCCACTCTAGGGCAAGTACCAAATCCACCTTAGCAAAGGTGGCGTCAAAATAACCTTTTTATCGATAATTTAGCTCCAAAACCTTCAAAACAATTACTGGGCATGCATCCCAATATTTCTTCAAACATGAAGAATCACAATATCGAATTCAACATATCCTTCAATTGAGATCTTCACCATGTACTTGTACCCTCCAAAGGGGGCAAACCACCTTGGGAGGTCAAATACTTCTTTTAACTCTCCTTGCTGACTTTTAGAACATCTTCTCTTTTCCTTTGATCACTTTTAAGCCGACATTTCTTTTTTACAAATAATAATATTAAATTAATTGTCTAAATAATAAATAGTGATTAAAATTACTTTTAGGCAATAATCCAATTATTTTTTTTAAATACCATAGTGGTAAAAACCACTTTTAAAGAATATTCTATTAATCAACTAAAATTGTCTTATATGAGCAAACAATTAAAATCACTATTCGGGCAATTATAATTAATTAATAAAATAAAAATCCAAAAAAGAATCTTTTAGTTTATGGAAAAAGTAGACTAAAGATCTTCAATACCTGCTCATAAATGATGTGGAAATGGGGACATTATAGTCCTCCCTTTCCACAATTGCTTGCCCAAAAGCTATTTCAAATAAGGCTTTCTTGATAGAGCATCCGCTACCACATTGTTTTTACCTTTCACATATTCAATATCAAAATCATAAGCTTGCACCTTGTGTACCCACTTTTGTTGGCTACCATTCAATTCCTTTTGATTGAGGAAGAACCTCAAACTATTGTGATCCGATTTATCAATGAATTTGCCATAAACCAAATATTGTCTAAACTTACTCAAAGCATGCATAATCGCCAGCATCTCTTTGTCATAGATTGAATAAGCATTCTCTGAATCCTTGAGTTTTCTACTCTCAAAAGCAATAGGATATTTATTCTTCATTAGAACAGCCCCTATCCCTTCAGCTGAAGCATCACACTCAACCACAAAAGGATTAGAGAAATCTTGAATAGCAAGAATAGGGCAAGAGCACATTACCTCCTTGAGCTTTTCAAATGCTAGTTGGGTTGTTTTGGACCATTTGAAAGCCCCTTTCTTAGTCAAATCAATCAAGGGGGTAGCAAGTTGTGAGAAACCTCTCACAAATCTTTTATAGTAACTACAAAAACCACAAAAACCTCTCAACTGAGTGAGTATACAGTGAAAAGGCCAATCCATGATAGCTGCAATGTTTTGTTTATCCACTTGCACACCTTGTGCATTGATATGTCCCAAATACAAAATCTCTGTTAATCCAAACTTACACTTGGATTTCTTTGCAAAGAAAGAATGTTGTCCCAAAGTGCCCAAAACCAAATCCATGTGTTTCAAGTGCTCCTCCAAAGTTTGGCTATACACAAGAATATCATCAAAGAAAACTAGCACAAACTTTCTTAGATATTTGCCAAACATATTGTTCATGCATGACTGAAAAGTAGTTAGGGCATTAGTCAATCCAAAAGGCATATCCAAAAATTCAAAATGCCCAAAATGATATCTAAAAGCAGTTTTATGAACATCCTCTTCTATTACCTTGATTTGGTGATAACCAGATCTCAAATCAATCTTGGAAAAGTAGGTGGCACCATGTAACTCATCCATCAATTCATCAATCCTAGGTATTGGATACCTATTCTTGATGGTCTTCTTATTTAACAACTTATAATCAATGCACATCCTCATAGTGCCGTCTTTTTTTCACTAGAACAACTGAAGAAGCAAAAGGACTTGAACTAGGCCTTATGTGTCCCATATCAAGTAACTCTTTGATGGTATTTTCAATTTCCTCTTGAATGCCCTTAGATGATGGTATGGAGTGACAATAACCGGTTTGGCACTCACTTCCAGCTCAATGTTATGCTCAAAACCTCTATCTAGTGGCAAACCATAAGGCAAATCATCAAAGACATGAACATGCTTGTCTAAACTAGCTTTTACCTCACCATGAGGGGGCTGTTTTATTTTTTTCTGAATTTACTGTGATAAGGCAGCTTGCTGCCCAAGCAATTTGACCTCTCCTAAAAGCCTTTTCCATCCTCTTCATAGATACCTCTTGTGGATCACCATTTGCTAGACCCTTGAGGACCACTTCCTTGCCCTCTTTGAAGAATTTCAGCTCCATAGTTTTATAGTTTTGAGTGAATTCACCTAAATAATACAACCTTTGAACACCCAAAACAATATCAATGTCCCCAATGTCAACAACATAAAAATCATCAATTACCTTGTGCTTCCCAAGAGTGAGTGAAAGCTGTGGCAACTTCTTGGGACAAGAAATGGTGAACCCATCTGCCATAATCACACTAAAACCTTTGCAATATGTGGTTTCCAATGCCATCTTATTCACCAAGCCTCCATCAATGAAGTTGTGTGTGGCTCCACTATCAATCAATGTAGTTACTCTTTGTTCCCTCAATGTGTCTTTTACTCTGAAAACATGATACTTGGGAGCTCTTGAAAAAGAAGCAATTGTGCTACCCAAGTCTTGTGTGTCCTCATGCAGATGCTCATCAACAACATTTTCATTTTTCTCAACATCAGTATCAACAATATTAAAATATGAATCATCATCAATTACCTCCATGTAGTGGACATGTCCCTTGCCCATGCAACAATGGCCTTTAGTCCAAGGATCCTTGCAAGTGAAACACAAATCTTTCCTTCTTAATTCATCTCTTGCATCCTTCATAGTGCTGCTATAGGGGAGCGATCTATGTGGTGGAACATAAGGTGGAAAAGGTTTTTTTTGTTGCTCATTGGGTGATGCCCTAGGCTGCCCACTTGGTGCCCTTGGATCCCTGTCCTTCGGGCAGCGAATAAGTGGCTGCCCTCTTGGCCATTCATTGCCGTTAAATGTTGAATATTCTAAATCCAAAGCTTTAGTAATAGCATCTTGCAAAGAAAGAGGGTTAAAAGCCTTAACCAAACCTCTCAAAGGCTCAATTAAACCCTCAACAAATAAAACAACCAATCTCCTCTCACTAACATCCAGTACCATGATTGAAACCTTTTGAAAATCGGCAACATGCCTCTCAACATCATGATTTTGTTTGAGTTGTGCCAACTGACGAAAATGGATCTCCAGATCTCTCCTATCAAATTTCTCCATAACCCTCTTACCAAACTCCTCCAAAGTAGTAATGGATTTGTGGCCTTGTGTGATTAAGCCATGAAACCACCACTCATGAGCAATACCCTCCAAATGTAGGGTAACAAACTTGAGAGCCTCACCCTCAAACATGAAGTTAAATGATAAATATGTCTCCAATTTCGGCAACCATGATCTCACAGAAAGTTTATCAGTACCATAAAAAATAGAAAGAGAAATCTTACCCAACCTTTGTTGCAAATCTCCACGGGGTTGCATGTTAGGAACCCGTGTTTTGATCCCTCCATCTCACAATAATCATGAAAAGACAAGAGCGCTTGTGTGCCATAGTTTAGGTCTGCGTACTCTTGTTGACGAATATCAAGTGGATCACCCTTTGGTGTCTCCATCTCCACTACTGGTTCCCTTTGCAAAAAGTAGCCTTGAAGAATCTGTGAGGGATTTAATAGAAACCTTCTCATTGTCATTTGAACTATCCTCTCTTGAATGGTGATGGTTCTTACCTAAATCTTGTGTGGTTTTTAACAAAGCTATCATTTGCATACTCAAAGTACATTGAAGGTTACTCTGGCTTTGTTTGATCAAATCTTGCAAAAACATCACCTACTCTGAAGAAAAACCCATGTGCTCTTGATCCTCCATAGTCTTTTCCCTTCTCTGGTAGTACAAAATCTCTTTACCTGCTTGCATCCAACACCATTGCTTTGATACCACTGTAATGTCCCCTTTTTGTAGCAAAGAGCCAAATAAGAGTTTTTTTTAAAATCCACAAATTTTTGAATTCTGAAATTAGCAAAATCAGCAAACCCTAGTTCAAGTAGATGCTCCAAACACATGCAAATTGCATTCAAAACCTAGGCACCAATATGCAATAAATAAATAGGTAATTTTCAGCAATTACGTTAATCAAATATCACCTCAATATGAGCTAATATGAGCCACAAACTGAAAATAGAAATATTGTACTTTTTTACCCCTTGAATGTAGATGAATTTTTTATTTAACCTTGTTGAAAAATATTTGATTTTATGCATAAAAAACAGTAGTTGAATATTCACCAAATCTCACTCAAACCCTTGCAAAAATCATGAATAAAATACCAAAAATAGCCAAACAATTTCAGTGCCCTTCTAAGGCACTCAAGGTGGTCAAACATTTTTCCAAACCAAGTTGTCCTAAGTCAAATTTGCAAACAAAATTTTTAAATTAATTATCTTCCAACTAGGGTTTTAGACCCCTTCAATTATCATCCACTCATACCCAATCAAGTCACCACATTTTGAAAAAATCAAACAATAATTATTAGCCTCAAATCAACAATTTGTAAAGTCAAACCCTCATAAAATCTGCCCAATAAAATAAATAAATAATTCAAAAATTATTATTTATTTATTCACTCAAATTGTTCTTGGAACCTTTGCCACATCACATAGAAAATTAACTCCACACTTCAGCAATATTCATCAATAAATTCCAGCAATGAAACGTGATCAATCGGACACCAAATTGTCCACAAATGTGATGTCCCCTTTTTAGCATGATCCTGTTTTATGATGGTTTAGCTTATCACTGGCCCTCGTAGGCTAACTCAGATGGTTAGAGGGTCTTTTGTGACAGAAACCTAGTTAGTGGATGGTTTATTTCTTCTTCAGAGTTCAGTAAGTTTCAGGGTTGGCCTTTGCAAGGGTTTCAGGACTCTTTCTCTCATACTTACTATTTATAGTAATTCATTCAATCAGGGTTACTATTTATAGCAGGGCGCTTGAATGGGATATTTCAGCAGTGTCAATTCTTGTATTCAGTTGGCTTGGAGAAATAAGGTGTTTGGTCTAAGTTATGATGTTTAATTATTATTAAAGGTCACTTTAATAATAATTAATATTATATTTTAATGTTATATTTGCACTTTATGACTTGAGGGGTCATGTGGCATAAAAAGGGGGCCATTTCAATTTATTATTTATAAAGTCATATTTTAATATTATTAAAAGTGCAAATAAAATATTGTAAGAAGGAAGCTTCTAGATGGACCGACTGGATGAGGAGAAAAAAAAAGTATATTAAGAGGGTCCCCCAAGCTTCATATCATCGAGTGTTGACATTTGTTTGATATGTTCATTTGTGGAGCCAAGGGTTTCTGCAGATCTCTGATTGTGATCTTTGGGAACGATACCTCCCATCGATTGGCATAACTGAGGTGGTGAAATATCCTCCGAAGGGTTGCAAATTGGAAGGGATACTTCAGTCCTTTCATTGGTGCTTAAATCTAAAGTATTAACCAGGGGTTTTGAGGTATTAATTTGCAGATCATAAGTTTTATTGTTGGCTGTTACAGTGTTGTGAATAGTGCCGCTACAGTGACATGAATAGTGTCGCTACAGTGCCGCGCTATAGTGGTTGCTACAGTACGCTACAGTACTGCGTGAATAGGGCAGCTGGGAGAAGGTTACAATTTGGATTTGGAATGGACTCCTTTCCTTGGATATTGCTTGATTCTTCATCAGCACTTTTGGCACCATTATTACCAGCTGGGTGCCCTACACTTTGCCACGATTTTTCCTAAAAGGCTGCGATTTCTTCTTGAGGCTGGGCACTTCAGTCAAGTGCCAAGATTTCATCTAGTTGCAACAATTTTTTGTCTTGAAACCTGGTTGAGAGGAAATGCCTTGCTTCAACATACATTTGTGTGGAGAAAGGTTGATTTCTTCAAAGGATAACATCACTACCTTGTCATAGGCGATTGGGAAATATAGGCGATTCTTGCAAGCACACCACAACAACATATCTTCAGTCTTGATCAGCATTTCCAGGTTCCTTGTAGTCCAATTTCTAGTTGCATGTTTACATTCTATCATTGTTGTAAGTCGTTTTCCTCTTGAAGGAGGCGACTAGTTGCATTGTCTTCATAGATGCATTATCATAGGAGAATTGGCAATCTAAAGTTGTAAGTCATTGAAATCAGATTTTAGGAACATATAAGCGCAATATCAAATACATTGAGGGTGCTTGCCAATTGTATGACAAAATGTCTTTCTGCTGTAGCTAGCTGTTTGAGTCAAGTAGATTCATATATTTGCATTGTAGCTACTTGAACTTCATAAAAGACAGATTGGGGAATGCATACTAAGTGTTTGTCAAAATTCCTAGAATGTTGTAGTTGCATATTTACAACTAGTTTCAGTCTTATCATTGCATAGAAAGTCCGAAAAATACTTGCATTTTATCTTAATTACAATAGAGGCTATTTGGCATTGTTAGAGAATAGTTCACGCATCATCTCTTCATTCAAAAACAAGAAAACACAAACAGAGAATCATTTACCAGCAAGTACAGAATTTGCAAGACAAGTGTTTGACGGAATTCCTAAGAGCCTGAAATTGAAAATTAAAGGCCATTTCAGCAGGGGTCTTTACAACAAAGCCCTCTCAAAGATCACACAAAGTAAGTTGCCCCACTCTAGGGCAAGTACCAAATCCACCTTAGCAAAGGTGGCGTCAAAAAATACCTTTTTGTCAATAATTTAGCTCCAAAACCTTCAAAACAATTATCAGCCATGCATTCCAATATTTCTTCAAGCATGAGGAATCACAATATCAAATTCAACATATCCTTCAATTGAGATCTTCACCATGTACTTGTACCCTCCAAAGGGGGGCAAACCACTTGGGAGGAGGGCGGATCAAATACTTCTTTTAACTCTCCTTGATTACTTTTAGAACATCTTTTCTTTTCTTTCGATCACTTTCACGTTGACATTCTTTTTTTCAAATAATAATATTAAATTAATTGCCTAAATAATAAATAGTAATTAAAATTACTTTTAGGCAATAATCCAATAATTATTTCTTTTAAATACCATAGTGGTGAAAACCACTTTTAAAGAATATTCTATTAATCAACTAAAATTGTCTTATATGAGCAAATGATTAAAATCACTATTTAGACAATTATAATTAATTAATAAAATAAAAACCCTAAAAAGAATCCTTTAGTCTATTGGAAAATTAGATTAAAGGTCTTCAATACCTGCTCATAAATGATGTGGAAATGGAGACATTACATAGAGTCATGTACATTGTTTCTTTGAGATCACCTTTCAAAAATGTATTTTTACATCCATTTGATGAACTTTCCATCTATTTTGAGCTGCCAAAGCCAACAAAGTTCGAACAGTAGTCCATTTTTCTCTTGGTGCAAAGGTTTCATTATAGTCTATTCCTTTTGAGCAAATCTTTTTGAGACAATTCTTGTTTTGTGTTTGTAAAATGAGCCAACTACTTTGAATTTGTTTCAAAATATTTACTTGCAACAAATAGTTTACAACTGATTAAAGGATCAACCAACTCCCAAGTTCCATTACTCTTCAATGTCTTTCTCCATGTATCAAGTTTTTCAGCATGTTTAAAGGAAGTAGGTTCATAGTCAAAAACGACATTGAGTTCTTGTTCTGGAGGGTCTTCCAAGGTACGCTTCTATATTTTATCTTGAATTTAATCTATGAAATTGTTTGATTGTTGTGTAATTGTATGTGGACTTCGAGTGCCGGATTTTCCAAACTCATCAGCGCTGACATCCTTCAATGTATGTTTGGCTCATTTTGGTATTTTTTCTTAGTAGCTTGCGGAATCGCTGGTGGCACATTTTCTTGAGTTGAAGCTCCTTCATTTTCTAACATCGGATCACCTTCTGATGAAGTTTCACTTTCTTCCACAAGGGGAGTGTCATTTTCAATTACAGGAGTCAATAGAGATTTCGTTGTTTCCCAATTACAGTTTCTCCCTTCACTGTTTGGAACCTCCATATCAAGATCTTTGAAAACATCAAATTTTGCATATTTCTCAAGTCAATTCAATTGTCGACTAATGCTTGCAGGATCTTTTGTAGTTTCACAAAATACACCTCTTGCAACAAGAAATTTCATGTTGTTCTCATGATATAATATGTATGCCTTTGGGGATTTTGAGTATCCTAAAAAGATGCATTTAGGACTCTTGTGGTGCATTTTATTCCTTTAGCAAGTCGATCTAATAACCCGAAGATGTTGCATTGGAGGTGTTAGGGCTTGGACAAGGAGGAATAATTATTAAAATATATTCAATGTTCAACTTGTTTATTCTTGTACATCATGTAAGCTTTAAAAAGAAGCTTATGGGAGTTGGTTGAAGAAAACCAACGGGTATAACCAATCCGTATAAACAAAACAAACTAAAACATAAATAAACAAATACATTTGGATAAATAATCCAACAAACTCCCCTTTGATCCAAAAGGGTATGGAAGATGAAAGATTAGGAGCAATGACTCTGAAGTCATCAAAGAAACTTTGAAGCAACTGCAACTGGCGTACTGAACATCTTAGTACTAACTAAAATCGATGTCGTTCCTTACAAAACCCTGCTCTGTGAGTTGTGGCATAAAAACTGATAAACATGATCAAGGCTTGCTTATCCCCTGTGATCATCGTATCTTACTGTAGTAAAACACAATCAAAACATGTCCAACTACATTGATCCACATAAGGCTCCACTTAGAAGCTCGTCAAGGTGACCAACCCGTACTATGTATAGCACATCTCCCTAATGTCCAACAAATGCTGGCAACCTTTACTTCAACACTAAATGTGCTAGCAATCCTTGTCAACTCGTACTGTCATCGACAACTGATTGTCAACTCGTATTATCATTGATCACTGATCGAATACCAACCAAATACTATATCTTCTTATCTATCAAGCAAGAGGTGAGAAGTTGTCCAATGAGAGAAACAAAATGAAACAATCCCATCTGCTCCATGTCATGAATATCAGATATAGAAAGCCAAAAAATGAAACTGAAAGCAAGAACACAAGCCAAAAAATGCTTCTACAATAGATCTTGGTCTTGAGCCTAGAAGCTCGCATAGGACAGGTGAATCACTCAGAACAAGCTGCCAAGTCCATCAGGACCATAGACCTCGATCATATAAGATGCCTCTTGATCAGAAGAAGTGTCAGAATAACCAGAATAGCTAGAGTAACGAAAAGATCTACCACTAGAATGATCCACATAATTTGTCTCAGCTTTCTTTTTATGTGGAGAGTGGGGTCATCAAGGACATACATCTGCAAGATGTCCAATACCACCTCATTTGAAACATTTTGGCTTTTTCTTGTGCCGACAAGATCCAAAAGAAACTAAATCATTGGAAGAACCACAAGAGTGAGAAGAATGCTTATGGTGATTTTTGTGTTTTGAAGATCCTGGAGAGTGCCGATGAGAATGTTGTGGAGACCATCTAGAATAGTGTGGAGTGTCTTTCAGAGAATGACTTGGAGAGTGTTTCAGAGAATGCTTATGAAACTGTTGTTGTACATGGCAATGATCTATGTGATGGGACCTGTTCTTTGTATAGTGAGCCTCTTCAGTAGGCATACTCTTCTTTGCAAATTGGCGCTCATGTTGAGTCAACAACTCCCAAAAAGAGTCAAATGTGGCACCATTACATTTATCACTAAGTTGTATCATTTCAACAAAATTGGTGTATGTACAACTAAGGCCATTCAATGTGATGGAAGTCAACATGTCATCATCAATTTTACCCCCTGTAGACAATACTCTTGTTTCAGAGTTTTCATGCGAGAGAGATATTCAGAGACATCTTCAGTGCTAAGTTTATTATTAATTGCATTAAGAGATCAATCTTTTTATAGGCAGGTTTGTCATACAAATCTTTTAATGCTTCCCATGCGTTAGTTTTAACATCTTCAATATGAAGTTAACATGTTCAATGTAGGATGCTTTTAATAGTGCGAGTGCACGCTTATCACGTTTTTGGTACTCAGCAAATTTTCTGCCTTTAGTTGGTAGTGGTTTTTTTTTTTGTGATTTTCCATAAATCGTTAAAAATGAGGGTGTTCTCCATGTTTCTACTCCATTATAGTTTTTAGGTGACAATTTACCATTTTCAAAGATCAAGCTTACAATTTTTGCCATGACTTACAAAGAAGTAAAACAAGAAGAAGATGAATGTTATTTGGGTTTTGCCTTGACCCTCGTAAGTAGATTCAATATACAAAAGATTCAAAGAGTTGTCAAAAAAAATCAATCACACTTTATAGCTTCTATTACACCCTTATACCTCCAAAAATCAAATATAAAAAATACTTTTGTCCAAAATATGGTTTTGAACCCTTGACCTTTTCTTGTTTGTAAGTAACTACTAAAAGTGATTTATCCACCTCGCCTTTAATCAATCTAGGCATATATTGGCAATAAATGCTCTATAACTATTATTTTTGAATGAAAGATAATTTAAAAAATAAACATAGATGGTAAAAAACTTTTACCGAATGTTTTGATTGACTGCCACTTTTGGTTGGTGGATCTCAAAATAATTTTAGGTCTATGAAAGCTTTAAATATTTATTCTAGCACATCCTTTATGCCAACATGCGTTTTCAGTATGCAGCTTCGTCTAACGTCACTAGATGTAATTACTAACATGTTTGCCAAAACAGGTTGCCACAGCAGAAAAGAAAAATGTTGGTTGGTTTGTGTTGAGAAATTTTTCACATATATTGCCTTTTGCCTTGTGCCATAATCTTTTACAGTGTTTCAAATGTCGTACAAGTATTAAGCTTTGACCAAAAGAAAAAAAAAAAAAAAAAGCTGAACTTGCACGCTGCTGTGAAGATTCACGGCGAAAGTGGAGATTGATCAGGTATGAAGGTTTTCATATTTGTGTGAACCCCACTCAGCTAGCCATCTTTAGCTATTGATTTGGCTGGTATAATATTTCAAAGCATGAGCACAAGTGTCTTGAGGAGTCCTGTCCCTTTTTGTGCTTTCAATATTAACAAAAAAATAACAATGCTTGTCTCAAGGCGATTTGAATGACTTCAGATTTCAGGCCACACAAGGTCGTCCTATGCCATATAGTGTTGTAGATTTCTGTGCTTTTCTTGAATTCAAATGATGAATTTAGCAGAAAATCTCTCTTTCAATTTTCTATTCTTTCTACGCCGCCAGAAACTCTATTTCAATCCTCCTATGTGGCTTTGATACCATTGTTAGGCCCTGGACAGGGAGGAATAATTATTAAAATATATTCAATGTTCAGCTTTTTTATTCTTGTACATCATGTAAGCTTTAAAAATAAGCTTACGGGAGTTGGTTGAAGAAAACCAATGAACAGGTATAACCAATCCGTACAAACTAAAACATAAATAAACAAATACCTTCGGATAAATAATCCAACAGGAGAGAGATAGAGTCTTCATTTGTAGGGTTGTTGATGGTGACTTGTTGCGGAGATAAATTGTTGTTTGAGTTACGTCTACCTAGAAATGTTGATTTACCTATTTAAAATACAATATTGCTCAAACCATGTTCATCACAGTTTTGTTCATCCATTCAACTACTCCATTTTGTTGAGGAATGTAAGAGACTGTGAGATGATACTTGATCCCATTTTCTTGAGATAGGTTTCAAACACCTTTGATATGAACTCACCACCATTGTCAATCATGAGTGTCTCAATGTGAGATTGAGCTTCATTTTCAACTATTGTTCAAAATTCTCTGATTTTTTCTTCAGAAAGTAGATCCAAGTCATTTTGTTGTAGTGATTAATGAACATCATGAAGTACTTGCGACCACCAATGGAAATAATTGGTAGAGAACACAAATCAGATTGAACCAACTGTAATTTTCTGTCGGCATTCCGTTCCAACCTTTGAAATGGTTCCCTTTCATGTTTAGCCAATATGCAAGTTTCACACTTTTCACTGTTTTGGGGCAATGTTGGCAAGCTTGCAACACCTTTATTTTGCATTCTGCAAATGTTGTCATATTGAGTATGCCCAAATCTAGCATGCGAAGACTTGCTAGGATTCATTCTTCAACGAAATGAACAAAATTTCTTGTAACTGAGTGCTTACCCTTGACTTTAAGCAATTTGTTTTCTTCAAATCCAATCATAACAACTTTATTATCACAATTTTTTGTGACCTTCACTTCTCCATCATCCAACATAATGGAGTGGCTTGTTGTCAAATGAGCACTAGAGACAACAAGGTTCTTTTCAATTGAGGAAGGTATACAACATTGTGGATAATGAAATCTAAAAGCCTTGGTGACTTGAGTCGAATTAAACCTTTGCCTTGAGGTTGTAAATTTGTTTTGTTTGCCACATATATCGGACCACAACTTTCTCCATGAAAGTCTTCAAAGAAGTCCCTTCAGAAAGACATATGTTGTGTGGGACCAGTGTTTAGAACCCAAACATTATTCTAGGGTGAACTCACTGAGGCTTTTTTTGTTTTATCTGAGTTGAAAGCACACATTCACTTGATAATTGAGCTGAATCTAGGTTAGAGCTTTTCTTGTTTTTATTTTTTTCTTTTTGTTTTATATAGGCTTGAATCTTATCCCATGATGTTTTGCATTCATGGATCTCATGACTTCCTTTTGTTTCACAACGTTTACAAACATGTATTTTGTCGTTTTATTTCTCTTGATGTTGACCATTGTTTTTGCCAAGTTTGCCACCTTGCCATTTGTTTTTCCCTTTGCCTTTATCATTTCTAACTTTTTTGCAAAATTTGCCCTTTTGATTAGCATAGCAAATGCTTTCTCCTGTGGATTCAATCTTTGTTCCAAAGGCTCTCTATTGGCCATCTTCTCAACTAGTTGATCAAAAGTGAGAGTCTTCAATAAATTGTTTTTTTGAAAATACTCCAAGAAGGTTGAGCATCTAGGGAGAGACATTTTTATGAAGGCGGTCATGTATATATCAATCTTTACATCAAAAACATCAACATCATGTTTGATAACTCGGATTTCTGAGGCCAAACTCATGACATCATTGTTCTTCAACTCAAGATTGAACAATTTTAACTGCAGTTGTATGAACTGTAATGTAGAGTGAATCATATGAATCGTTTAATTTGCGTAGTGCTTCCCAAGGAGTTTTGCACAACTATATGTGATGAAACACTTAACCCATCAACTAAGGCTGGCATCAAGGCCAACGCTTTTGAGTTCTTGTGCTTCCATGTATGTATCTCATTTGTTTCAGTAGGTTGTGCATCTCCATCACAGAGGTTGAACCACAAGTCATTCAACACGAGAGTGTTCTCCCTCTGTTTTGACTATTCTAACCAGGTATCTTTCTTAGTTAGTGTTGTGCCAACAATTGTATTGATTGAGTGAATTTTTATCAAGGGAGATGGATTGGTTCCTTAATGTTCCAAAAGATTTTTTTTCTATATACAACCTAACTGTATACCAAACCTCTCTATATGCTTGCTACCTGATGGTATGTGAATTAGGTTCATCCTTTCTATATACCCAACAGTAGGTGAAAAAGATGGTAAAGCACATAAGAGCAAAATGATACATGGTACTTATGTAGTATGTGAATTAATTTGCTCTATCTATGACATGCGCTTAGCGAAAAGTCCTTGTACGAGGATGTAACAACCCTATATACTCGGGGTATTCTTTTTTATGGGATTTAAGTCTAATGAAAGTCCTGGAGGGTAATGGAGGGATTGGGAAAATGATTTTTTTCTGATTTCTCTCCAACAATTTATAAGGGCAAGGCTATAAACACCTTTGTTATAGCTATTTTAGGCCATAGATGCAGTAGTTCGAGTGCGACAATCTTACTCATAAGCGCGAACTATAGGCACCACTGATATTGAACACTATGATTGTGAATTTTCACAATTTGTTTGTTTTTCAAAATTTTCTTGATTTTGAAAAAAGAATTTGCTTTGGTATTGAATTGATTTGCAATAATGACTTATTTATTATTTTAGTTAGTCAAAAAATCAAAAATTTCCCTTATTGGAAAAGTAAAATCCTCCAATGAAAATATGGTTTTTTTTAATTTTAAAAAGGCTTGAGATATTGAAAATTCACAAAGTTAAAAAACTTAGCTTGTGACTTTCGAAGGCAGTCCTATCTACACATGGCTTTTGCGATGGCAAGTAAATTGAAATGAAATTCAATGTTGAAACGCCCTTGGATCAATGTCAGCCTATGCAGTCCAAAATGCCGCTTGATTGAATGAAATGCAGGACTGACCATAGATAGTTAATGCCAATGCACCGGCTAGTAAACTAAAATGCCATGTGGACAAGTGAAACGCAGCATACAGGTCAAATGTAGCCTTATGTGGGGGAAACACTCAGATTGAAATGTTAAAATGCAACCAACTTTGCAGATGAAGCCAAATGCATTCAGACAACTCAGCAAGTGAAATGCACAGGTCTGAGACAAATTTTAGCAGGCTATACGGCTAGGAATAACAATTTTTTTTTGGGGGGGAAAGTGTTATTGGCTGGAAATGAATTTTGCAGCTAATGGAGGAAGAGAATAAAGCCTTTGCTCTGGTATCAATGCAGGGCAGGAATAATGGAATGACAAAGAAACAATAATTTGGTGCAAACCAAAACTATATTCACGTTACAAATGAAGTAAGATTACAAATGTGACTGTTCACTTCATCTCCTATGAGACTATTCATCTTTCCTATGTGGACTATTCATGTACCACTATGAGACAAAACCTCTCCTACAAATATACCTAGGATTAAATAATATTATGTACATTAATATTACATTCTAGACCTTAGAAATCATGCTATCTGACACAAATAGTTTCAATAATAACAAGGCCTCCTGATGATACTTGTTATAATCCGCAAAGTTCGTAACAAGCCTTGCTTCAATGCCAAGAATGACTTTATCACAATCACAATATTCTGCAATTGTTAAAATCTTATGATTCAAAGCATTATAATTATGGTCGGTTAACCTCTAGGCCTCCGACAGAACCACATTTTGAATATTGGCCCATTTTATACATAATTTGTGACTTTGAATACAAAAAAAAAGTTCTGATCTTTGACTCGGAAATTAGGAAAATAAACAATTTCAGAACTGCAAATCTGACCTTTCGATTCAAAAATTAATGCACCAGGAAAAGAGAACAGTTTAAAATCTGAATTTGTTTGAAATTCAAAATAACTTTACTCAAAACTGCAAATTTGCTTGGTCTGAAAACTTGCTTTCTTTTGGCCATGCCCTAGCCTGCCACAAAAATGCGACTGCCCTGCTCGTGCCCTAGCACGCCAACATTATTATATGCAAACATTTGTAAATCATGTGCCATGCCCTAGAAATCGCATTTCCAACTGCAAAACCTGTCCAACTCAAAATCGCATCTGGCAGAAAACTCTCAAGATCGTTTGTTTTTTTTGAACAAAAAACTCTCAAAATTGTGTCTTCTCTGTTGCGATTCTGTTCTGGTTTCCTCCTGCGAACTGTTTGTGATTGTCCTTCCTGTCGTTTGTGTCCTAGCAAGAGCTTCTTTATGTTTTCCTTTTCTTCTCCTTGTCTTTACATTGTTTTTCTTCTGTGGGTCACAATGCTTCTTCGGTTGTGTATTTCGTTAGTCGTCCTCCACACAAAGTTTTTTGGAAAATCTGCAATTTCTGCTTGGCTTTCAATAGGTTTTCTTTGACATTTTCGTTGTCGTTTCCACCCTTCTCTACGTCATTCTAGAGTTTTTTGTCCTGCAACTTTCACAGAAATTTCATCCTACAACTGTCACGGAATTTTCTTTCTAGTTTTTGAGTGTTCCTTTTTCCATAATTTGGTTATTTGATTCGTTTGTGCCTTGCTCCATGATTAGTCTCGTGAATATAGCTACGTCTTTCAACAATGAGTTACAAACCCTTCAACTCAGTGTCTTCAATTCATGATATAGTTCGCACCCTTCTTCTCAGGGTTTCCTTGAACTTTGTTCGCCGTTCATCCCAGTTAGGGTTTCTATGAACAATTGGCTCTGATACCAATGTTAGAAAATGAATGCTAAAAGAATGAAGAGAAATGAAAGGCATACAACCCAGTTATACACTTTTATGAAAGGCATATGACACAGTTACATATAGTTGGGAAGGTTTGATAACCGCCCATTAGTTAAACATTAACTAATACCTAATTAATAACTTTAATAGTTTTGTTATTTAACTTATTTTGTTTTATCTGTAAATTATGTGGTTAATTTTGTTTATTTGGCTATATTTTTTAATATTTTAGTATGGTCATATCCAAAAATGTATCCCGGCCAAAAAAAATCTCCCTATCAGCATAACCAAATCTTCTATCCTTGCTTGCATCAGTACCAGGATCAGCTACTTAGATTTTGAAGGTTGTATTATTTGCATTTAGAGTTTCCATTGTTATGAATAGAACATATTAAATAGGCTCCATCTGATGTATACATTTACCAAATAGAGAGATAAAAGTCATTTTCATTTAAGATGCCTTCAAGTTTCAGGTTTTTTATTTTACTAATTTCCTTTATGGAAGTATCCTGTAATATTTATGATATGTTATCCATCTTTGCAGACATTGCTTTATATATTTGACCCTTTGGAAGTCAAGCAAGATCAATCCATTGATGGCTGTATAAAATTAGCACAAAGTATGGAGAACCCACGGTTTCTGAACATACACCTGGAATATTCGTAAGTATGTATTTCAGTTGTGTATGATATGAGAAACAATATTGGTTGTGTATTCATATGTTTCTGACAATTTCTGGTGGTTATTCAGTTCAGGAGGCCGATGTTTTGTCAAGGAATCTTTCATGCGGTGATTTATTCAACTTTTTTATTTTTTTGTAGCATTCTTATGAATTATTTAATTTTAATAGTCTCAATTCACACTTGTAACAATGATGGTTTATCTGGTTTAATGTTGGTCTTTATTCATACCACAATTTTGTCCTCTAAAACTTAAATATCTTTGATGCTGGATACCTTGTCTGATTTTTGTGCTAGAACCATGGTCATTAAGAAATTGGTATTTATGCATGTCTATTGTTTTTTGGTGCATGCTCCTTGTAAAGGTGCGCGGTATCCAGTCCACTTAAGATTTTGGCATATTGCCTGAGGTTTCACCCAAATGAAAAGTGGCAAATATTATCTTGAATACGGCTTTCCATTCAAATTTAATTGCCTACTATTTGAAGTGTTGTTTGGTAGCATGGACGTGCAGAAATGAAGAAATAATGTTTAATAGTCACGTTCCTCCTTTGAATTATTTGAATTGAAGTTTTGTGTTGCTATGAGATGAGTTTTCCAAGAAACCAGGGTTGTGCCTTCTCTTTGACATTGTAAGCCTGAGAATGTGGCCTGAAGATATGTACCTTACTACCTCGTTTCAATATGAGCTAAGAAAAATTCTGGTTGCGTTACAGTCTTGTAGGACCGATTTCTATTCCATGGATATGAGTACAATAGGGATAAAGGCATCTACAGAACTCACCATCCCGTGGTTTTGCAATATCCTCACCTTTGATTTTGCAATATTAGCATTCTCGTGAATGTTCAGTGAAACTAGAAATAAAAAAGAATTTAATCTTGTTTTCTTTAAATTTAACTTTTTCAGGACAATTGTATGCTTTGACCACCTCTATTTCTTTCCAATGAATTAATATGTGGATGTGCTATTAGATATGATTTCTTAATGTCAGCTTTAGTCTGAGAGTAACCATTATATTGATCCTGGACCAATCATAGAATCTGAAAAGGCACTCAAGGAAATAAGCAACAAACTATAGTGAATATTTGTACTGCATTTATGTGAAGCATGTCTTTCATCTATATTGTATGTGCTTACCTTTGTTAATGGTTATGTGCAATAAGCTACATCAGAATTTGCAAATATTGTCGATTTATGTTCCATGGTTGGAGGGCAGTCGGTTTGTGGATTCAGTTATATAAATGAGGCTCAAATTCGATACCCAAATCCAACCTTTAGAATATGAAAAGGCACTAAAAGAAATAAACAACAAATTATAGTCAATATTTGTACTGTATCTATGTGAAGAGTCTTTCATCTATATTGTGTGTGCTTACCTTTGTTTATGGATCCGTGCAATAAGCTACTTATGAATTTGCAAATATTGTGGATTCATGTTCCATGGTTGGAGGGCATTCGGTTTGTGGATTCAGTTATACAGGTGAGGCTCAAATTCGATACCCAACTCCAACTTTTAGGATGCCTGAAATAGACTCATTTCATAGACTTTCAGAGATAAGTATATTCCTGAGACCCCTTCCAATAAAAACAAAATATTGTGGAGTTTATTTTATTATTCAAATGTAAGTACAAATCTCTTGAACAATATTCTACTTAATTGCATACTGCATTGTTTTCACTTTTGAGCATATTTCTCATACTTGTTTGGAGAAATGAAAGTCTAGTTAGAATTCTACAATGGCTTTGAAAAATAGTTTCTATTATGCATACTTTACTCTTGAAATAAATATTTAACCATTATCACAGCAAAGAAAACATATGAATAGAGAGACAGTGGACATGAGTGTGAACAACAATACAATTAGACAATTTTAAAGACTCAATGGATTCTTGTATGAGATTATACACTTCAAAACTACCAAATACAATGCATATTTACAAAAAAGTTGAGATGATAAAACACCTAAATTTTGAAATATAAACATTGAAGTTGATATGTTGGAAGTTTGTTGTATTGGTTATGACAGATAACATACCTTCTAGCAAGTTAATGGTAAGAAAGAACCACCTATAATATGAAATGATTTAAATATTAACATTTGAAATGATATAAATTGCAGTCTCTAACTTGCCTCTATTTCAAAACTAATTAACTCTCTTAAGGCCAAGAAAGATTCCTTTATAATTATTAAGCTTGATACAAGTAAAGCTTATCATAGGGTCAATTGGGATTTTCTTTTCGAACTTCTAAAAAAAATGGTTTTTTCTAAAGTTATGTTGCGGTCGAATTTTCTTTTGTTTCTCACACGTTTTTTTTTTTCCACAATTTGGATTAATAGTCTCTTTTGGGTTCTATCCCTCTAGAGACTTGTGTCAAGGAGATCTCATTTCTCTTTACCTTTTACTAATAATGGCATAGATTATGGGTAGAGCCTTCATTAAAGCTAGGGAGCCGAACAAGATTCAAGGGGTCAAAATCACAGATGGTATTTTCTTTTTCCCATGGTCAGAGCATGGGTGACTATTTTGGCAAGCCTTTCTAATAGCTGTGATGCAAAAGTCATTAAGAAAATCCTTAATTGGTACCAAATTTTCTCTAGTCAGTGCTTGAACCTTGCAAAATCAAATATTTTCCTCCTTGACACCTCCATTAGAGGGCAAACTATGATTAAATAGATTTTGTGGGTTTCTACAATGTTTCTTCTTGGTGTGTATGTTGGAGTTCCTTTCTTTGAAGGAAGAATCAAAATCAATTTTTGGGATAACCATTTATCCTTGTTCCAATCTTACATTGCTTCTTGGAAAGGCAAATGGGTCTTTTTAGGTATAGGAAAAATCCACTTGATTAAAGCAATTCTTCAAGTGATCTTTGTTTATCTTATATTGGTCTCCTTTACCCTTAAAAAAAGGAGCTAATAAACATTTTGAAAACAAATCTTTGGAATGGAACATACAATAAGAAAAAAATTGCTTTAATGAAGTGGGAAGAAGTGGACAAGCCTAAATCTAGGGGAGGGATTGGATTAAAGAACCTTATTTGGATGAACTTGACTCTAGGGGTGAAATTGATGTGGAGAGCTTACAAAGAAAAAGATGAATTATAGAGTAAGGTGTTGGGAATGAAATATATTAACTCAATCATAGATTCAAGGAGGTTGTTTAATTTGGAAAAAATGGATTAAGGGCTTTCACATTTTGAATTTCTTAAGAAATTGTGATCAATGTTATTTCAAAACCATTGTTTGGTCATAAAAAGAAGGTAGATACATGTTTTCATAGAGATACATGATCCCCAACAAGGCCTCTTTTTCTTCATCCAAGGTTTTGAACTTTACAAACTTCTTTGTCAATATTTGAGGTACAAAAGCTGAAAACTATTGGTCAAAAAGAAGAGATATTTGGGATCTTGAAAGAAGTTAGAAAAATCCTTCCTTCACGTGCCATACTTTTAGTCAAGAACTTATTCCATTCTTCCCTAACTTCTTGTCATAGTCATAGCTCTTATGCTTGTCCTTGGAAAATGACTCTTAAATGGGGCGGTAACCCTTCTTAAGACTACTTGATGAGATAAAGTTACAAATTGCTTATTGGAGATTTATAAAGACCTATGTGGCCACCTGATAAACACTAGAGCAGGGTGAGTTTACTTGAAGAAAATGCTATCTGTTTTGGGTAATGAATGGCAAAACTTTTAATTGGGATTGACTTCAAATGATAGGATTTCAAGGCCCATCAAAGTGTGTGCTTTGCAATTCAAAATATGAATATTGTAAGTTTTTTTTTATTCATCAGTGCTTTGCATCGAGAATTTGGATGTGGTTCTTTAGACATGATTTTGTTTTGGATTTGTCTTGGGAATGTTGATGAACTACTCATAGGATGAAGGAGAAGGTGATCGAGTATTATCTAGTGGATGGCTTATTGTCTTATCATTTGGTCTATGTGGAAGGAAAGGAATAACAAAAAATTTAGAAATGAGATTTTAGCGGAGGAAAGATGGAATTTGATATTTTAGTCTTCATTCCAAGAAACCTTTTGTTCGAGATACCATTGCCAAAATAGAAAATCTTCGGGGGAGAATTACAGAGCCTTTTCAAATGGGGCCTCTTGGAAATTGTTGTGGTAAATTTAAATACATAGATTAATAAAAGAGGAGAGGAAATGAATGGCTTTGTTAGATAACAATTTCAAGCTAAATTTTTATGGTGCTTTTAAAGGCAATATGAGAATCTTAGGGACAAGTGAGATTGTAAGAGATAATTTGGAGAATAGAGTTATTTTTTTCTTCTCTAACATCTTTTATGCAACTAATGATGTAGTACAAGCCACTACTTTGGTGAGAGATCTCAAGCTAGCTTTAAATTGTGGCATTTAGTGTCTTGAAGTCGAAGGTGATTCCTAGGCAATGATTAATGTAGTCAATAAGAAAGATACATCAAATTGGAAAGTGCCTAACTTGATTCAAGAAATTTGTGATCTCTCGACTCATTTCTCCTTTCTTTCCTTCAAGCATTGCTTTTAGGAAATAGATAAGCCTATTGTTTTTTTTGGGTGGGGGAGAGGGACGGGGAGGAGCAGGAGGGGCGAATATAAGGGTTTTGGGACTTAATGATAATTACTGTGAACCCAAATCTTTGGAATGATTTTATTGATTTATTAATTAATGATAGGATGGAAAGGAATGTGGGGTGATAGATTTGGGGTACGTTGGTTTTAATATTCACCTATTGCCACACATCCTCAACTACCTTGAATGTCATTTCATCGATTTTAAGTGGAGGTGACAGTTGTTTCGTTGCTTGATGGCAAGAGCAATGAGTAATCCTTGTCTTCCCCTATTTTCAACGACTCCTTTTATTTGGTTGCCTATTCTATGTTTGTGTTTTTGGCTTTCTATGTTAAGTGTTTTTCTCTCTCTGCATTTGGCTTGCATGGCAAGGAGAGGAAGGAAACCAATGAAGAAAGCCACAAAGAGCTCAAAGAAAAATTGGTTGGGGGAAAAAGTTAGAAAAAGGGCTTTGATAGACTACCTGAGCATAACAATATCAAAGGTCGAGTTAGTAATATCACCATTCAACAAGTTTTAAATCTTTCTTTCTTTTCTTTGCATTTTATTTGAGAGACGATGTCTTGTCAAAATATACAAAGGCTTGGAATGTTATGAATTATAGTCTTTGTTCAAGCTGGAGATTGAGGAAAACCAAGGTATCAATGACTCTAACAAAGAAATGTATCCTTATTTATGACCATAAATATTGAAAATGCATAACAAAGTTGGTGCTCAATGCTCGGCTAAGTAAATTTTGTAGTAGCCTTTCCTCCCTCCATTAATAAAAAATGAAAATTTGTTTTTGTTGAATGAAGAAATAGTAAGGGGGATGGTGGTGTCTTTGTTGTTCCTAAAGTGTATGGGCTAGATGGTCTAGTTTCTTATCTTGTTATTAGCACTAATGTGTTTCATGTTGTGGTGAAAACAAATTTGTGTAATATCCTCTCTACTCTAGAGGATGCCCTGATTTATAATGCATCGAAGGGAAAGGCCTTGCTTTCCTAGATGTACTTGCCATTAATTTTGATATTGTAAATGTTGATAAATTTAGAATTCCAATTATAAATTGCATTGAATTGAAATAACTCTTTTTGAAAGGGATGAAAATGACTCAACAATGTCAATTCCCAAATGTCTTAATTATTTTAGTCTTTGTCAATGAAAGGAACACATCCATCTTCAAAGTTACAAATCCTACTAGTCTTCTTGCATCATTCCTATCAACATGAATAATTGTTAAGTATGTTCTTCTTTTAGGTTCTTAATTTGGAGATTTTCAGTTATAAGGAGGGCTATTGTAGTTTTTGATGGTTTGGATGGCTTGGTTTATGGTTTAGCATTTATTTTAGTAAACAGATTTTGGCCTTTTTACTTGCACTTACATGAGCCTTTTTTGTTGTTGTTGTCTTGCCTGATTGGATTTGCTATGTAAGGGTCGGTGGATTATGGTTATTTGGTCTTGGGTTATCAATATATCTATGTTTTTTATGTACCAATGCTAGTGGATCTTTTGTATACCTTGTTTTGTAAATGAGTAAGGGCTCTTTTCCTAATATCAAAAATTAACTTTCCCCTATATTGTAGGAATACAAACCATAAGAAGTAAAGTATTCAGGAATACATCTTTGGTCTGAATATTTCGTGAGTTTTGTTCCTTATTTTCTATTAATCTTATATTCATAAAGGTGACCTTGTATGCTTATAGGGCCACTTTTCTCCATAACACTTTATTGTATATACCTTTACGGTTGTTTGCCATGTATTACATATGGGCTTTTTTGTTAGGATTAATTATCATTATATCAAAATAAAACTTGCTTCTATATCCTAAACTTATTTATTTATTGAAATTATACTTTATATGATGTGAAATATGTATACATGAAGCCATTTTATAAAGGCCTCTTAGAGTGAGGTGTTGATTAAAATCGATGGTGTAAAAGTTAATATAAAAAGGATAATAAATTGATGTGTATGTACGCATGCGCATGTGTGTGCGTGTGCACGCGCTCATGTGTGCGTGTGTGGGTGTGTGTGGGGGGGGGAGATGGGATAATGCAAAAGTTCCAATGAAAAGAAACAAATACAAATATAAATGTAAAAAAAGTAACTTTAAAAAGACTTCAAAATTATCAAAAAGAAACAAATACAAATATAAATGTAAAAAAAGTAACTTTAAAAAGACTTCAAAATTATCAAAAAGAAACAAATATAATTATAAATGTAAAAAAAGTAACTTTAAAAAGACTTCAAAATTTTCATTGATGGTAACATTATACTTTGATACTATTCAAAATAATGCGGGTATGAAAGCTCAAATCGTTGAAAGGCATGTAGGAAGAGAGTTGCTTTGGGAAAGGTGAATTTATCAAAATATTGAAATGCTAAGTAAACATTAAAACATATACTTCAAAATATATTACATAAATAATTAATATATGTGAAAAGGGGCATGCACCATTAACAACCAACCAAATAGATGATGGTACAATACTATTAACAACCAAACAAATAGATAGTTGGAAACCAACATATTTATTGTCAGTTGTAATAACCTTGGATCATTGACTACCCATTTAAAAATATGTGATGCCATATTGAATCTAAGCAATATGAAAAGTGCGTAAACAAGAGTTTTTGTAGGATAGCTCCAAGTTGACCCCTAAATTTCTATTAACAACCAAACAAATAGATGGTGGGGGATCATCTATATGATTCCAATAACGCCCCATTATGGTTTTTGGTTGATATGCTCTTGGGTATTTACTTTTTAATTGTGGAAAGTTATTGCGATTCATTATCGCTCTTGAAAAAAACATGTTGAGATGGATTATGAGTAGGGACAACTAACTCATGACCGGTTATGGTAGGAATTCGAGTAAGAGTTGGAGTTGAAAGTTGAATGTCAAGAAACAAAAGCATAGAGTTTCTTGGAGAAAGTTTTAAATGATCTCTCCTTGATGATGGAGAGGAAAAGCTACCTTTCAAAGTGTTTTTACATTATCATGTCGGAGGTGTCTCATTTTGGGAGAAACATGGTAAAGATTCATCTGCATATTACATCCTTGATCACCATGTGGGCACCTATATAGATACACCCTAGTTACTTACCCACATAGATAAGACTTGTTTTGTTTAAGTTTTTTTTATGGTTATTTTGTTGTTGACATGTACAAGGTGAAAATGGACCAAACAAATAAAGGTGTAGTCGTAGTTTATTGTTGTACATTGTACAATGTAAAGATCGAAATCAACGCGAATACAACACTTGGTGGGTGAAACAGTCGGTATGAGTTGTTAAGTAGTTGAAGAATGGCAGGAAGCAGATGATGTGTAGGTGACCAACAGGTGGTCATATCAACCTATGTCTATTGGATCTCTCACGACTTGTGGGATATTATTTCTTTCATTATTCAGTTCAAATATTTACCTTGACGCATCTGTAGTAACGAGTGCCCATAATGTTGATGGGAAGGGAAAGTAAGGCATCTAGGATATGATCAACATCTTCTTTCATATAATTAAGATTTTCATCTCCCTCCACATTCATTAGCATCCCTCACATTATCTTAAACATAATACGAGGATCAGTCATTACAACTTTAAGAAAATGCCCAAAAATGAAACGCACATATATCCAAAGTACAATCAATCACACGTATGGATGGTTGATGTGTCCATTAGAGGAGAGAAGGAATATATACGTTAACCATGTGTTGCAAGGACTTCTCCAACACCTCGGCACTAAATAAATTTCCCATCACACTTCTCAACTTTATATCTAGTCTTTCATATCATTAATATACTAGGACACCTAGGCCAATCTTATATTTCTTCAATGGTTGTTGTTATAGCCATATATCTTGCTCACAACATTGAGTTTAGCAAACCTTTCACAATAAGACATAAAAATCTTCTTGGTTTTTCATCCTTCAAGAAACTTATAGCTAGAATTAGGTTCTTATATTACATATTCCACACTAACAAAATGCCATGAAGAATCAAAGAGTAAATAACATAGAGAATTATGATGTATTAAATATACCATAGCCATAGTCAATAACACATTCATGCTAGGGACGACAACTATGAGATTGTTCTAAGGAAAATATCATCTCTGATTTTCCTTTCTTAGGTCATCTTTTGAGATTAATGGTGGTTTCAGGTTGATGTAGAAATGTCAGCACACTTATTTTATTATATGATGTTTAATTTTTGATTGATTTTTTAAAACTTTGAGATTATATCAATATCTTTGTGGGTATTAATCTCAATATTCTAAAAAGCACAATCAAATATTAAATAATGAGATGACAATTTGATAGCGTTTTGAAACTTGAAATCATCATTAATTTGTTGCCTAGAACTACATTAATAGGTATGGGACAAGATGTTAGGCTTTGACTCTTATTATTTGAGAAATATCAACTTGTCTTATATCTATTACATTTATGCCACAAAATTTACATGTATAAAGGCAACTATAACGATTAGCAATATGTATATAATAAAAAATTCCCATATACAAAATGTGTGATAACACAAAAGTTAAGTTGATCATTTAGACGTCATATTTTCAATTTTGTTGAGATGAATGTATGCACTTTGTTGTTTGATCCTTTTTTGAATTGGTTGGGCTATCTTCCCTATGTAAGGGGCTTCCATAAGAGCACTTTAAGATAAACTTGACTACTAAACTTATGTTCTAATTAGTCTTTTGAAGTCATGAGAATTGTCTTAATAATCATGCATTTCAAAATTTTAACAATTTTTTTGGAAGTCTCTTAAATGTAAGGGAGTGACACTTCAAGTTGGGTAGTTAAATTTTCATTCCTTTGTCTTTTACATACCTCTTCTTCTTTAAGTCCATAATATATGGTAGGCACTAAGACTATACAATGTAAAAAACTTGTTATGACTCCAATTATAATATGCTTTCAAAAGCTTTGTAGATAGTCTCAATATTGTTGAAAACAAAATCAAACATTAAAAAATGAAATGACAATTTTAATTGTATTTTGAAACATGAAAGCTTCCTTAATTTGTTGCCTAGGAATCGATTCATCTATAGAATAAAGGCGCTAGGTTTTGACTCTTACTATTTTAGAGATATCAATTTACATTTATGCCATTTATTTTATGTTTGTAAGTGAACTCTAAAGATTATCAATGCACATGTATAGGATAGTAAATTCACATATGAAAAACTTGTGATAATTTTTTTTACATTGACCTTTTAGATCATATTATGCAATTTATCATTGATGCCAAATTTTCCACTTTGTTGAGAAATTTTTTTAAACTTTTCTATTTCATCCTCATTTGAATTGGTTGGCCTATCTTCCCTGAGTAATATCTTTTATAAGATCACTTAACATGATAAACCCCAATATTAAAACTAAGTTCTAATTAGTCTTGAGGATTTTCTTTACCTTCATTAACTTGAGAGTTGTCTTTATATTCTTGCATTTCATAATTCTAGCATTTTTTTGGAAATTCCTTCGAAGTAAGGGATTAGTGCTTTAAGCTAGTTAGCTAAACCTTCACTCCTTTCTCACTAATGTACCACTTGCTATGTAAAAATCCATTACTGTTGATTTTATATTGTATCCATTCTTTCTAACACCTTATCTAAGTGATTTTTATTTTGTTCCAAATGTTCCTCATTTGAGAGTTTGAAGACCCAATGCATCATTATTTTTAGAGAATCGTCTTTCTAAGTCAATCGTGATGAAATGAAGATAAAAATATCAATAAATATGTACACATTTTTTATAAATTTGGAGTGCAAGGGAGCCATCCACTTTCCTAAAGTCTTCAAGAATAATGGAGACAAAGTACATTGTACAATAGCACAACTCAATAAAGGAATGAATATTTAACAAACTAGCTTCAAGTGTTCCTCCCTTCCATAGAATTTATTTTGAAAATATTTGTTGAATTTGAAATGCCACAACATTAAGACAAATCTCATTCCTTTAAGAAGGATTAAAAATATTGTAGATTTTAAAACATTGATTGGAAGCTAAATTGAGTGGTGGGTTCCATCACATTAAGTACTCTTGTGGAAGATATTAAATAGGGGAGACATGCATATCAATTCAAACACAGATCAAATAGTAAAATGTAGACATTCGTCTCAACAAGGTGTAAGATTATTGACATTAGTAGTAAATTTAGATGAGACTAAACACCACATTCGTATTGAAAAATAAGAGGTAATTGCTAAAGAGGAAAGCTTCTACAAATGGATACTAATGATGGTGGTCGAGATTGGTATACATATTAATAAATTGAATAGAGATGTGGGTTTGAGCTTGACTCATCCATGGATACCATTCATCCTTAAATTTATGGGAGGCAACACAACATCAAGCGCTTAGACATTTTTATTATTTTGCTAATTTAATGTGTTAAATTAGGAGGTTGAAACCAACTTTTGTAACTAATTTTAAATGCCTACTTTATAACAACTACTTGATTACATTGCAAACAATTGATGATCTCCTTTGGGTGTGCCCATATGGAATCTTATGATGTATACAGGATCTCACAAGTGGCACAAAGGAAAACTTGTAGACTACCTAGCAATCAAAAGTATTTAACCAACCTACAAGTTATAATTAAACATACAAAAAAAACATAAAAAACATAAAAGCACCATTACACTTTGATGTAAACAACAAATGGAACATGAGGTATCGTTTTCTCCTTCAAATTTTTATATTACATTGAATACAATGCTCCAAAAATTATCAACAAAGTGTTAACATGGTGCTGATGTGATGAGAATCAAATTTCTTACAAGTTATAGGCTCCCAAATTAATTACTAGTCAATTCAATTTTCGATCGAGTGATTCAATTTCCCAAACATATCTTTTATTTATGTAAAGAGATGTAGAGTGGCCTTTTGGTGTCGTATGTGCTTCGTGAACAATCCCCCACATGTGTGATTGTTTTACTCTATTCTTCTAAACTAAAATGCATGTGGAAATTATGGCACTAACTTTTGGTTTAGAATGGACTATTAAGTTGAGGTGCCATGTGATGTGTGTCAGTCTAATGATAAAATTCATACATATATTTCATTCCCTATAGATTAAGTGATCCCTACATCTTACTTGAATGCTCTCAAATCATTCTCCCTTTCTTGAAGAGCAATGGTCCCTTTCACGTATTTTTTTCAATTACAAAAAATGGCCTATATCTATTAAAGTGTGTACCACTTACCCTAATTTACATAATGCCCCACCTTGAAAAATTATAATAAACAATTATTTCTTTGGTTAGTAGTAATCTTATTTTATTGATTTTTCTTTGTTTGTTGGACTCAATTATGCTGGATCCATAAATGTTTAATGTTGGCCTATCGATGGTTCAAGCAAAGGTGGTGTGTACGTATGGTTGGATGTGAACAACTAACCAAAAATTTTGCATTGCATTATTCCCCACAACCATCAATTAATTTATCATTTACGACTTCTTCTTCACCTTCTCACCTTCACCCTCTTGTTATAGCAATGGTATTGTGGGTGGGGCATTGATAAGAATTTAGGTTAAAGGCCTTTATGCACTGAATAGATGAAGTTGCGTACGAGCACCACCCAACTGACACTAAAACTTAGAGGCCTTAATATTCTAGAGAAATCATTAGCTCAAATTTAGTTGTGCCCCCTTATGTGGACTTTTTTTGCATTTTATTCCAATGCTAAGCATCATTTCATGTAGCTTTTGTGTGTTTCATTATTGTGCCATGTCATATGTACACCCCATTATTATTTTATGCATTTCATTCCCATTGCATATCTTTTAAAAACTCAATAAATTTATACAATTATAAGTGGCAAGATTATATTTGCACATACACTCCTTTGAAAAGCAAGTTGTAAACTAGGTTTTTTGTATATTTGTATTGATGAGTGAGCATACCACACTACTAAATTTCTAGTGTTTTAAGCTAGGTTTAAGAAGGGGATTTAAGTCATATTTAATTTAATTATATGATATTTTTTTCATTGTTTTGATTTTCATAGATCATTCCAAGATCTTGTGCAGACCTAATTTTGTGCAATAGATAAGAGGAATCTCAACCTTACTACACTAGCATATCACTTAGACTCGAGGACCTAAACACTCACCAAAGACATAACAAGAGATCACTAAGATCCCATGTTATGAGATCAAAGCATGAAGATATACCCATGCACACCTACTAATACTAGAAAAAAATGAAGCAAACATTGACCATATAAATAAAGAAAATGGTAACAAGATTCATCACAATTAAATAATCCATATTTTAATTCACATCAATATACGTTTATTATGAAGCATGCATCATACTTCTTACAATGATTGCCATGAGATGTCAAACTTTACATAGAAACTTTTAAGATTAGAATTCATTATCCTTCAAACTCTAGCTCGATCTCTAATTTTCCTTTAACTTGCAAAGCGTGTAACTTCTATAGATCATCAAGCGTGTGAATTTATAATATTCCAAGATGTTCTAAATAAGAATCCAATGTTCATATTTATTGCTTTTCCTGGACCCCCTTGGACCCTGCTAGTTGTTTCCAAGTCATCATTTCTTTTAACTAGCATGCCAACTAGTTGCGCATCTAAGAATATTCTATTTTAGACTATGTCCCTCAATCTATGCAGGGCATATTGCTTTACCTATTTAGATTATTATTTTTCCAATTTATATCGAACCTCATGCAATATTTTTTTGCCTTACTTGGATGAAGGCCAATTGTTAACATCTCCTTTACTATATTTACATTTTCACATGTGTGTCTTCCATATGATATGTTCTTATTGTACCTGTGCACTTGTACACACCCAAAATTTTTATGGTGCAATATTCTAAACATCTGATTATGAAACGAGGATATTTGAACAAAAATAACAAGCTCAAACCCATTTTTCTCCCTATTTTTACTTTTCGTTGCTTTCTAAACCTTCCCTAAGTGTCCAATTTAAAAAATACATGTTTTTACCTTCATAAACATAGAGTTTCAAGGTGCATGAAAAAACTGCTACAGTGGTTTCAAAATTATCACCTTGGTTAAAGCGATGGCTCACTCAATTTTTTTGGAACTATCGATTTAACACTTGAAACATGTGTTTTGAAGTGTGTTCTCCAGTCCACTTTTTATTATGCTTCTTCAAGTTAGCTATCCATCACCCCAATCCACTCCCAACTAATCTTAGTGATCACTTAATCAATTCTAGTGAACTCTCATTTATCCCAATTACCCTATTCTTGAACAAATAAGCCTATTTACATCAAAAATTGGATAATGTTTTTCATGAAATGATAGATTGCACTATGTTGTTTTCTTGAAGCTTAGCCATAGACCTGCTGCAATTTACCTTACCCTTCTTGTAAATTGGAGTGGAAAATTTGTGAATGAACAACCTACACGTTGTCATTTGCAAGAGCTAGCACATTATTGTTGCATTTTCCATTCATTATTCGTTGTAAATTTCATTACCCCACACTCCTCTTACTAAAGAAAACATCCATTGGTAAAATTAAGTAATTCCAAAAAGGTATTAGCCTGAGGGTTCAAATATCTTCATCAAACAACTCACTTCCAAACTATAGTAGAGGTTTAAATAAATTTAGGACAACATTACAACCTGAAAATTTTAGTTTACATTCAAATTTACACATGTGTTCATTTAATCATTTCATTATGTATGCCTCTAAAAAAATATGAAAATATTAAAAAGAGTTCAATTTCCTATTCATTTCATCATTTAGATTTCTTTCAATTTGCATTCATTTAAATTTGAAAAGACACAAAAACATTTCTAACTCTTAGTTAGCTTCCAATCACTTGCATTTTAATTCACATTCAACTATGAAGTCCATGTATTTGCATTTTCAGTAATTAGATAATCTCGTATGTATATTTCAAATCTAAAAATACAAAAATGCAATAACATTCATATAGTTTACTTTTAGTTGTGCATCTTTCATTCATTGAAGTTATAAAAACATGAATATTTCCAACCATCTAGTTAGTATTATTTGCATTCATAAATTAGATCAAAAATAAATTAACATGCTTCAATTTCAAGCATTTAATCTAGATTTTCATTTAAATCAATTTTTCATTTAAAATACAGAAAGAAAACATTTAACTAGTTAAATTCTAACACTTATTTAGTTTGAATTTGCATTCTTAAAAATGTTAAAAAATCAAGAAACTGAGTTAATTAGTTCATTTCAACATCACATTTCATTCGTTAGCAAATGGTAGTTTTAATCTTGTTTTCTTATTTGTAAATCATTTATTCATTTTCATAGCAAATAAATTTTATTCCATTGTCCAAATATTTGTTAGAAAAACATTTGTTAGCAACACTGCTTTCACATCAAATATTAAGAAAAATAAAAATTCAACATAAACATTATTTGACAATTAAGATAATCCACATAGAATATGAGCATTCCCACTCATAGTTGTTTCCATTCCAATGGAAAACATTCAAAGCGATATTGACTTTGAGCTTCAGCTAGAAATCTTTAGCATAACTCCACTCCCAACTTTATTTATCAGCGAATTTCAAGTTCTAGAAGAACAAACATGACTAACAGAAGCACTTCCCAAACAAATCTATTTTCTAGCCCACCAACAAAACAACCTCCACATTTTATTTGAATATGTGTCCTTAGATCTAGCCTCATCCAATTTATTTTCTTTGTGGATGGCATTGCCTCAATGAGACCGACTTGATCAACTCGTTCAAATTCCAAGAGTAATCTAAGTTGAATTATGCCCATTTAGAGATAAATATTGATCAATATTTGTGTTATTTATCTTAGATTAGGGATATTCTAGAACCCTTACCACTTGACAATTCACTACCTGAAAAGAACACTTTGAAGCAACTAAAATGTATTGGTATAGAAAAGAACACTTGTTGAGACAAAAAGTTCATAACCCTAATAGGATAGCTTAGTGAATTCAATAAGCTAATCATGTTCAATGAGCTTAGTCTAATTGACTCATTCATTGAGGTCACTAGATTGCATTGAACCCATCTTTCCTTTGACTATCTTATCCTAGTTCTAGGAAGTCAAACACAAAAAGTTACCCTGTCACTTTCTATGTGCACAACATTGTACACCATTATCATGCACCAACCTTTCCTTCACACACACATGATCTATGAAGATATACTTTGAAAATACTTAAGATCTTTTAATACATCTCACTCATGCAACACACCTTAGATGAGATTTATATCATTACATTAAGTTAAAATATAGGGTCAACAATCCCTCACTTCTATCTTGAAAAACAATATTCATTGACCATGTTGTGGTTGGATCACCTTCATATGCAACCAACACTTTAGCCATTTTATCATTTAACTAATTTTCCATTTGATCCCATTGATCTTTAGTCAAGTGAATTTTTGATACTAACTCATGTGCTTTATTTTGAAAGATCTTCAACACATATTCAATATGAAGGCTACTTTTATAAGTGGCTAAAATGGTTTTTAACGATTGTATTAGTTGCTCATACATTTTTCACAATGTTTTTATCCCCAAGACCTTATCATGAAGCCCTATGAATAATATATCCAATTATGTGCACTTCTTTCCCTTCTCTGCATTCAAATTTTGAGCTTCCTTAAAATTTTCTACCATTGCAATATGA